>CM021106.1:225446344-225814811 GCA_007115665.2 Sequoiadendron giganteum
CACAGCAGATAGTGCCTGATTGGCTTTCTGACAGAATGAGGAGAGAACCCGAGGATGATACGGATCCGGCCATTGAGATGGAGGAGTTCCTTAGGAGGATCAGTGCGCCACCAGAGAAGAAAAGGGCTCGAAAGTTTTCAAAGATCTCGACTGAGGAGTCAGGCTCTCGCACGCTTCAGGTGGCTATTCCGAGGGAAGATTGTGATCGAGACGAGGAGAGGCCTGAAAATTATGTGATCACCACAGTAGAGTTGGGTCGTCCTACGGGAGCCCAAGTTATCGAGGAGTTCGATAACTCCTATCAGGCATTGAAGGATCAGTTGCTCCGGACGGAGGGGAAGTATAAGAAATTGAAGAAGGAGCACAAAACTTTGATAGGATACGTACAAAATCTAGCACATCCAGGTGAACCAGCAAACCCAGCAGTGGAGCGTCCATCAGAGCTTCCGAAGGAGTCAGTTGTTGCCTTAGAGGATTTGAAGAAAATGGAAACGGAGGCGGACAAGTGGGTTAGCCGTGTTCATGCTGAGACAGGGAAATTCATGGAGGACCTTGCCGATGCTTATCGACAGGCCTCAAATATTTTGGCACGGATGGATATAGTAGATCAGGCCTGGGGTGATACTCGCATCTATCAAGCGAAGACTGTACTTCGTTTGGGGGCTTTGATGCATGTACCTCTAGAAACCTTGGTGGATGGAGGTGTAATTCAGAGAGGTGATAGGTATGATTTCACCAGTTGGTACTCCTCGGTGGTCACAGGCCGTGGATTTCACGACGCAGCAAGGGCAGATTCAGCTAAAGTGAGGAGAGCAATGGGCAACATCTTGGGGGGAGTCCTCAATACATTAGAAGCCATATTTGCTAGAAAGTTGGTCCCAGAGGAGATAACTGCTGATGGCTTGAAAAGTGGACTGCCTCCATTCTTCTCAGCTGCGAGGTCACTTGTCCTGGATGACTTTGAGAATGTCTCCATGTTCTCTAGTATAATTCAGCATACCTAGGACGCCTTGGTGACATGGAGAAAATCTTACATCAGATACGGACAGACGGTAGCAGTCTTGGAGTTCCAGCTCAACCATATTCCACCGATCTCTACACAGGAGGTTGAAGCAGTATTGGCCCGGTTGATCGAGTTTGCTATCCGGGAGAAGGCCAGTGGGAACGCGCTGCTTGATGAGGATCTTCTTGATGATAGTAGTGGGCATTAATTGCTCATTATGATTCCTGCAGGGGAGTGGAGAATATTCTGTGCATTCATTGCCCACTCCTCTCTGTGGCGGTTTTTAGGGCAGAAACCCTAATCAGGGCATAGGTGGCTCGATCTGAGCCCTTCATTGTAATTTGATCTGAACCGTCCACTGAATTGGACTTATTATAAAAGGGGCATCCCCCCTCATTTGTAATCTATTAGATAGAGATTAGATCAAGAGTTGAATCAGAGCTAGAGAGTAGAAGGCATATAGCATTTAGCTTAGAAGTTAGCTTTAGATTGAGGAGGGAAGAAAACTTTCCTTTGAAAGTTTTGTAAAAGGTTGTGGTGAACACTTTTCATAATACAAAGAGTTTCATTGCTTGGTGATTTCTTCTTTGTTATGAGTAGCTAGCAAGGCCATTTCGTCTTTCCAATTCAAGGTAGATAGAGTAAAGTAGATTTCTATTTCATGCAAGTAGTTGTTAGCTGTGGAGTGTGGCGTTGTGATTTGGGCAAGTCTTCTCGTCCATACCACTAGCAGACTGGCTGACGGTGAGTTCGCCTTGCGTGGTCAACTGGAGTATCAGCACTTAACTTCGATTATGGTTCATATGTTTGTATGCGTCGTATTGGCGGTATGAACATGTTGCGTCATAGTTTGAACACTTTTCTCATCCTTTGAAGATTGCACCAACTTTGTCGGAGTTGTTCGAAAGGAGACAAAGCAAAGTTTGGTTTGAAGATTGTTTAAGTCGATCTTCGTCCTCCACCCTTTAGAAATAGATTTGTAGAATCCCTATCCCTATCCCTTTTAAATTCTGCATTTTCGAGTCAGTTTAGATACCAGAACATATTGCCAAATCATTCATATCCTAATTGCTTCACAGAGTTGAACAACTACGTAAGTCCCCTTGAAATAACCAGCAAAACACATCAACCAACTGAGTCTATTCGCGATAAAAGGAACCTTGGAGTCGAACACATGAACTTTCAAGCAATCTTGGCATGTGGGACACTTTGATCAAGAGAGAATAGAGTGACCGTTGGGCAACTTTATTACGTCTTTGTAGCTTGTCATAAAGCAAATCCTTGAGTTTGACATTGGTAGCTCCACAAACCTATTCAGAATAGAGTGATTTGGGTTGAGGTCGAGGAGGTCAATCTTGAACTCTCTTCAGTTTCAAAAGTGTGCGCTAAAAAAAATTCTCTAAGGAAAGCATTGCAAGAAATCTTGGATGAAGAGGTCAGAAGGTTGTTACAAGTACTTGAAGATTCAGAGGGAGCCTACTGAACCTGAAGGATGGTTGGGGTCTGCGATGATATTCTGGTGTGATGAGCCCTACTGGCTCAAACCTCAAACCCCAAGATTTCTTAAGTCTTAATGTATTTTATTCGTTTTTAGAGAGAAAGTTTATAGATAGAAGAGAAGGGGAGCATCATATAAAAGCTCATAAACTGAGAAACAGAGCTAATTTCTACAGAATGTAAATGCAGCAGGTATTATTAAACAATAACCAATGGATCACAAATGTTAAACATACCAGAATGTTTCCAGATTTTTTATATAAAAAAGTAAGCCAACTCGCCAGCCAAGAATGGTGAAAACTGGCATAAATGGACGCCTAACCTCCAGAAATGACTTCTCCCACTCAGAAACAAGATACAATGCAGTACTAGTGATAGCCGCCCATGATGAAGCTCAAACAGGTGCCACAACGTAAGCGCCCTAGTCTCAAGCTTCACACGCCCTTCTCCAAAAAGGCCCAAATCCCAATGCAAATGGTACAGCCCAATGAAGACTCTGAAGAATCCAACCTATAGCTGCAAATCTGCTGGAGATGAAGACTCTGGATGTAGTAACCCTCTTCCTTATTGCAAACAACTGAATACTAAATAAATAAACCCTGATTGAAGCATGTAGAACCTTTGTATGAAGCTCTCACTGGTTGCACAAATTCGACTGGTCTCTCACAGTCTCAAAAGTGCTCAACATTGAAGAGATATCGTTCTCCAATGGAAGATTGCTCAAAACCCTGATCACAAGTGAAAGCACACAAGGAAGCCAAAGGCAAAGTCGAAATATTCAATGGATGAATTTCTCATTGCCAAAATGCCTTATATGCAAAAAGGCACGACTTCCAAGAAAGATACGCCCTTCTTCATATTTTAAATCTTTTAAAATATATTTAAGTCATTTCAATAGTTTTGACTTAAATACTTGGGCGCCCTTTTATATTTTAAGTGATTAAAATATTAAATCACCTTTATAGAATATTTAAGTGATAAAATGTATAAAGTCAATTTGACTTTATAATAAGGCATTAAGTTAATTAATTAACTCAAATCACGTAAAAATCCATAACTCTCTCAAAACTCCAAATATTCCCATGCCGTCAGAAGTTGTCAACCCCTGAACTGCTAACGCTTGTTGTGAACCAATCATTGAGCTCTAAGAACGAGAACAACCAAGCTCTCTAGAAAGTACCACTGACCCTCTAACCAATCCAGCTAGCCCATGAGGGTCTAATAAAAGGGCTAACACACTGTTCCCGAGAACTGACTAGAGCGGAGACATCACACCTGGTGTAGCATGAAGCAGTCTTTTGTGGCATTGAGTACAGCAAAGGCGGTGTGGCTTCGAAAGCTCCTTGTAGGATTGTTTGGACAATCAATGGAGCCTACTATCATTCATTGCGATAACCAATGTTGTGTGAAGCTTTCTGTCACTCCTGTGTTTCATGACAGAACTAAGCATGTGGAAAATACCACTATCTCAGAAATATGGTATTGAGGAAAGCAATTCAGTTGAGGTACATCGACACTGATGAGCAGACGGCAGACATTCTCACCAAGCCTCTCTCCAGGATAAAGTTTGTGTATTTTCATAATAAGCTTGGTATGATGGAGAATGAAGCCCTAGCTGAGAAGGAGTCTTAGTATCAGTGATCCTCTTTAATGCATTTCTCTTTGAGAGAGATTTGAGGTGCAAGCCCTTGTTAATGCATTTCTCTTTGAGATTTAAGGTGAAAGCCCTTGTTTCCACCCTCTAGGAGAGCCATGGTGGTTGTCATGTGTGTGACTCCATGACAACATCATGTGAGAGAGTCTGTGATGATTTTCTTGTACTTGTGTTTACACCCTCTTAGAGAGCTATGGTGAAACGTCACGATGAGGTGACAACATCACGTTGAGTGATGAGCACTTGTACATACCATACATTGGTGTAGCCATGATGGTTGATATCACAATGAGGTGATATGCTTCTTTTCACTCATGGGTGTAGCCATAATGTTTGTCATCACGATGAGGTGTTATGACTTATGCAGTTGGAAGTATTCCTCCCTAACTGAGAGGGAGTGTTGATGTTCAACGTCTGAAGAAATACCTCCAAGAACGACTTGGAGAAATAAATTTGAATAATAGCCTTTGGCTATTCAAATTTATTATAAGATATTTAACATGAGGAGGCGCCTCATTTACCTTGCATCTTTATGTTATTAATAATTAATATTAAATTATTAATTAAAGGGGTTGACTTTCTCTAGAGGCACGATTTGTCTAAAGAGACATGTCTCTCTAAATGGGTCGACTTCTCTTAATGAAAGGATGCATCCTCTCATACTAGCCAATATAAATATGAGTGGTGATCACTCATTTGAGCAAAAAAGTTCATTCAGCATAATTCACATTCCTAAAGGAGTTCGCACCTGTAGAAGCAGATCATCCTCCTGTAGTAGCAGATCACCTTTCTGTAGCAACAGATCGATTATAAGGAGAAACTTATTCATTTGTATCTTGCATCTTAGAGAGGTGCTATTATTCATTGTATCAAATTCAGCCTTGTGTTGGGCCTGAGTTGTAAGCAGATTTATGCTCTTACTCCTAAATATATAAGCTATATATTTGTTGGGTTTTTCCCCTCGAGTTGGAGGGTTTTCCCAGGGTATCTTGTGGTGTTCATTGTCTCATGTGTTGCATTTTCTGATTACTTTCAGTTTGATTTATCTGACCATGAAAAACTAACACTAGTCACATTTGTAATTGGAGATATAGTGTAATGATTGCAATGAATTTAGAGCAAATTCTATTGATAAATCATTGTAATAAGCACATTGTAATTGCTGGTTTCAGTAGTACTAAACCAGCCTCTTTACTTTTAGCATTTTTCATTTAGTTTTGCTACTCCCGCTAAATAAGTGGTCGAGTTTTTCATTTTTGAATAACTGTATTAATTTTCCCCCACTGCATAAGTGGTAGTGCGGAATTCATGGTCGGTTCACCACCTACACTTTCATTTCCAGCATTGTAATTCAATTCAGTTATTTGTTAAATATCCTCGACACCATATGCTATCACCTCGCCTTCATTGGAATCTTGGTGAGCATTCTTGGTGAGGGTTACTTTCCAGCTGGATTATCTTTGGTGCTAATGTTAATCAATGGTGTTTGTGTTGGATTTGTTCTGATAAAATAAAATAAAAACTAAGGGAAACATTTCAGTCATTACATGTGTCATAAGCCGATCAACCAATGTAACTTCCTCTTATTGCTTCCTTATGTGTCATAGGTGCTCTTACATTTCCAATGTGGGAGGCCATAACTTTTGGTCCAAGAAGCTGATTGAATCCCCATTTTTTTTAAAATTGTAGATCTCAAAGAAACCCATGTTGTCGTTGTAACTATCTTTGTAACGATACCAACCTTGGGTAATTAAAAAATTTCAACTTTTCACTACAAACATATAAAAGCAACAAGTAACAAAGACATCACAATAAAATTCTTTCTTTCTTCATTGATAAATACATGCAAGTTACAATATATATTTCCACATGAATTCCATTTTCATTGCAAAAATAAATCAGAGTACAAAAGTAAACAATTACATACATAGCTCGTAAGCTTTTGCACAAATAGTAGTAAGACAGTCCAGGTTCCCTTCCTTTCAAATCTTGGTGTATTTGTCGCCTGTTGTGGAGGAGAAACATCACTTAGGTGTTTTTCCACCAACCACAGACTATTAATGCGATCCCCCGCACATCTATCATTCGATAGATGGCCCTCCCTTCGAACGAAGATATTGGTAGAGTATTTGGCTGCGACAACCCAACTGAGCATAGTGTTGTGTCCTATACATCTAGAACTTGATATTTCACAATCCCGAACTAGCATGAAGGATCACAATGAACTGACAATGTAGTCTCAACTATCTCACATCTAAGTGGATGTTGTACATTCCATTACTTTGGCCAAAGTATTCTCATTCAGTACTTCGAATGAAGGTCATCTATCATATACACTACTCAGGGCCGATTTGACTTAAGGCTATCTTACACTACGCGTAGGCTTAGTCCTTCACTGGATTGTCAATCATCCCAAACTATCCTACATCAATCTAATCTACGACAACAAATATAGGTTCAAGTCTTTCACTGGATTATCAATCATCCCAAACCAACCTACGACATTCTAACTTACTAGAAATAATCCAACTTGACAAGTAATTCATTCTTTCTCTCCTATTTCAGAAATCTTTATCCTAGGAATTCTTAGTTTATCTCAGTTAACCTAAAACTCTAAGTTGCTTGAATATACTTGAATTTTGTCCTTATTTCGTACCTAGAATATGATAACTAGATCATCCTTATTCTCCATATACGGAGATCATACACACAATGTGAATAACAAATATGTTCTTTTACTATTTTCCTTTAAGTATATGCATTCATTAACACACTAGCAATGTGGTTGCATAATTACGCCCTTTTACTCATTTTCTAAAGGTAAATGCATTTATTATGATACCTATATGCATCCAATCAAGCACATATCTTATGTCACACAATTTCAAAAACAAATGCCAAACAATCTTTTATCTAGCATATTACCTAGATTCAATGTAAGAACAACTTAAAGAAATTCTCATGCCTGATTATGAGTTTTCCTTCAAATGAAGAGATTTTTGTCCACCTTTCAGCACCCCAGCTCAAACTTTGAAATTCGGTAGTCTCTTCTCCAACTACTACCTTTAATACTCAACTTGTACCACGTTAATGACAGAATTTTTACTCAGAAATGACCTCAAAAGATGGATGATTCAGCTTGTTGTGGGTTACAGCTGTGCTGAGACAATTACAATCTACTGGTAATTGACTAGTAACTTCTCTATTTGCAGAATAATCTTAGAATAGATAAGATTGGAGATTGTAGTTGCAGAGAACAAATTGTAGTCTTGATAACTTGAAAAATTGGTGAAATGATAGGAAAAGTGAGCTCCTATTTATAGAGTTCGGATTCTCATGCCATCCTACAGATTTGGCATGAGAATTGACACCTCTATTAAATTGAAAATGTCAAACTCATGGTGGCAACAAGTAAGAACCTTACTCAGCAATTTTAAGATGAGTCGACCCTTCTCAATGAAGAATAATTCAAATGGCACATGATGAAATTGATTCCATTGACACCTACAGGCATCCTCCAGCAATGGTGCCATTTATAAAATCTGGCGAGTGTTAATCACAGTGGAAAATGTCCCAACTTAATGGTGTCCCACCTGGCCTTTGTTTTAAGCTTTTAACAGTACTTTGGAGGCTGCGGTTTTTTGCAATTTCGCGACCTGGTCTCTTCCCGTGCGCGCGTTCACAGCAACGCTATTTCTTCTTTTCAAAAGTTTCAAACTATAATGCCAGATGAAATATTTTCTTTTTGATGTTGACGTATTTTTCCCCAACACTTTATGGTGAATAAAATACTTAAGTATTTCAAACGAATTCCATAGCTTATTTCCCATGGTGAAACAATCAATATTACCAAATGACTTAATAAAGTTAAGTCTTTTATTTTTCAAATAAATTTCTTTTATTTAATATATACATTTTTATATATATATTGTATTATTTTAATATATACTTTATTATAGTTTTATTTTTCTTCAAAATAAATATATGTATATATATATTGAAATTTTTAATATTTAACTATACCTATATACACCTATACATTTATTTTGGTAAAACTATAATAACATATATATTTGTATAATATTACATATATATATATATATATATATATTCATATATTCATATTCATATATATATACATATACATTTACATAACAATTGATTAAATACGTGTATTGCAAGCCAGTCAGCATACTTTCAATATACCTATTCATGTATATATGTGTATATATGTATATATGCGAATTCAGGATAATATAATAATGTTATATTCACACATAATAGGTAAGTGTATATGTTTATAGATGTGTATAGTCAATTATACTGTCATGTGTATGTATATGTATGTATGTTATGTCGACACGTACGTATGGCATATTGGTTTGCCCATCGTACGTCTATATCGACATGTCATACATATAGATACATATATATGAGAGATATATGTATACACATATACACCCTGCCTATGTACATATATCCAATCATGTTTCACATCCAAGGTCACAGAACAATAAGTCAGGTTTACAAATAACACCACTTACAAAGCACAAAAAAGTAACCCAAAACTCCTAAAGCCTATGGATGACTTATCAAAACCAACCTATTTGACTCAATTCCTCTAAACCTTTAGTGAAGTGTGTATGCTCAATTGATTTACTTTACCGGTTACCCGACCAAGCTCCTTTCCCGAGTGATGTTTCCCCTCCGCCTGGAGGAATGGTTCTCGTTCCTACACCCATAGACATACAATCTCGACAGTTACTTGTTCACAACATTAACGGTATACAAAACATCTTAAGTTAGAATATTCACAACTCAATAACTATGCATGCAACATTAAACAAGAATTACACCAATAGAAGTATCAATCAAATGAGAAAATCATTTAAATAGACATTTTGATAACAAAAACATGTTTTGTTCATCTCAATGATTCAAACATTACAATCAATTGCCCTATGCAATAGTAGCTATACAATCGGGGTGTAACAATCTTGCTTTAGTTGGGTCCCATTTGAACATTTTTCGAGGTCAAATTTGACTTCTAGGGCCCTAGCAATTGCATTCTTGTGTTTTATAGCTCGAAACTGTATTGTTTTTGTTCTTTACATTAGGATGCAAGGTTGAGTCACTTGAGACACCTTTCCTAACAATAGCAGACTGCCCTGTTCTTTAAAATGAGTTAGTTTTTGTATCCATGAGAATGTAATAAAGAAATAATAGAAGTTTTGTTTGAATCAGTATGCTATGTAAGGTAGTGGTTCTGCTTAGATTCATGATGCTTTGTTCTTTACTGTTCTGTTTCATTCATTGGCAGCTCGATTAGAATTTTCACTTGCAGCAACAGAGGTTGTCTACATCAGATCACCAGATTTGTCTTTGGTTGCTGCATTTGCTGCCAAGTGGCTTACACCCCCTCCACTCCTCCCCTTCCCTCCCCATATGGAGATTTTCCACAGGCAGAGCTTTGAACTCTCATTTCACAATAAGCATGGGGTAGAACTTGAGCCTTGGCACTCACCATCTCAAATTCAGAAGTGTTGGGCAATGAAATAGCCAGTTGGTGTCAATTGCAAAAGCTCAAACCGCAAATCAACCGGCTTCATAGCTAAAACCCAGGTTCAAATATGACATCGAGTATTATTTCTCCATCCAATTATGTATGTCACATATGATTGTGGTCCTAAGTTAAAGGCATGCCCCCACCCTGCCGTAAGGGGGATAAATTACCAATAAAAAAAGGACACGGTCAGTGAACCCACGTTTCCATGTTTCTGCTCATCGGATCTCTTTGATTTTTATAATACAATGAGTTCAAACAGATCGTTCAAAAAACTACCGATGGTGAAAGGTGGTCACTAGCGTAGCTGCCTCCCAAAAAAATGATAATACATGGTCTAGTTTAGGCAATCAGAATTGTTTGAGGAAAAAGTAAACTTATATTTGGTTATGGTCTGCAATTTTCAGGCTTTTGGGTAATCACGCTGTAACTTAGTGCAAACCATAACTCTGAAGCCTGTAATTGCATACCATTACGTGTGCTATAAATCATTTCTGTTATACTGGTAGATAAATGGTTTTGCCGTCCAATTTGAGTGAAAAATTGTACTTATATGTAGTTTATTTTGGTATAAAATAAAATTGCATGCGCACATAATACTGAAATGTCTTTAATTTGCTGCAAAGAATAATCAAACAATATTACAGTGGTAGACAAAGTAAACACCTGGGGTTGAAAAAGGCACTGAAAAGAAGGGCCATTGCCCACACGCTGCCCTGCCAGGTCGACATAGTCAGTGGAGTTTATGTAAAATCTGCAGCGGAGGCCTTCCTCGTCCCCCACCAACAATGAGCCGATGCGCTCTTTATTGAGAGGGGTGCAGCTCCTGCTCTCAAAGTCAGCTGCACTGCTGAGAAGACCTGTGTCCTCGTTACTCTCGGCTTCTTCAATGTCCATCTCTCGCCACTCTCGCAATTGCTCTTTCAACGCCCTCCCTGTTTTAACAAGTTCAAATCTTCGCCACCTAATTATGTACGTTTTTTCAAACTTATTAAATGGATTCATTATTTCTCAAAAGAAGTAGATAGTAGTATTTATATTGTTGAAAGGTATATTTGATATATTCGTCCTCTTCTTAATAAGCTCGGATCTTCATTATATAATTTTGGTGTCAATTTTTATTATTGTATCCTTTTTTCAATCTTAACTTTAAATGTTTAAATAGATTCATTATTTCTCCAAATAAGTAGTTAATAATATTTATATTGTCGAAAGGTATATTTGATCTGTCTATAGAAAATATTTTATTATAATATTTTTTCTTATTTTCTTTTTGAACTATCAACTAATTGTTATTTTACATATGTTTTATACATATTAAATTTGAATTATTATTTATATTATTTTTTAATATATTTCATAAGAAATTAATTTTTTGCTATTTCATATTTAATTTCACTTGTAGGTTTATTATTTTTTAATAAAGAAATTTTTATATTATTGTTTTTTAGATAATTTACACACATATAAATTCTACTATCTTATTTAAATATATTTTAATTGTTATATAATATATTTTTTATTATACATCTATTTTATTTTAAAACTAAGTGTTCAAAATGAAATATTTAATAATGTAAATAATATTAATAATAAAATTTTATTAAATTGTTGGTTATAAAATAATATAAATGTAATTAAGTTGTATCTATATTTATTTATATCAAACAAAATAAATTCATTTTAAAATTAAATATTCAAAATGACATTAACTAAAGTATTCTATTAAACATTAATAAAAATAATATATTAATAATAAAATTCATATTAAATGATTCGTTATAAAAATTAATATAAATATAATTAGGTTGTATTTATATTTATATTGTATTGTATTTATATCAAATAAAATATGTTCATTTTAAATTAAGTGTTCAAAATAACATTAACTAAAGTATTTTAAGATTATTAAGTAATATACTAATCATAAAATTTATATTAAATCATTATTATATTTTCTTAATGACATTGAGTTCGACCTCACCTAACTGAATCAATTTCTTGTCTGTTTACTTTTACATGCAACTCATGAGAATATTCCCTGTCAATTTTTTACTAATTTCACCTTCCCAGTTGTTATCGTTTAGCATAATAGAGAAATAATTTTAAACTAGTTAAATCCAAGGTTATATGACAATTAAGTATAGCATTATAAAATAAAATAAATAAAAATATAGATATTTTAACTATATTTGTCTAAGATATCAATTTTGAGTTATTTGATATATTTAGATTATTTTTCTTATAAATTTTCTATAACTAATTTATTACTTTAAAATTATTTTGTTCTATTAATTACTCAAGAATTATTTTGTTTGGCTATAAAACTCAAAATTATTACAATCAAACTACAAATGATCTTTATGAACAAATTGTTTGCCCATTAATGTTTAACGAATATTTGTTCTAATGAACAAACTCAACTTCAACTATGCTAGTCATAGTTGTGTCTCGTATGAATTAGTCAAGTTGAACCCTAACAACTATCATATTCATCAACCTAGTAAAATCATGATATATTTGAATTGCAAAAAAAAAAAATGATCTTAAATTGTTATCTAGCCTACCTTTAAATCATTATCACTATTCATATATCTAGCCTACATAAAACACTTATATAGTTTAATACCAAATGAACTCAACTTCATTTATATTATGAGGGTCTTATTATCAAACTCAAAATCAATCAATCAATCTAGGAAGGCTCTTTACCAACTAATCATTTGCTTATCAGTATTTAACAAATATTTGTTCTAGGAAACAAATTCTACTTTAATTATATTAATTGTAGTTGTGTCAGGTATAAACTAAACGTAAGCCAATGCTAGCACTTGCAACTATAATCTTCATTGACCCAATAAAATTTTGATACATTCATTATTATTTAGTTTGCACCTAAATTTGTATGACATGACTCATTTATCAACTAGCCAAAAATACTATTATTACGATATTACAAAGACAAGTACTCCTCACTATGTGGCACTTGTTTATACCTATTCTCGTATATGTGTTATCCATACCTCATTTGTTGCATCTTATTGTCACTCCCTTTCTATAATAGGGGCCCCTCAAGGCTATTGGTCCTTGGGGGCCTCAATAAAATAATTTGTATCAATTTGACATATTTTTATGCGTGCTTACATTGAAATATATTCATTCTTGGCTTTAGATTATTATTTTATTATCCAAGTTCATTTATAAATCTCTTAGGACCAATCCCACACTACATAGGAATGAACCTCAAATTTAGATTCCAACTTTTTCACCCATTTTCACTAGTACTTGTGGACAAAATTAATACATGTTTGTGCGCACATGTTGTTCTATTATTAATTAAAGACCTTTGAAATTACATGTATTCACACAAAGAAAAATATACGAATATAAGCAGCATCAAAGAGAAGCCAATGTAGCACATTACACTTTTCTAAGCGACAATAAATTAGAATCTACATCATCTACATAGAGGCCACCAACATGCATGTGTATGTTTTATATTCACTCAAAACCTTAAAGTTAATTTATCTAGGGGTTTGACCTAAGAGAGTGACCCATGGCAATCCAACAAATTCTCTTAAGGCATTTATAAACACTCTAATTCTTTACAAGATCATCAAATATTAGATATCATGGCAAATAAGTTGTAAACCATGTATAAAATTATGAGTTCAAATTTGTTCATCAAAGTTCAAATCAAAGACAATCAAGTTCAACTCTCATGTTTTTGTGCATGTTAAGATCATAAGACATTCATTAGATAAAGGGTGTAATTTTTAAGATATATGAACTGATTATGCACATCATCAAAAAAAATATTCACATAATTGTTCCTGGAACTAATATCTAATATCTTCCTATTAAATTATCACATTTGTTATTTTACTCATTGACCAACATTAAATTTAATCTAGGTTAATTTGATTGTATTTATTTACTAGTCTTGATTAGACTTATTTATAGATGTGATTGTTATAGTTCCCTTGTGTATTTTTTGTTCAATCCTTCCACTCTTATACCACTCCATATTTTTTCCTTAAGATTTATTACATCCACAATAGAGTTTTAGAATTGATTTTTTTTTTGTATTCTATTTTTAGCTTTGAGTAGGTTTTGGATCCCTTTGATTATTTGTGATTCATTCACTATATCATTTCCTTTGGATTATGTGATAC
This sequence comes from Sequoiadendron giganteum, assembly GCA_007115665.2. Lineage (NCBI taxonomy): Eukaryota > Viridiplantae > Streptophyta > Pinopsida > Cupressales > Cupressaceae > Sequoiadendron > Sequoiadendron giganteum. The sequence goes on from CM021106.1 coordinate 225,460,237, forward strand.
ATTGTGTAATCTTATTTTAAACCACCTTATATTTGATCTTTATTTTTCCAATTTTAAATTTTATATATCTATTATATCTTTTTACCTTATTATTTAATCATTTCACTACCTCATACATAATTAAACCCATGTGCATACCTTTGGAGTGTCTCATTCCTTGATTTGGATTCTCATAGGTTATGTCTTCTTGTTAATTTATGTGCATATCTTTTTAGTTTTGACACATGTTTTTCTATCATTTTTAATACATGATCCTTCCAAGATATTTTAATGCACGATCCTTCCATCTTTGATATAATTAGTTTTGTCATATGATATTGGTAAGGATGCATTGTTCTTAGAAGTTTTGTACTACCATGTACTTCCTTACCCCTCTTTTATAGACTTAGTATTCATTATTACCTCTTACATATACTTATTTCATTTTCCGTGTATCATATTCATCCTATTTATGATATGGCTTGTGATAGTTAATAACACATACTTATTGGGGATTTATAGTGTTAGTATTAATAAGTAATTTTTTTAGTATAATTATTTGGAGAGTATTTATGACTCGTCTAATGGGTAGTGATAAACACTTGCAACAATGAAAGAAATCATCATAGGAAGGGTGTTTTTACTTTGTATATGATGAAGTTAAGGGATTTTATATACTTAAGGTCAAAAAGTACGAAAGAGCTTCAAAAATAATAAAGATAAAAAGGAAGAAAGTTGAGAAACCCTAGATGGAGTAAATTTAAAAGACTATTAAGACAGTTCTCAAACAAAATAAGAAAATAGAAGACATATGCTAGATTAAATAGAAATATGGAATTTAATCTCATGTAGACCATTCACAAATTAATAAAGATTTAATTATTTATCACTTTTCAATAAAATATACATGAAAAAATACAAAGAAATATATTTTCATATTAGAATAATATGAAAACTAATGAAAAATCAAAAGAGCACAAAGTCTTATGAACTATTCATCATATTCTTTCACAAATAAACACAAAGCCTCCATTATTCTCCCTCTATATCTATTGTGTAAAATCTGACTCAAAACTATGGGAGGTAGGGAGGGCACCCTCCAAGGTGGTGGAGGATGGTGGCATGAATAGCCACATTGGAGTTGTATGGGGGAGATAGTGACAGGTGGAAAGCCACGGCGGTAGGAGAGAGTTGGCTTGTCTTATCAATCTGTCGAATGCACGGGGAAGACAACTCATTTATCTTCTCAAGGTGCAGGAAATAATGAAAGTTAAAGGGAAGTGGGCTATCACTTGCATTCAAACAACTCACACGTAGGAATTCAGACATTGGCGAGGCTGGTGGCGATTGGTAGAAGTACTCATTTAAGGCTTGCACAAAATGTCCTGGGCATTTGTTCTAATTTAGTGTTGTGGTTGAAGTTTGGCTATCATTCTGTCAAGCACTTACCATTGGGAGTTGAATGGTTGGGTCCTCAAAAAAATTGATAGAGGTTTCGGTTGCGGGTGTAGCTCAGTTTGGGGCAAACACCCCCATTTCACTCAAGTCTAAGGATAGGCTGACCACCTTTTGTTTCATAATAGATCAACGCCTTAAAATAATTTTTCTCAACTTTGAGCCTCTGGTGCTAGTTGTAGTCAAAATGGTCTTGGGTTCGAGCATAATGGAGGAAACAAAGTATGGGCGCGATAATTTGCAGATATCTTCTCATTTTTTGGCTTCCTTGTTGGATAATCTAGTCTCGAAGATTGAAGCAAGGACTTTAATGAGGAAATTGTTCATACCCAGACTGCTGGGTGGTATGGATGAGCTCCTTCGAGTGGTGGTGGAAGGGCGAGGATGTCCACGTGCATCGGAGGTGGCGAAGGTGAAGGATGAAGACACGGTCAAGATTTTTATGTTTCTCTTGGACCTTTAGGGTACGGGGTTGATGAAGCACTGAGCCATAGTAGCGGTTGTGGTCATCTTCTTGAAGAAATGGTTCGGGCTAATGGCGACTGATAGCGATGAATGGAGGGAGGAGTTTGAATATTTTACGTTTTTGAACAAGTTTTTGTGAAGGGCAGTGTATGCTATTAAGTATTTTAAGCAGCTAGTTTTTTCTCTGTTAATGCAAGCATGAATTGGTTAAATTGGTTTAAATGTAGACTTTTTAAAGTATTGAATGTTTGAAGCTATGGCCTGTATTTTGGAGGACTTGTATAGAATTTTTATGGGGTTTTTTTTTGTTCTTGGTGGAATTGGAGAAATTAGCTTAATACCTGCATAGCAGACGGTTGTACTTTGAATCTATAATATAAATACAATATGACCCTTACGTATCAAAAAAAAAAAAACTGACTCAAAACCTTCAAATTGTATTGCAACCCATTTTAAAAATGAATAACTAACTTGTTAAGCAGATAGGACACTTAAAATACATTTTTATCAGATTATAAAATCATTTTAAAAATAAAGATTTTAATGCATTACAATACCTCTTATTTCATGAAAATGGATTTTAAGATAATGTTTAAACTTAAGAAAGTAACTTTATAAGTATTCAAACCTTTATAAAAGTGACCTTTTATAATAAAGACTATAAAAAAGTAACATATTTAAAAATATTTTATTAAATTAAGTTATTAGAAATATGTTTCATCATTACGTTTTTTTTTGCTTGAATTTCTATTTAAAATTTTCACTTATTTGAATTGTTATTTAAACAAGAACTAATATCTCCTTGATATTATATGTTTTGAAATTGCATGTTGCATGTCATTACAATTAATTATATCTTCTCTATGTTTCACATTCTACACATATATTAAATACATTACAATTTTAAATATAACATTTAGTAGCATTCCTTTATCCTTATTGTTTTCAGATATATAAGGTCTACCTTGTTCGATTAGCCTCCAATTAGCACATGCTAGAGGGATGTTAGTAAAGGTTGAAGAGTCTAGCTTTGCACCAGCTAGTAATGCCTATTTAGAGGTTTTTGAACCCCTTGCAACAAATCAATTTTATATATATATTGTAATCATTCCTTCGAGGCATGCATATATATTTATTATCAACATTAATAAATTATTTATATATGCTTGAGAGATCTTAAGATCTTTCTAATAAATATGTTTTGCATGTTTCTTATGAGCATACATTTTTCAAATAGTTTGTAGCCCCTTTTGGGCATGTGCAGGGAAATGGGAGACCAAAAGGGGATCTTAAGTAGCCACTTTTTTTGTGAATTTTTTTTTTTTTCATCTTAGATAAGAAATTGAAGATATTTACACTCAAAATTTGAAGACACAACAAAAACAAGAGTCATAGTGCTCTAAATCTACTTTCTAAACTACTATTTTAGTTTTTTCAAATGGTGGAGATTAAGGGTTTCAAATAGGGGGCACCCAAATTGCTCTTGCTTTTATCAAAAAAGCATAACATAGTGTCAATGTGCCCCCACTAAATCTTAACTTTTTTTTAATATTTGAAAAATTATTTTAGTGAAAACTTAGCTAACATCATGTATCTTATGCTCAATTTTCTATTAATTTTTAATGAATATATGATTTATTTACTAGTTTTCAAAGTGGACACATCTTGAAAAACACAAAATTGAGCATGCTTGCCTCTATTTTTTAGAAACTAATCGAAAATCATTTTTTAAATGTGCAAATAATAGGGTCTAGTTTGTAAAAATGCAATTTATTTCAAATTTTGATAAATGGGTAAAAAATGAAACTAAAAATACCATACATAGGTTTTTGACAAAAATTGGAGACACTAGCAAAAGAAATTAAAGATCGAAACCTTGAAATATGTGCAAACCTGATGGAGAGCATGCTTGGCATTGTGTCATTCTTTAGAATTTGTTAAAAAAATGTATGTGGTTGTTGACATGTAAGTCCAACCCTTAGGGTTGGAAATTCCCAAAACAAGTAATAATGTGAGCCCAAGGCAAATCCAACCCTTAAAGTTAGAAAATCCAAAAGCAAGTAATAACGTGAACGTTTTATAACATGATCATATTTCTATGAATAAAAAATATCTCCCCTTGTCTCATCCTACCTCTCTTTATCTCTATCTCTCTCACCCTACCTCTCTACCTACCTCTCCCTCCCTCCATCCCTTACTCTATCTCCTAGTCCCTCTTTAGACCTCTCTCTATCTATCTATCTATCTATCTATCTCCTTGTCCCACCATACCTCTCCCTTCATCTCTCTCTACCTCTCCCTCCCTCCCTCCTTCCCCTCTCTACGGTTCAACATTGAGGTTTTAGGGATTAAATTCATTTTTTTAGGTTTTGGTGTTAAATTATTAATGTTAATTTTCAAGGTTTAACACATAGGGTTCAAGGCTTATGGTCAATTGGGAGGATTGAGCATTAAGGGTATAGGGAATAAATTTTATTTTTTAGGTTTTAGTGTTATATTATTAAAGTCATATTTTAGGGTTTATCATTTGGTGTTTAGGGACTAGGGTTTAGGGTTTGTTGTTAATGATGTAGGGTTGAGCATTGAGGGTTTAGGGATTAAATTTATTTTTTATGTTTTAGTGTTAAATTATTAATGTCATCTTTTAGGGTTTATCATATAGGGTTTATGGTTGATAAGGGGGGCTTGAGCATTGAGGGTTCAGGGACTAAACTTATTTTTTAGGTTTTAGTGTTATATTATTAATGTCAAGTTTTAGGGTTTATGGTTTAGAGAGAGATGTAGAGAGATATTTAGAGGAAAGAGAAAGAGAAAGAGGTATAGGAGGAGAGAGGAGCAGAGAGGGGAGAGGGGGAGATATAGTGAAATATTTAGAGGGATAGAGAGAAATGATATAAAGAGTAATAGAGAGAGAGGGATAGAAGGAGAGAGAGGGAAGGAGGGAGGGAGAAATAGGTAGAGAGAGAAGGAGGGAAAGATATAGAAAGAGAGAGGGAGAGGGAGACAGAGATAGTGAGATATCTAGAGGGATAGAGAGAGAGAGAGAAGCCATAAAGAGTAGAGGAGGGAGGGAGAGGTAGAGAAAGGTGAGGGAGAATAGTAGAAAGTGAAGGAGGTAGAGAGAGATGGGTAGAGAAAGAGAGGGAGAGGGGAGAGGGAGAGATATAGAGATATATATAAGGAGAGGATTTATGATTCTTTTGAATGGTTACAAAGTTACCCTTAGACAATTGCAAGATGATAGGATTATGTTGATTACTGAAATTTGACTGTGTAACAAATTATAAGATCTTCCAAAACCTATAATCTGCAATATAACTCCTAGAGATTTGAAACCATTCTCAAATATAACTTAAAGTATAAGAAAATAAATTTCCATATGTAAATTTCACTTATACTTAAATATTTATTTCGTGTATATAGTCTAATGAAGAGGAAGAGTGTGATCTATGTAAGGATGTGGACAGACGTGGGAAGAGAAAGAGATTTTTTTCTTCTTGTAAACGTGTGTGTTATGACTTGGCAGTGACCAAGCCTAGGTTCAATCATTACCAAGCCATAAGGTGAGTGTGTTATAATGTGATCATGTTATGTCTTGCATGGGACCAAAAAGTGGTGTGGCCACTTTTTGGTCCCCCATCTTTCTACACTTACCCCTTTCACAAGTGAAGTTTCAAAGAAATTTTGTCAAAAAATTACAAAATTTGATTGTGTGTATTATATATCTCTTCAAAATATTGTTCTCTTCTACATCAACTTTAATTTGTCCTCCATTCTTTGAATTTGGTCAGTCTTATCATTTTTGGGAATAAGCTGAAACAAAGAAAAATAGGATTTTTGGTGGAGGTTTGATTGAAATGGGTTCACCAAAATGATAGTAGATTGACCTATTTTCCTTTAGCTCATTCAAGAAATGAGATCCAAACAATGAATTGACTATTAGATGATTTTTGGATTTGATTGTGTAGGAATTTTTTCATCATTGTTTCAGATCACACTTCGTGATCCATCATCGAGATATTAGAGAGCTCAAGGAGTGAAATGAGTAATTGCAAACCAAGAATTGAATAAAAAGGAAGAGATAGGGGGGAGAGAGAAGAAGGCACTCTAACCAAGGAAATGAGAGAAAATAATTACACAAAAAATTAACACACAACAACTAGAATATGAGAGCAAAAATAAATTATAAAGTAAATAAAACAAGAAAGCAAGAAAAAATAATAATAGGCACTCAATTAAATGAATTAAAATTATAAAGCAAGCAACAACCAATATATACACAGACACAACAAGCAAACACATAAATGGCAAAAAATATACAACAAGTAAGCAATTAAAAGACTTAAAAATATCAGGACAAGCAACAAGTAATATATAAAAGTTAAAAAAATATATATATATATAAAACCAACAAGCAAATAATTGACTTAAAAATATAAAAATATATTAAAAAACAAGAAAATAATTAAATGATAAAGAATAAAAGGACAAACGACACGCAATATATATTAAAAATTACAAATAAATAAATAAATATATATATATATATATATATATATAAAGTTACAAATATATTATATATAACATGAATATTATCAATTACAAATATAATAAATTATATATTATGTATATATAGATATAATAACATTATAAAGCAAGCAATTAATGACACAAAAATAAAAGGACAAGCAAAACACAATATTTAATATATTATAAATATAGATGATTTTTTTTATATATAATATATAAAAGCACACAAGAATAAAGCAAATAGAGAGCAAGCAAGAAAATTGAAATACAAAAACAAAAAAAAACAAATTATATATATATATATAGTGCTTGTTTGCTTATTTTTATTTTATTTCATAAAAAGACAAATGAATAATTATAAATAAGAAATATATAAAATAAAATGAAATCTAAAAAAGACTAAAAATTACCACAACCAAAATAATTTTTATATATATAAAGGAGGCCAAAAGACAAGACAAAGAACACTCACAAAACAGGAAAATACATGGAAGAAAAGAATAATTCAAGACACTCGAGCTAGAGGGGGGGGCAGTTGTGATGGAGAGGCAAGGAAGGAACAAAGGAGAAAGGACTTAACAAAAGGCATACAACTAGTGGGTTCTTAGGTTGGCTAACAAGGTTTGCCAAGAAAGACTCAACCTCCACCCTTCATCACAATTGAGGTTTGACGGGTGATTGTTGATTTCAGTAGCTTCTTTAAGTTTTCTCTTAAAGAATTTTTTCTTCTTTAAATAGGATTTTGGTGTTTTCCAAACATATATGGTGTTTAGTAGCAGAGGAGTGATCGGCTAGGGCGAATATGACAACACACTCATGTCTGATATCGACACTATGCTCTTTGATTTTGGTGCTAAATGAGCGACCAGTTTCAACAAATAATATATACAAGTTAACAAAATAAATATATAAAACCAACAAGCAAATAATTGACTTAAAAATATAAAAATATAAAAAACAAGCAAACAATTAAATGAAAAAGAATAAAAGAACAAACAACAAGCAATATATAATATATAATATATAATATATAATATTAAAAATTATATATATATAAAGTTACAAATACATTATATATAACATAAATATTATCAATTACAAATATAATATAAATTATATATTATGTATATATATAGATATAATAACATTATAAAGTAAGCAATTAATGACACAAAAATAAAAGGACAAGCAAAACACAATATATAATATATTATAAATATAGACGATTTTTTATATATATAATATATAAAAACACACAAGAACAAAGCAAATAGAGAGCAAGCAAGAAAATTGAAATACAACAAACGAAATAAAACAAAAAAAGCAAATTATCTATATATATATACAATGCTTGTTTGCTTATTTTTATTTTATTTCATAAAAAGACAAGCGAATAATTATAAATAAAAAATATATAAAATAAAATGAAATAAAAACAAGGAAGCACAAAATATATAAGAGACCTAAAAAAAATACTAAAAAAAGACCACAAGCAGCGTCTTGTTCTCAACGGCTACAAGTACGTCCTCCCTTGTCGACGTTTCTCCTCATTTTCTTTCTGGCCATTGCATTAATGATGGCGTGAGAATTTCATTGGATCTGGCCTCCCCTCGAGCCCATCCCCGCGTAGCTTGTGTGCCTTCTTCTCCCACCGCGACCTCTTCTCCTCATCTGTCGACCTCACCTCCACACATGTCTTTTGTAAATGACATGACCCCTCCTCCCAATTCATTGGTTTCCTCTCTGGCTCCTTCTGCCAGCCGTGTTTGCACGTCGCCCTCTACCCATCAACTTTCCTCTCCCTTCTCTTTGGCTTCGAGTAATTGTCCTCCCTCGCATTTTTCTCTCCAATCTTCCAATCCTCCTCACCAACCCCACGCCCCCCCCTGCCCCAATCTTCCTCCAATCAATTATTGGGATTATAAGTTAGTGGTTAACAGTTCCAACGCTACTTTAGATCCCCTCGCCATCAAGGTTCTAAAAAGAGGGATTGGTTTTGCATCGTCCCCTCGTGTTATCTCGCATGTAGACTTCCTCATAGAAATTGAAAATGCCATTCGTTCTCTCCCCAAGGATATCGTTGAGGAAGTTAGGCAGGATTGTGCAATAGCCTTAAGACATGTTAAACCTCCTAGATGTAACATCCCCAAAGTCAAGTTGCTTGCCTTCAATAAATTATTAAGCAACAAGGATCTTTTTCAAAGTGGATAAAGGTAATTCCATAGTCGTTATGAACAAGTAAGACTATATTGCAAAAATGCTTGTTCTCCTTTTTGATACCAATAGCTATAAAACCTTATCTCACAATTCTTGCTCCAAAATTTGCAAAAGAGTCAAATCATTTGTGGCTTGCTCTTCTTTTGATGAGACAACCAAAAATCATCTCATACCAAGCAAGGAAGTAACCCGACGCATTTATGGCGTGCCTAAAATTCACAAAGTTGGTATCCTTTGAGACCCATTGTTGACACCATAGGGTCGCCAACTTATAATCTTTCTTCTTTCCTTTCCAAATTATTAGCTTCTCACATAGGTAATTCAGACTCCATCAAAAATTCATCCCAATTCATCCATTTTGTCAAGGAGAAAAGATTAGAGAGCAGTGATATCCTGGTGAGTTTTGACGTAGTCTCTCTTTTCACCAAGGTCCCTATACCTGACTCCATTGAAATTGTCAAGCGTAAATCTAGTGAGGAGGTTTCCTCTTTAGTTGAATTTTGCTTAAGATACACCTTTTTCTCCTTCCAAGGTGTTATCTACGAGCAAGTTGATGGTGTGGCCATGGGCTCTCCCCTTTCCCCTGTCATTGCTAATCTTTATATGGAGCACTTCGAAGAAATGGCTCTCCACTCCTTCCTGCTCAAGCCAAGGTGGTGGAAGCATTATGTTGATGACACCAACATTTATTGCCCTCATGGCTTGGAAAAGTTGGAAGAATTCCATACCCACCTAAATAACATAGCTCCTTGTGTTTCTTTCACCAAGGAGATTGAATCAAACAACCAACTCCCCTTTCTTGACATCTTGCTTATCAAAAAATCAGATGGTTCCCTTGGTAGACATGTATTTCATAAGGCTACCCACACAAATCTCTACCTCCACTCTTCTTCTCATCACCACCCTAGCCAAAAATGAGGAGTCCTTAAAACCCTAGTATTAAGGGCCTACAAGATTTGTGATGAGGAAAACATAAATATTGAGTTGACCCACCTGCGTCAGGTTTTCAAATCAAACGGGTACTCAAGAATTTATCTAGAGCCTTCAACCAAGCTAAGGCAAGTTTATTTTCCATCACCAAACCCACCTATCACTTTGACCTCCCATGCACTTCCCTTCCTTATATTGAGAGCATATCCCAAAAAATCTCAAAGATCCTCCTTAAAAAGGGCCTCCATTGTGCGTTCAAGCTTTTTACAATTTTGAGAAATCAGATCCCATCCCTCAAAGACTCCAAGGACATCTTCCTCTACTAAGGAGTTTATAAGGTTGTTTTCTCATGTGGCACTCCCTATATAGGGGAAACTAGTCGCTCATTTAGCACCAGAATCAAAGAGCATAGTGTCGATATCAGACATGAGTGTATTGTCAAATCCGCCCTAGCCGACCACTCCTCTTCTACTAGACACCATATATGTTTGGAAAACACCAAAATCCTATTTAAAGAAGATAACTTCTTTAAGAGAAAACTCAAAGAAGCTATTGAAATCAACAATCGCCCATCAAACCTCAATCGTGATGAAGGGTGGAGGCTGAGTCTTTCTTGGCAACCCTTGTTAGCCAACCTAAGAACCCACCAATTGTCTGCCTCTCGTTAAGTCCTTTCTCCTTTGTTCCTTCCTTGCCTCTCCATCCCAACCTCCACCTCTAGCTTGAGTGTCTTGAATTATTCTTTTCTTCCATGTGTTTTCCTATTTTGCAAGTGTTCTTTGTCTTGTCTTTTGGCCTCCTTTATATATATATATATATATATATAATTTTGCTTGTGGTCTTTTTTAGTCTTTTTTAGGTCTCTTATATATTTTGTGCTTGCTTGTTTTCATTTCATTTCATTTTATATATTTCTTATTTATAATTATTCGTTTGTCTTTTTTATGAAATAAAATAAAAATAAGCAAACAAGCACTATATATATATATATAGATAATTTGTTTTTTTTTTTTCATTTTTGTATTTCAATTTTCTTGCTTGCTCTCTATTTGCTTTGTTCTTGTGTGCTTTTATATATTATATATAAAAAAATTTGTTTATATTTATAATATATTATATATTGCATTTTGCTTGTCCTTTTATTTTTGTGTCATTAATTCCTTGCTTTATAATGTTATTATATCTATATATATACATAATATATAATTTATATTATATTTGTAATTGATAATATTTATGTTATATATAATATATTTGTAACTTTATATTTTTATATATTTATATACATATATATATATATATTTATTTATTTATATTATATATTGCCTGTTGTTTGTTCTTTTATTCTTTGTCATTTAATTTTTTGTTTGTTTTTATATATTTTTATATTTTTAAGTCAATTATTTTCTTGTTGGTTATATATATATATTAACTTTTATATATTACTTGTTACTTGTCTTGATATTTTTAAGTCTTTTAATTGCTTACTTTTTTGTATATTTTTTGCCATTTATGTGTTTGCTTGTTGTGTGTATATATATATTGGTTGTTGCTTGCTTTATAATTTTAATTCATTTAATTGAGTGCCTATTATATTTTTTCTTGCTTTCTTGTTTTATTTACTTTATAATTTATTTTTGCTCTCATATTCTAGTTGTTGTGTGTTAATTTTTTGTGTAATTATTTTCTCTCATTTCCTTGGTTAGAGTGCCTTCCTCTCTCTTCCCCCCTATCTCTTCCTTTTTATTCAGTTCTTGGTCTGCAATTACTCATTTCACTCCTTGAGCTCTCTAATATCCTGATGATGGATCACGGAGTGTGATCCGAAACATTGATGCAAAAATTCCTACACAATCAAATCTAGAAATCATCTAACAATAATCTATATGGATTGTGAAAACTTGATATCATTAATGAATTGGCTATCAACCCAAAAGGTGAGTCAAATCAAGGTATGAATCTACAAATTTCCCTTTTATGCAAGAACAAGGGTCCTGATTAAACAACACTTTGGGGAGAAATATTAAAAATAGCAAACAAACTCCAAAATGCAAGCTATAAAGTGCATCTAATAGATTAACCTCAATTATGATGGAACCAGAAAGCATTTAATGTAGATTTGAGAAATGTGAAGTGATGTGTACCAATCACCAAAAGTGCCTTTTCAAAGCTTATTGAGGACTCATTCGCCCTATGGCGAATGGTTCCAGGCTAGGGCTCTATAAAAATGGTTTTTGGGTTCTTTTTTGCTATTTCTACACTCCCAAATTCCCGAATCTCATAGTCGAACAACTAGAAATAAATCTTGTAGGTCAGATTCTGTGAAATTGCAAGAATGGTGACAACTTTGACAACTTTAACAACTTTGCAATTTTTCTCTTCAATAGATCTTCCACCTAAAATCTGCAAACACACATCAAGAGGGAAAAAAGTTTTATTGTTGGTGAATGGGGGTTTGCCTTGGTTAAACCCTATTTTGGTAATTAAACCTTTTAATGAAATGAAAAAAAATGAAGGAATGATGGATGAACAAATGCAATCTCACAACTCACCAAACCCTTGTTTGAACCTTGGAATGTAGATCTACAACTAGAATGAAATGACTTCAATGGATGTGGATCTTGATCTTGAGACTTGATTTGAAACAATTCCTCTGAATGCTTGAATGGATCTTGAACAATACATCAACTTATTAGCTCAAATAACATGCATGATGCGAGAATACTTTGACATGATAATAGGATCTTGAATGATGCAATAATTATTCAATAATTTTGCCCTTGAATGCCTTGAAAATGCTCTTGATAATGTTCTTGATCACACATGCTCATAAATTTTCTAAAATGCTTGAAAGTCTTAGATTTTCTAGGATGGAACTTAGTGAAATGACCTCTTATTTATACATATGTTGGCATTAATTCTTGAAATTCAAATAGCACAAGATAACATGTGAATATACATTTGAAATCATTGAAATACCACCAAAAACATAATTTAAATAGGGGTCCTAGGTCTAAGTGAGGACCCATTCACCCTTGGGCGAATGGATTCTAGGTCACTTACCTAGGACACACATTCTCCAATGTTAAGTGTTATGTTATGGCATTAATGAATATTGGGTTTTCCTCTTTGAAAATTATAATTAATTAGGTTTGAATTTGAACTAAGGCCAATTAAGGCATAATTAACCTCAATTAATTAATAAAGCCCTAGATAAGTGTGAAAGTGTAAAGATACACCTTACAACACCATAAATAAGACACAATTAAATCCATTTTATTTAATAAGGCCCTAAACTTAATGTGAATATGTAAAATACATATTACAACACTAAATTAAGGCATCATTAGCTCATTTTATTAATATTATTTCCCAAATTAAGTGTGAAAAAGGGATAATTTTTCCTACACTACAGTTTCTAAAAGCCTCTTTTGATGTTGACAACATCTATCTAGCACTTTGAATGCACATTTGACCATATTTACCAATTAATTAAAATTCAAAAATGTTATATTATAATTTTAATTAATTAATAAATATAGTCAAATGTGAATCTAGAATGTTAGATCGATGATATATTTTATTCTTAAAATCTTCATTATACTCATGTTTGAATAATCTTGCAACCATTGATCTTAGGCTCACCAAAACATTTGGTGAAAATTGGTGAGGCGGATTTCTCGACATTCATGCATATTATACAACAAAAAATCCAACTTTATGGTGATTAAGAGACACAACATGCCATAGAGGGAATATATTATTCTAGTGAGGTGCATTTCCCAACATTTATGCATGTTCTACAACAACAAATATGAATTTATGGAAAAAAAGAGACACAATGTGCCCATTGAGAGAAGATATCATCTAGTGAGTTGTATTTCCCAACCTTTATGCATATTCTACTGTAGACACGTAAAATATACATGCACCTAATTTTGATCATATTAACACTGTTTCATCTTGAATCATACTCTCAGCTTATCAACACCTTTCATCCCTTAATTAAATAAATCAGTATTTATTTAATTAGGTCTTTCTCCTCTGGTGATTAAATTAATCAACTTTCTCTGTTCATTTAAATAATTCATTTTTTTCCTCCTATTAAATTAAATAAATTAAATCTTATTTAATTTAATCTAACATATTCCTCCTTGATTAAATAAATCAAATCATTTATTTGATTAATCATTTCCTCTCAATTCTGATTTAAATTAATTCATCTATCTAAGTCTAAATTGTCACATCACCTAACTCTTCATTAAGTTAATCAAATCCATGTTTAACTTAATCTCAATCACTAAAATCCTCTAGAGAATGCAAGTTGCACAATAAATCAATTACTTTGATTTATTAATTGCCTATTTTCTCTGAACATGGCATCAAAAGGGAATATTCCCTCAATTTGAATTCAAATTCAAATGGACTTGGTCCTTCCAACAAGGCATTCAATGCCTCTTACATGTCCTTGTGCATTGAGCCAAGTGACATTAACTCCACTCTTCTCTCCCTCCAAATTTCAAATTTGAATTTCAAATCTCCCCCTCTTTGGCACATTGACCAAAATGTGCTCATTCCTCAACCATTCACATCTTGACAAATGGCACTTGGCCATTGGATGTTGAATGATCCCACATTTGCTTATTTTTAGTCATTCTTCCAAGATTGAAATCTATAAATGAGAGACTCTTCCTCTCATTCAAACATCCATATCTTGAGTAAACTTACTCTACTCAACTTCATCCTCAAAAACAAGACCTTAGATAGGTTATTGCAGGTTTTCTCAAGAACACATCATTGTTCTTCATCATCAAGTGGATCAATCATCAACAATCACACAAAGGAGTTGGGAAAGGGCCAATTGCAACATCTCATTGGCACCAATTCCCCCATGGGATCAAGAGTTTGCATCTTAGAATAGGATTTCATTTCTTTCTTTAGTCATTTATTCATTTTCTTTCCTATTTTGAGTATTGCAAATGGATTTCATGGGGAATCCTTGTTTTACCTTGCATATGATCTAATATCATGTTTGTTTGCTTTGTTTATGCAGGTATCAAATTGGGGTTCACATCTACAACAATACATCCAACTTGGTGGTAAAGAAGAGACACAAAATTCCCATGGAGGAAAGATACAATTCCTTGCAATTGTTCATTATTTGTATATTTTAACATTATCACAAGATGAATAGCATATGTATTGCATGTCAATTTTCAAAAAAATGGTTAGATCTACTTATACATAATGTCTCTTTTTGGAGGTTAATAATGAATAGTCCATGTCTATAAGATACAAGAAGCATCATGGATCTCACAATATCTTCAATTTTTCCCTTGGTTTTACTCAAAATATTTGATATCAACTTAGACAATTCTTTAAGTTTAATGCTCTTCCATCTCATCTTCTCAAATGATGCAATAAGTTATTTTTAAAATATCATAATAGGGTTTTCATTTTCTCTTGTAGTTTTCTACATAATCCCCCTATGACAAAGTTGCATCCATTGTCTCATGAGTCTACATCTATTTGAGGCACATTATTAAATAGTTCACTTTTCTTTATCTATGCTTCCATAATTCTAATATATTATGCCATGATAGAGTTTTTTCTTGTTCTTGCATTTTGATTCCCCATCAATGGGGGGGTTTGTAGATGCTTTTGTAATTCAATCCATATATGCTAGACTTATTGATTATATTTAAAATTTAAAATTATTAAGGATTTTTGTATTGCATTTATAACAAGAATCTTCATTGCATAAATTTTTTGTAGAATTTTAGGGAATTTATGTGTATTGTAACAATCTAAAAGAGATAGAAAATGTGTGTAGTCTCACCATATTAATGCTATATAGATGTTGGGATATTTTTAGTATATATATAATAGTTACAATGATACATCAAATATCTACTCCATTTTTTAATACTATTCTAGACTTCCATAGTTTTTTTGTACATTTGTAAGTATTACACAACCACAATAAAATTTTAGAAGCCCATCTATTCGACATTATGCAGGATTTTTGGATTTCTCATACACATTCATAATAATTATTAAGTTGCCTAAAAATTGTAGAACCCTAGCCTTTATAATCAATATGAATTTTTGAATCATTTTGCTTCTCACTATTGCAAGTATGAGCAGTTGGTGTTGTCATTGATGTCAACAAGCTTGTGTTGTCATTAGTGTCAACTGTATGAGAAGAATATTGTTGCAAGAGTATGTGTATTTGTTTGATGCTTTGATTAGTTGTGTTATATTGTCATTAGTAAGCTACCAGTGTCAACCTCTAGTGTTGCATTAATAAGATTCTATATATGGTTGAGGAAGTGATGGAGATGATGAGGATGTGTTTCTGGTGCTTGGTTTCCAAGTGTTTTTGACAAAATTTTAGCTTGAGGCCTATTTTGGCAATTTGCATGTACCAAGATCAAGACCACTTTGCTGGTTTTTGGCAAGTGGCAACTGTAAATGCACTAAATATAAAGTGCCAAATCAGATATTGTTGGTGTAATTAAATGTGTTGTACCTTGTCCTAGGTCATAATTACACCTTAGTTAAGTTTACTTAGGGACCACATAGGAGGTAGTTGGAGATTTTCCACCTTTGGTGGAATTATCATGTTATTACTTTATCACTTCCACCTTTCGTGGACATATCATGTGATTACCTCTCCACCTTTTGTGGGTGATCCATCATTTGTGGTGATTATCACATTATCACTTTTCCACTTTAGGTGGAGTGATAGCTTTTCATAGTTGTCTCATGTCATAAGATTATGACACTTGTCATAATCTTATGCCCTTCTATGTTCTCACCTTGGCTATATAACCAAGGGGTCTCTCTCATTGTAAAACAATCATATCAATCACAATCATATTGATGAGAATACAGTTTATTCTTGTCACATTATTCTCTCTTCTTTGTGCTTTCCATTTGGTCTCAAGATCTTGGAAACCATAGCCAATTCTAACATGGTATTAGAGCGGGTTGGGTGCCATTGGAGAGTCTTTTTTTGAAGAGAGATACTAACAAAAGGCAAATTTGACTTTCTCAAACCTTGCAAATGCAATGGTGCTATGAGGGTTTGAAGCTGAGTGGTTACCAGATCCAAAAGGTAGCTACATTTTTGGAGCATTTTGAGTCAATTCGACCCTGCTATCGCATCCAGAAGGGCCAAAAACCCTAAGATCAATTGCCAAATCATCCAAATCCGAGCAAGTTGTTCGATGAGGCAAAAAAAAATTGCTCGGAGAGTCATACGGCCCACCAGGTCGCCATCATTGTTGAGGGTAGAATTGGTTTTAAAATAAATATTTTATTTCGGTAAAAAAAATTGATTTTTTTTTTTTTGAAATTTTTATATAGTCTTCGGCAATTTTTATTGAAAATATTGTATTTAAAAATAAAATAAAAAATTTAAGGTCCGCGAACACAGACTGTACCTGCATACTACATACTGCATGTACCTGTAGTACCTACGAGTAGGTCCTACAGGTGCCACGTGGCCATAGGCCCCTATCGCCCCTCCTTTCCACAACCGGCGGTCTAAAAGTATAACCGACGATCAAAAAGAAAATCCAGGTGGTGCCCAAAAGATTCCTTCAAATAAAATATTTTGGCCAAAGATTCTTTTATTCTATCAAGATTCTCTGCATCCACTGGCATAGAATATTCCACAACATATTCCGATCCGGAGAAAGAATATTTTGGTAATGTCAAATTTTCCCGATGACATGCAGGAGGCCATCAAATTTAAGCTTAGGCGACGTTGACATCATCACCACGTCAGCGTGTTTTAAATTTTTTTGCCCCCCTCACCAATTGAATTTTTCATTTTGGTAGGCGAACTTTAGAGGCCCATAACTTGAGCTTACGACCTCCTTTTTTCAAGCAATTTTTTTTATTTAAGCTAATTCTTCGTGCTCTTCACAGTGGTGCAATAGTTTTTTGGTTTTGGTCTTTGGTTTTTCTAGAATTTGCATATTCTCATAGGTGTTGTTGCTTCATCCTCATTTTGGGAAATTCAGGAGCTCATATCTTTCTCCTATGGTAATATTTTTCAGTGATTTTTTTTTGAAAGTGCATGATTTTTCGTGTACTTTCTAGTGGTGTAATCAGATTTATTTGATTTGTTGTAAATTTTTCAATTTGAGCTCGAGGCCTATTTTGGCAACTTGCATATACCAAGATCAAGACCACTTTGCTGGTTTTTGGCAAGTGGCAACTGTAAACGCACTAAATATAAAGTGCCAAATCAGATATTACTTGGGGGGTTCTTTGATCGAGTGAATTTGGGGGGATTCTTCTTGTGGTTGTGGTTGCATTACTCTTGATTTGTGTTCTTGTTTCATCATGGAGCCATCTACAATTCCACTTCTAACACCTTACGACTATCCTAAATGGAAATATGAAATGAAAAAATTGCTAAGAGTAAAAATATTGTATAGGATAGTTCATGGACTTGATGGTGAACTAAAAGATGATGAAGCTAAAAAGAATAAGTGGTTGAATAGTTGTGAAGAAGCCATTGGCTATTTGTGCTTGTATGTCTCTCCTGAGTTGTTTCACATTGAGCACTTGGATACACCTATGGATATGTGGAATGCATTGTCAAACTTATTTGGGAAAATAGATGAAATTCAAGGACATTTGTTGGAGAATGAATTAATCAGTCTCAATCCATGTAATTTTCACAACATACAAGACTTCATCACCAAATTCAAGTCATTAAGAACATAATTGAAGGATTATAAAATTGAGAAATCAAATACATAATTGATCTTAAGTGTTCTTTCAAAGCTAGGACCTAAATATTCAGTGTTTGTGTCTACATTCTATGGTACAAAGAATGCCTTTGGGAGTGAGTTTAAGATGCCTTCCTTTGAATATTTTTCTATGCAACTCACTAGGGAGCAAGATAAGATTATTCAAATGGGTACTTTGAAGTCTTCAAAATCACATGCCTTGGTTGTAAAAGATGAGAAGTCTTCAAGTGGCAAAGAAAATAAAAATAACAAGCCTAAGAAGAACACACAATCCACATCTAATTCCACATAAGAACATAAAAATTCATATTCAAAAGATAAATCATCTAAGGAGAGGTCCTTTTATGCATATTGCAAGAAGGATGGACATGAAGAACATTATTGCTATAAGAAGGATATTAATGAATTGAAAAATATTCTCAAAAAGAATCAGATTGATTTTCCTTTTAGAATGTCTGAATCACCTCCTCCTTCTTCAAAACAATCTAAGGGAAAAGGTCATGCTAATTTTTCATCTACATCAGGATATAAAGGACAAGCTCTTTGTGCTTTTTTAGGTCTAGGTAGATGGCTTCTAGATTCAAGAGTATCACATCATATGGCATCTTCGTAGTCTATCTTCTCTTAATTTTAGACTTGTTCTATGTCTCCTATCTTGATGGGAAACAATACATACATGAGTGTAATTGGGAAGAGATCTATTAGTTTTGGGGACAACACTTTTCAGGATGTCTCATGTGTTTCTCATTTTACGAACAATCTTCTTTCCATATATCAAATTACACATGGTGGAGATGGGAGAATTGTGGAGTTCACACCTAATTCAGTCATCATTCGAGACTTGGAGAGTAGAGAGATCATTGCTACTGGGGTGGTTGATCATTCATCTTGGTTGTATACCTTTGTAGATTTTGCTTTTGATGGTGACTTTGTTCCTTCGACTGTTGATCACACTTCCAGCATGAACCATGATTTAGAGGAGACATTTGTCTTTTTGAACTTGGGAGTTCTCACATCAGATCTAGTTCTTGAGCCATGCATTTCATCTCCTCCACCTACTGTTGCAGTTTATGATGCTTTTTATTCCACAGTTTTGGTTCCTTGTGATTCAATGCAGCAGGATCCTGATTGTCTTCCAGATATGGCTACTTTGGATGATTTATTGATAGGTATTTCAGACTTGTTTGTGAAATCTCATCTTGTAGATTTGAGGGACACCATCGACAAAATTCATCTTCTCTTTGATGAAGATAATCCTTCTTCAGTTGTTGTGAGGGAACACTCTGACCCTCTTGTTCATTCTCTACATGATCATTCTTTGCAGTTTGGCGTGAGTGTGGATACTTTTGGACAACATTTGGTGGAGGCTTCTTTGTCTTTAGAGAGGATATTTTTCTCTTTGGATTATGCTCTACATTCATCTCTACTAGATGTTGGATTTTCCTCTTCATTAGTGTGGCCTAGAATGCCTATTTGGAGTGTGTCAGCTTTCGACATCAACATGGAGATACTTGAGCATGCTTCAGAGAAATCATCCATCATCCATATTCTAGACATCATGCATACGTCCATGGTTTTGTTTCTTCCTAAGTGGAGGAACGTTGTTCGAGGAGATTGGATCATCTTCAACATTCAATGTCGAGCTTCTACCATCATTGCAGGAGACTCAACATTGAGGGGGGGGTTGTCTTGTCTCTCTTCTACTTCTCTCTTATGGGGGGTCTTTTTCCTCACATGGGGTTTTGGCCTTCCCATGCATCATTGAGAGCATTTCATTTTTGTATCTTTTATCTCTCTTTTGTGGGGGAGTTTTGTCCCACTGGGTTTCCCCTTTTCTCCATTTGTGAGAGATTGCATTGCATATGTACACAGGTACCTAACATGGATTAGTTGTTGGGACCCATCTTGTATTGTTTTCTTTTGTGTACATTCTCCCTAAGTTGCACTTAAGGGGGGGTGTTGGTGTAATTAAATATGTTGTACCTTGTCCTAGGTCATAATTACACCTTATTTAAGTTTACTTAGGGACCACATAGGAGGTAGTTGGAGCTTTTCCACCTTTGGTGGACTTATCATGTTATTA
Organism: Sequoiadendron giganteum; assembly: GCA_007115665.2. Taxonomy (NCBI): domain Eukaryota; kingdom Viridiplantae; phylum Streptophyta; class Pinopsida; order Cupressales; family Cupressaceae; genus Sequoiadendron; species Sequoiadendron giganteum. The sequence continues at coordinate 225,480,667 of CM021106.1, forward strand.
CTTATCACTTCCACCTTTCATGAACATATCATGTGATGACCTCTCCACCTTTTGTAGGTGATCCACCATTTGTGATGATTATCACATTATCACTTTTCCACTTTAGGTGGAGTGATAGCTTTTCATATTTGTCTCATGTCATAAGATTGTCATAATCTTATGCCCTTCTATGTTCTCACCTTGGCTATATAACCAAGGGGTCTCTCTCATTGTAAAACAATCATATCAATCACAATCATATTGATGGGAATATAATTTATTCTTGTCACATTATTCTCTCTTCTCTGTGCTTTCCATTTGGTCTCAAGATCTTGGCAGCCATAGCCAATTCTAACAGATAAAAAGAGGAAAAATTGAGTTGTAGTGTGTTATGGGTTGAAGAGTAGTGTTTTGGTGTTGCTCCACATTTCTTCTATGTTGAAGATCTACCTATTTGTTTCAGATATGTTGATCAAAGGTGTTGTATCTAGAATTTGGTGTGTTGGATTGTTGTACAAAAGAAGTTGTGTTCACTAGTGTGTTGTCATGCCCCAATTTTTTACTCTAGAAATTGTAACAATTTTATTTTTAAAACAAAACTATTACTTAAGATAATTAACACCCTTAAGTGTTTAAGGCCTAACCCGAAACACAATATTAGTTATACATCTTCATGAAGACATTTCATAAATTTAAAAGTAATGATGTTTATTCATTTAATCAAATGTGCTCCCCCTTCAGATGCTCTAGAATCATGAGTCTTAGATTGGATAATTTAACTTTATAATCCCTAATAAGGAATCATAAGTTTATATTTGCATAGATAACTTTCTTCTTGAAATTTATTAATAAATTTAGGCTGCCTATTTGAGATAGTGGTTAAATAGAAGTATGGTACCTATGAGCCTGACATTGCCATTACCTGACATTTTATATGCCCCTACACGGCTCAACCATCTCCAACCCTCAAGGAGATATGAAACGTCAATCGCCCACAACTAGTTGGGTTTAAAGGAGTTAAGGATTTATTAACAATCTCTCGTGTGGTTAAGTGGCAAGTACACCCTACAATTTGTCGAGTTACTTATACAATACTCACTTGAATTTGGTGCAAAAACAAGTGGTTTAAATAAGATTTAATCGTGAGTAAGCCTCTTGCTTATAACTCAACTAATTAAGTTAATTACCACACAAATTGGTTTAATTGGGCATACCAATTATTTCAAATTGTTAATCCCTTGATATGGACACATTATTTCGCCTAGGTATAATCTCAAAATTATTAATGTTCCTTTGTTTAATATTAGTGACATGTCTATAATATTCATTAGAAAACCCAAAGAATTTATTTTTCTAATTATACTTAAATCTAAGTTCAAATGTTACAAGTATTATTTTATTGTCCATGTATAAAATCTTATATACATAATAAATTTATATTTAAATATTATTTATTAATTTAATTATTTTATTTCATACTAATATATTATAACATCATTTATGAAAAATCATAATTAATAATTTTTAACATATAAATGTAATATAATATATACTTATATATGTTATCTTTAAATACTAATTTTCAATTTATAAGAGGAAACCATAATCAATATTATTAACATATCTTTCCACATTTAATTTAGGTAAAATGGCTATTTAAATTCTAAAAATGAATACATATATCTTTAAACTATAGAAAAAGTAAATATTCCTTACTACTCCTCTATTAAAAAGGGGAGTGGTTTTATTTTATCACACGTAGAGTATACTCCTCTAAGACATTTTTAGCATAAATGAAATAAGGAAAACCTACTTCATAACCGCTTTTCTTACATTCTTCTATGTTTCATTTATTATGTTTTTTTTAAGCACTCGTTCTTCCCTAAATACGTGCCCATCTATGTGTGACTTCAATGGTAAATCTGAAGAGGATTCTTGCTGCAATGGAGAACTGGATTATACTGATTCACAACCTCAAAAATTACATACAAAGCAACTTACCTAAGCTTATTGTTGATCAAGCATTGATCGATATATTTCAAGTTAGATATTCAAAGTAGCTAATTTGGGGCATTTTAATATACTATTTATTTCACTATAAAGCCTAAGGCGAAGTGCGACAACAACTAAGCTGAAAATGAGTGAGATTCTATGCGAATGAAAATTTGTATTTTAATTTAAAAACACAAGGAAGCAACCATGAATATTGTAAGAAAGGACACAATCACTTATGCATGACCTTCTCTAACTATATAAGTTGAAATGAATGGTTGAGGCATTCTACAGTCACACACTTAATGCAAGTGGGTATGCTACACAAGGTAGTTTATGGTGGCCATTATAAGCATTCAAAGGTGGTGTAAAGAACTGATAAAGATGAGGTTATGGAATAAATATTGGTGGATTGTTTTATGGTGTCAAATCCAACATGCAACACAGCCACCAATCTGTCATTAATTTTCCTACTTGTCGAGCATACTGTGGTAATGGGGATGGTGACGGCGCTGCTTAACCGGCACACTCTAAGCGTTGAACGCTTAGGTGGCAAGACCCATGTGGGGCCCTCTTAACCCAACCTCTTTGTTTCCATAGCGTTTCTTTAATCTGAAATTTTTGAAATCTCCGTTTCTGCCATTAGCAGTTTACATTTCCCGTTCCCGTTCTTGTTCCCATGCTGTTCGCGTTTTCCATTTCCACCGTTCACATTTGTCTGATGTATCCAAAACAACAGATACTCGAGCAACTCGGGGGACGGATGCAGTGACGGGAATCAAACAGGAACTATATTGACATTCTTTTTAAGCTCATTCTCTGCATTTCATAATTTCCTAGCATCACAGATTTCCTAGGTCATTCAACAGTTTTAATCCCACATTCATTCCAGGATATACATTCGGGTGAGTAATTTTTATATTTAGAAGAGAGTCAAGTTAAAAGTGGTGTAACATGTAAATGTTTTTTTCTTCTATTAAATTTGCATATATTGAATAATAATATTTTTATTAAAATATTTATATTTTAAAAATTACATTTAAATAATTATATTTATAATATTTAATATTTTTTCAATGAATATTTTTTATATTTAATATTTTAATAATTGTAAAATATATTTTTAATAATATCATTATATTTAAATTTGTATTTAAAGAAAAATGTTATTTATTATGTTTTATTTTAAAATTGTCAAAGGTTTAAGTAGGATTTATCAAAACAAGCATTTTCTTTGAGAGAAATATAATAATGTTTTCTTATAGCATATATCATCATGTCTTTAATCATTATTCCTACATCATGGAATTGGTTTGATCAAGAGTCTAATTGAGGAGAACAAAACCCTCACAATTCAACACATTCCCTAAAAAAATTACTAAGCACTATCAATCTATATTGAGGTTCAGATAAATTAGAAGAACAAGACAACTAAATTCTAAGCATCAATCTTTTGCTATTTGATTCTTATAGGTATAGGTTTATATTTGCACAGTAGTTCAATTTCTTAGACATGGATATGAACCAAAAAAATTGAGACATTTACTAATCATCTAGGGATTTAAAAGAGGATAACACAACCCTCACAATTTAGTAGATTTCATAATGGTGTTTTTGAACATTGTCAATCCATATTGAGGTGTAAATGTTAGAAGATAAAAGTGGGTGAATTCCAAAGATTTTTTTTTTTCTAGTTGATTCCTGCAACTATAGGTGTAAGCTTATATACTAGTTCTATTTTGTAGACACATATCTGAACCAAAGCAAAGAACATTGTGTTCACATATTTTAAGACATTTATATAATCAAGTATGGAACCTCCAACACTTCAAATAATCAACATCTACATCTCCAACATCAAATTTGTATCATTGAATTTTAAAATAAGCATCACATTTAATTTATTTAATTCAGATATCAATCCTTTTATAAATCCTAACCTTTTAGGAAATTTACCTAATTTTTTTTTAAAATAAAACATAATAAACAACATTTTTCTTCATTAAACTAAAAAATTAAATATAATAACATTATTAAATATATATTTTGTAATCATCCCATGACTAGTGTATTAGGTGAAGCATTACCACTTTCTATACAAGCATAATTCCTAACCCTATTTCCTCACCTTCTCTTTCTTATGATTGTTGATAGTAAAACTTAGCTTGCACTTATCTTTATTTTTACTTGCATGATAGAAGGCAGACTCAAGGCACATTTGTTTTTCTCTATTACATTAGAGTTACTCATCATCAAACTTTTAACTAAGCATCTTTATCTTTAACTAGAATTAAATTACAAATTATATATTCCCACAAGTACCTTTTATTAATCAAAATTAATTATTGTTTGTATATAAAGATTTATTTGATTCTCTTAAATTATACTCTTTTATCTATAATTATCATATTTTTCATCGTGTCATTCTATTAAACTTCTATAAATTATAATCTCAAATTTGTCATATTTGAAATTTAAATCATTGTTAACTCAACATCCCTTTTATAAAATTTACATAATTTTTAAAATAAAACATAATAAATAACATTTTTCTTTAAATACAAATTTAAATATAATGATATTATTAAAAATATATTTTACAATTATTAAAATATTAAATATAAAAAATATTCATTGAAAAAATATTAAATATTATAAATATAATTATTTAAATGTAATTTTTAAAATAAAAATATTATTATTCAATATATGCAAATTTAATTGAAGATAAAAACATTTACAAGTTACACCACTTTTAACTTGACTCCTAAATATAAAAATTACTCACCTGAATGTATATCCTGGAATGAATGTGGGATTAAAACTGTTGAATGACCTAGGAAATTTGTGACGCTAGGAAATTATGAAACGTAGAGAATGAGCTTAAAAAGAATGCCAATATAGTTCCTGTTTGATTCCTGTCACTACATCCATCCCCTGAGTTGCTCGAGTGTCTATTGTTTTGGATACATCAGACAAATGTGAACGGTGGAAATGGAAAACGCGAACAGCATGGGAACAAGAATGGGAACGGGAAATGTAAACTGCTAATGGCGGAAACGGAGATTTCAAAAATTTCAGATTAAAGAAACTCTACGGAAACAAAGGTTGGGTTAAGAGGGCCCCACATGGGTCTGGCCACCTAAGCGTTCAATGCTTAGAGTGTGCCGGTTAGGCTACGCCGATGGTGACATCTGATCTACTTCCAACAAAAGACAACATGGCCCATATGATAAAAGCATAAATGAAAAATTTGGGGAAACAATAAACAATAGCATCTATCATACTCAAACCTGTGAAAGCTTGGGCAGATGCAATGAACTATAGTTTGTAGCTTGGTGACCATTTAATAGACCACATAAACATGCACCATCGACTGACAAGGCAGCTGAATGAATACTAACATGTATAGAACAACTTGCATCATCCATCACTTCCACAAATCGTCACTACAATTCATGCAGTAAAATAGCAGTAGTTGTGGATAATAGAATACTACAGAGCCAACTTATTATATTACATGTAAAGAGGCGTGATACTACATATTTCAAGGTTGCTACAAGGCAGGTGGTGATCTAGATGCTGATCACAATTCCTTACACAAATAAAATTCATATAATACTAAAAATACTTACTAAAATCGATTGGTTAGGGACCCTGTAGATGAGAATGGGCTGGCATACATCACCTTGAGATGACTTCACTACGAGCTGACACTTCCATAAATTTTAAGGCACACAAGACTTAGCCTGCCATGGTCTATATTGATTACTTTGGCTAGGATATCTCCTATATTGATGAGTGGTGATGTAACCCCACTATATTGTAGTAGAGGTGATAGGCACCAGGCCTAAATTTTCCATACAAATGATAGCTATCACCTACCCAACACCACAACTTATAATTGATGACTTTCATTAATAAATTACTAAACTCCTTATACTGCCTCTAAGTTCCTATCTTGATAGGGGATTTTCTTTAGCGGATAGAGTTGATAAAATCGCTAAACAAATAACACTGGCTCCATTCTAAACAAAATGAGAGATACTAGCCCAGACAAGGAGGCCAATACAAGGTGAGGCATTGCAGAGTCTACATCCTATACTGCATATATTTTAAAGAACTATTTACAGGTCCATCATTTTGCCTCTAATTGGTCTGAGAATACATGTTATCAACTAGTCACTTCCCTTTCTAGATGTACTTATTGCTTAGATCTTTTATTTAATTTCCTTCTTTTGTTAATTCTATTATTTGTGATGTAGAGTGAAGGGTTTAAGAAGCAACTACGCACTCTGGCATTCACTACAAAAAGAATCTCTTCGCCACAAGATATAGAACTTGAAGAAGACAGTCCCTCTTATGGTTCTCTTTTTCTTTTCTTTTTTCTTTTAAGGAGACAAAAGATTCTATAACACCTTTTACACAAAATTTATATTAACAACAATGGAGTAAATCTTTCATTTCTTATTGTCCATTTATACACTTTTAAAATGAAGAATATAATGCATATTCATACTACTATAATGATTCACCATGTATTACTTTAATTGTAGAAGAAGCTTTATGTTGACTGCATAAACATACTCCCATTCTTCTATTGGTTGCATCAAATAGTAAATCTAGAATTAACATCATACATTCTGTTTCGTTTATATGCATCAGAATGAGAACAATGTCGCATCATATTCTTCCTTGATCCTTGCAATAATCTTTCTTGATCCATGCAATGAGCATTCTTATTTTGGTTTGTTTCTCCTTTCAATTTTCTACAGGCATAACCCTTACTTTTAACATTTATTAAATACACATGCTATTTCAAATAAAAGTATGGTTACAAATCACAATATTTCTTCACACTATTTCTTAATTTATTTTCTTCAATAAGTATTCATTTTATTTTTACATACAGAAATGGAATGTTTTCTTTTACTGGTGTAAATCTGAAATAGAGCATATTTTAAATGCAGACCTTCCATATTTCATCTTAAACATAGAATGACACGATTTGTATGCCATTGAATAAGATGTTTTTTTTTTCTTCATTTTATCACCACATATTGGCTTCATTATTACAACAATATAAATTGAAAACAATGAAATACACATAAGAACACAGCTTGCTCTCCACCCTACTGTAATGATGTCATGGAGCTTTGTGGGCTCTAACCATACCCTCGAGCAAGGAATTATTTTAGCTCCATGATAATAAATGGAGTCTCTTCTCATATTTACAAAAGGATAAACTAACTTAGCACAAATTTTACACATCTAAGTTCTCTACTTTCTATTTTCAACCATGATCTATGCACTATGTCACCTTTTTACACTCAATGAACAAGGGTAAATGAAAATAGGAAGAACTTATCTTTTTCTTTTGGGTGAAGGAATTGAGCTCTGTCATCCATCCTTCCTCTCCAAGCCAAGCCATCTTGATCACTCTCTTCCCCAAAGAGGTGGACTCCTCTCTTCTCATTCTTTTTTTTTTCCATCTCCACTAAAGTTCTCCAAGAGGAGAAGTGGGCAATGCCCAAATCTACCATCTTCTTGAGGTATATAAGAATCCTCCAAACCTACACTCTTTCCCATAAGTGCTCACACATGTGTGAGTATTGTGCCAATTCCAAAAACTTTAGGGGAGTGGGAGGTTGAGAGTGACAAGTCACTCTTCCTAAGCCCCAACACTTTTTGAATTCGTCACCTTCATGAATGTGGACTTTTGAGGGGTCTTTTCACACTCCAAGGATAATTTCACATGTCAAAAAGGTTCCAAACCCATAGATATAGGTCCTAGGGGTCCATTCTTATTCAAAAACAAGGAAATTGACTTAATAATCCCTTTTAAAAACCTACACAAAAATCCATATGAATTTTGATTCTAACCAAAGGTTCCAACCCCAACCAAACTCACATCATGCGTCCTACAATTTTATTCTACTCAAACATACTCACCCAATCAATAATAAAATCTCAAACCCTTCTAAGTCAAATAGGGCTTCACTTAGAATTTCCCAAAGATGTATTTGATTTGATTCCAATAGTTATCCATTCTCCTATTTGCATATTTGATTCCTTCAAGAAGTAGTCTTTTTTTTTTTTTTTTAAATCTCGCAATGGTTCTTCCTTCTCACGCTAAAACCGTTTCTTTCCTGCACATTACCAACATGATCGTAAGTATCAATTGTGTATCACATTAACCTATTATCTAACTATTTTAAGATTTAACTATATAATAATCCATTTAAATTTCAATTTTTATTCCATAGTGTATTAGTGTATTCCAACATAATGTCAAAATGAAATACAAGAATATAGCCATAGGATCACCTTATTTATTATCCACAGTATATTTAATCATCAACTTAAGAAAATCATATAGCAATTTAGAATTTTATTAGGCATATACGAGGTGGGGTCTTACACATGTGAACAGTGTATTGTAGAGGTGTTTGAAAGAAAAAAAATATTCTCTGCATTTCTTCACAAATTGGTTTAAGGTCTTGCGGATCTAAAGGTGTATTGATAGGGTTGGTATCTTTCTTCAGTCAAAGTTTTTCAATGTTTGGTGCTTCAAAATTCAATTTCTTAAGTTGTAGTATATGGCAGAATTTTCTGAGTGTACTAGGTGTGTACATTCTTCAGGTGAAAGATGTTGCGAAGGAGTTTGTTGGTTTTCAGGGTGTTTAAGGAATATTCTAGATTGTGTTCAGATGGCATTTGTTGTCCTTGAGTTGTTATTTGATCAAAAGAAAAATGTACATAAAAGACTAATGGTGTTTACATAGGTAGTGATCGACCTTGGTGTTTACACTAATTGCGGTAGATGTTTGTTGTTTATAGAAGCATGTTGTAGCATGATGTTATAGATTTGGGTCCTAGATAAGGAGTGGTATGGTTTGCTTTCACTTCTATCGGCCACAAAAGTGTTTTGGTGCCGACCTACTTTGAATTTACACGGTTGAGGTACATAGCCAACCTTGGAGAATATTTTCAAGGTTGAAGATGATATAAACATGAGTTGATTTGTTGAGGGATGAGAATAATAAGCAAGTATGATGTGAATGATGCAAATTGTAGAGTGTTATAGTGTGAATTTAAGAAGTGTAGTGCGAGCTTTCATGCGCTAGATTGTCAGATGCAGGGAGCAAAAGATGTCTACAATTCTTTAGCTATGTTGTGAAGGTGTTGGTGATGTTGTGGTGGATTTATTTGTTGTATTGAGATGTATTTCTCTTTTTAACATTCTTCTTTATCTTCTTTTCTATTTTGGTTGTGAGCCTTTAGCAGTGAGCCCTTTTTATTCAATGTTAAAAATTATTTTATATTGTGAGTTAATCCTCACTGTGGTTTTTCCCATCTTGGGTTTTCCACAAAAATCTGGTGTTCTCTTATGCATGGTGTTGATTAAGTTTTAGTTTTAGTTTCAATTATTTGATTTTCATGCCAAATCATTTAACGAATTAAGGGTTAATTGAATGAATGTGGATCTGAATGTTTGTGAGAGTTTCAGAGTTTTAAGGTACAACTGATTCACCCCCCCTCTCAATTGTCTTGTGCATTCAACACTCACATCTATTCTATTTAACTTGGTTATAGAGTATATTGGTTCAATAAGTATTGAGCATGAAAACTATTGATTTTAGTGAGGTGATACAAAAAAGGGAAGTTGTGAGCAATGATGGCTTTGAAAGTAGCTAACAAAGTCTACATGTTATAGGGTAGGACATGGATGGCGTTATTAATTTAAAATGTAAAGATAGAAAAATTAGTGAAGTGTAAATATAGAAACTAATCATTTAAATTAATTTAATATGTTTATAATTCAATAAAAATCTATGGATATAACTTGATGGAAAAATAAGTTAAGTGTCTCAATTTTCATTCTTGTACCTAATTCATTAGATAATATTATCATAATAATTAGTAGTACACATAATCTAAGTTAAACTCGAGGAATTTGTGTCAACCCTACTAAGTGAAGAGCTATAGAGAATTTTTTGGATGATTCCTCTATAAATGTTGTATTAGTGAGAGGTAGATTTAACAAAAGTTGAGATAAGAATAAATGAAGAGAGAGAAATATAATTCAAGCATGTTGGGACTCAATTTGACAATGCCAAATTTTAACACAACCCCAACTCCTTGGTGCACTTAGGCCTCATCTTATCCATCACATATATAATTGATCTAAGAAATCTTTGTATGGATCTCCATTGGTTAATTTGTCCTAAGTGTTATTTTCCATCCACCCCCATGTGCCAATCATATGTTGGAAGTTGCAAAATTCCTAAACATTTCTAAGTGTAGGATGTTTTATGTTAATTTTTCTAAGGACTGTGCTTATGTTGGAGTTTTTAATTTTTCCTTCCTAGTATGCCTTTCCTCCCAATTATTCATTTTCTATTATTCTTATTGGGATATTGAGCTTCCCCATATATGAATATATTTCATCCATTCCCTATCCTCATCCCCTTTTCTTATTAGAATTTCATATTTATCCTTCATGCCATCCTTTTCCTTTAAACTTCAATACCTTTTGCCTTCGTTGATGTTTCAAACTTTTCCATATAGGTAGGTTCTCACTCTAAAACCTAAATCCTTAAATATTATACTAAGTTGAGTTTTTGATCCCTTACTTGAGGTACCTTTTCCTTGGCATCCTTGAACCTTGATCCCCAATTTTTTTCACTATGTATCTCATTAAGATCATTGTTTTGGAATTATCCTTATTTTCATCACTTGAGGGATTAATTCCTTGTTATCCACAATCCTTGACTCCATGACTATTTACTTTATGTATCCTCTTAGAGTTGGTGATGCACCATTCCCTTATCTTCCTATTTTTGGTGTGAAATATTGGTTACTCCATATCTTTCTCCCCCCAATAATGGTAATGGTTATGAAACCTATCCCCAAAAAAATAGATCTCCTATGTTTTGCATTGTTCACTCCCACCTACCTTCTTGCACATCATAGGTATCCATTAATGAATAGATTTGATGTTGTAGTTCTATTACAATAGAATTTTCTCACCAAAAAATATTTGTCCACCTTAAAGGGAAAAATTAAAATTTACTTCAGGCAATAGAGGATGAGGAATATCATGCCACCTTTAATGTGATGATTATATTTTTATGTAGATGGTTTGCTTTCAAGATCCAAGCTACCATTTCAATGGATTTCATAAGATCTAATATTTCCTTGCATACCTCATCCATTGACCACTAGTTCATCCTCAATTCTTGAAGCAACATGACAATCAAAAAATCCTATATATTCTAGTTCATTCTCTAAAAATAAGGTCAAGCATTTATCCATTTTGACTTGACTATAATAACAAGAAATATCTAGAGTTTCAATCCCTACATGTCTAATCACCATTAGAGCATATCATTTTATAAATCAAGAAGATGTAGCTATTTTGTAGAAGATTTTTATAATTAGATTCTCCTTTGATAGTAGTACAATCATTAGGAAGATTTCTAAGAAAATAAGAGTGAGAGGTTCTTCCTAGTTTAGGATTTTCTCTCACCATATTTTATGGTGTCAATCGAATAAAAACTTAATAATTATCACAACTCTTTAATGTACTACATATTGTCACTTGTAATGGTATTTTCCTTATTACTTGTGGATTCTATAAGTTTGGAGATGGATTATTAAGTATGCCCTATTATTAATATCATCTCTTTTACTATTTCTATGTGTTATTTTTTCTAGTTAATTGGGACTTGGTAACTCAATGTATGGCACCAATCATAAAAATGTTTGAACCTTCATTCACATTAAAATGAATAATATCTTAACTAGTAGTGTAGGAGTAGGAAGTAGAGTTTTATGTGTTTTATGATTCAACATTTTAACCAACAAAACATCTCCAATAAAACTTGATATATACTTCACCTTAACAAAATCATGTCTTGCATGCCCACATATTACAACCTTGCAACAATGTTCTAATAAATTTAATAGAGGTCATAGAAATAGGTCAATATTTGATCTAGTGATATAATATAGGATAAAATTATGCATATAGATACTAGTATAGTTTTTCTATATTTCATATATTTATTTGTTATTAAATCTTGTCAAATATTAACTCTAGGAATACCCTCATAGGTCTAGTTGAGCCTAAAGTGAAATTTTATGCACTCTTAGTTATTGGCTTTCCATCACTCACATTTTTTTGATGAGATAGTCTTTCCACCTTCATTAATGACATATATCTAATCTTGAAGTGGATTGAACCCTCTATAATTATGAGAAACAATTTTGGGACCCAACATAATGACATTGTTGAAAAGGATGTACTTTTGATCATATCTCAAAGACCCTAGTGAATCAACATATTCAACTTGTTAGTGTATCAATGGCTAAGTTGGTGGCTCGTCAACTTATACAAACATAATGACATAGAAAGGAAATAATAAAGTGATACCTTTCTTATTATTTAGAGGTAAAAGAACATTTATCTCTTCAAAGTGAAGAGTGGAAATTTTGCTTAATTCAAACCTAGAACTAGAAATCAAATCAAAAGGATTTTATATGGAGAGAAGGAAACTTGAATAATAACAAGAAATTGAGGAGGCTAAAACTTATTCAAAGAGACATAGAACATCATGGAAAGATTTTAATGATGGTAATTCATTCAAACCTACCTATCAATATTTAGAATTAGGAACTTCAGGTAGACATAAAACTCATGCATGGATTCTAGAGAGAAAACCCTGTATACCTATGAACACTCGAATAATCTAGCATAATAAAAATAATAATAAAAGGCAATGGTCTAATTATGAGATAAAAAATAGATATATGTATGTCGGGTGGAGAAAGGTGTGTAACATGATTGATGATTATTTACAAAGTCATGGCATGCAATATCATGATCTACTAACACATTTTGATAGTCACCATCCCACCTCTCCTAGCATAGCATATAAATATGACATTGAATATAGGAACTTATTATGTATCCTTAAAGAGTAGATGTTGGAGGTCATGATAGTGGTGAATGCGTAGAAGCCTCATATAAAAATTTATGATATATGGTTATTGGCAAGATAAATGTGAAGATAATCCTTGATGCAAGTTTGCAATAGTTAAACATGAGGTATGATGACATTTCTAGCTAGTATCACACTCCTAACATATTATACGAAGATGAAATTTAGCAATGTAGGGAAAATCCTGAATTGTTGGAAACTCAATATGTCACATTTAATCATATGAGTGATCTCTTGATAAGAGAAAAGGATGTGTTTTGTTATGATGATTATGAAGATGATTATAATGATAAGGGTGCTCAAACAAAAATGAATGACATGAATATTTAAAGAACATAAAAGGAAAGAATTAAGTTGTAAGAAGCTAAAATTATTACACTAAAACATGCATAGGCCCACTTAATAAGAAAAGAGAAATAAATTTATTATGGAGAAGATATGTCTAGCACTATGAAGATGAAGATAGTGTGCCCAACAATATGATTCCATGAAGGAATACATTGGCTATGTTGATTAAATGTGGTATAATTGACTCAAGCTTTCAATATGGTCATAGTGTAGATATAGATAAATATGATTTCACATTTCAAGATGTTGAACATCCAAAGAAACTCATGCAACTATCCCAAACTTCCAAGCCACTAGACAAAGTCATAATGACCAATATAGATGTAGTAGTAGTGCTGCAAGTCCAAGATGGGTATCATAAAATAGTAGAATCTAGCAAATAAATGACTAGGTGACTAAAAATTTTAGTCACAACAACCAAAAATGACTAAATTCTACTCCTTTTTACAAATCAACTATAAATGAGTAAATAAATGACTAATTTGGTCCTTGACTAAAAAATTATTTAGTCATAGAAATAAAAATGACTAAATAGTTAGTTATCAAATCCAAAGTAGACAAATTTTTTTAAAAACAATTTGGCCAAATATTAGCATGATGTATTCATGTGCATGATGTATTGGCACAATTATTCATGTTCATTGTAGACTCATTTGTATCACTTGAACTCGCTTCATTCGTTCATTGCATACCTTGCTTCATTCGTTAGCCTAGCATGAGGAATTTTGATTAGTAGCTACTTACATGGACGATAAGGATTTAGAGAGGACCTGGAGTCTTTTGAAAAGGTGGGCAAAGGCAAGGAATTCAAATTTATTGCAAAAAAATTGAATTCATTGAGGCCCTTTGTAGTGAAATTAGATTTGGGGATGACCTTTGCAACGAATTTAGAGGTAATTGGAAACCCTCACTACATTAAACACAAATTCAAAACGTTCATTACAATCTACTGCTCTTAATAATGTTCTTTTAAAATCTTTCCATTGTTCTACTTCATCATGTGCTTGAGCTAAATATAATAAAATTTGGGTGTCAGTGCCAAATTAGAATTTCCTCAAACAATTTTGATACATTTTCACTACAAGCGCAAACTGTCCTTGTGCAAAGTAAACATGTGCTAGATTTACCAACACATCAGGCATTTGAAAAAAGATGTTTCCTACTATAGCTTCTTGTATCTATGTAAAAATTTCCTTTGCAATATCAAATTGACCCATTTCAGATAGCACAATGGCTGCCTCATTTGTAGCATAAACATTTTCTGGTCTCTGTACCAACACCTTACAATACAATTCTCTAGCATTCTCAATATGTTGTGCCTCCACCTTTGGATCCCTTCTCTCATTGCAAAAAGCTGCAAAATAATTCTAATTTCCAAGTGAAATTTCAACATAAGAATTCTTTGCATCTGATTCAATTTGTACAACTTTAATTGTTTCTTCAGCTTTAAGTCAATCATATGTTTTCAGTTCCATTTTGAGAAGCATAGATAAAGAATTTGATGAGTTTTTATCCACATTAAGGGCATTCTCAATCAATTCTAGGCTTAGTTGGATCTCATTCCGAGCCTAAGCCATGGTTGTAAGATGTAGATATGCATCCACATAATTAGGAAACTTGAACAATATTAGCTTGTATAAAAGATTTACTTTTTTAGTATCATATAGTTGTTCAAACAACCTAGCAAGATTAAATAGTGTTGTGACTTTATCCCATGGTAACTCAAGTGAAACACCACCTTCTTCTAGTCGATGGAAGAATTTCATATCCTTAAAGAGCACAAGAAAAACTACAAAATTAACATTGGGGCTTTTATTTATGAATTCAACCCAAATTCCATTTCCTAATGCCTCCATAAATTTTTGTTGAGCCAACTCTAGTTCATCACGCTCAAAATGAAGAACCCCAATTTTGTTTAACAATTGAATGGGTTCTTCTTCTCTACTCTTCTTCAAAAGAGACTTTGGCATCTTAAGAGAATCTAATGTTGCACTGGGTTCATGGGCATCAGGTGGATCTACGCGAGTTGCCTTTCTTAAAAATTTTAATGCCTTCTTCCCCAGCCCTTACTAAGTATATATATGGCCTACAACTTTTAAGCTCTCACAATTCTCAGGGTGGACCTCCAAAACCTTTTCAAAATTTGAGAGAGAACTCTTACAATATCCCAGCTTCAAATGAACCTATCCACAAAATCCTATGGCCTCAAGATTTCCTTGACAAGTGGTGTCATAATCACCTTTACTATGATAAGATCACACAAGATTATAATATGAATGAGATTTCATGAGAGGGTGGTTAGTTGAAACAATAGTGTCTCAACCAACTGTTCTAGACAAAAATGTTGCCCTGTAGTGAAGAAAAAATGGTTTCCTAAATGATTCAATGTCATTGCAAAGTACAGGTATAATTTAAAGTCTATGCATATTTTCCATTCCTTCATGAACACTAGTTTTTCATTAACTATGAGAATCCTACAAGTAAAAAATGCACAAAATTGACCATAGAGATTTATGTAGAGGCAAAACATCATTTCCTAATGCCTCCATAAAAGTTTGTTGAGCCAACTCTAGTTCATCACACTCAAAGTGAAGAACCCTAATGTTGTTTGACAATTTAATGGGTACTTCTTCTCTGCTCTTCTTCAGAAGAGACTTTGGTGTCTTAAGAGAATCTAAGGATGCACTGGGGTCTGATGGTATTAATAACTCACCCATCTTAATAAATACATGGGTATCAGATGGATCTATGCAATTTTCCTTTCTTAAAATTTCTAATTCCTTCTCTACCAACCCTTGTTGAGCATATATATGGCCTACAACTTTTAATCTCTCACAGTTCTCAAGGTGGAACTCTAAAACCTTTTCAAAATTTGAGAGAGAACTCTCAAGATATTACAGCTTCAATTGAACCTATCCACAAAATCCTTTGGCCTCTGTCTTTCCTTTACAAGTGGTGTCATAATCACCGTTACTATGATAAGATCATGCAAGATTATAATATGAATAAGATTTCATGAGAGGGTGGTCAATTGAAACAAGAGTTGTCCTCGTCAAATTTTCCACAAGAAAATGCTACCCTACAGTGAAGAAAAAAATGGTTTCCTAAATGATTCAATGTCATTGCAGAGTACAGGTATAATTCAAAGGCTCTACATATCTTTTCAATTCCTTCATGAACACTACCTTTTTCACTAACTTTGAAAATCGTACAAGTAAAAAATGTACAAAACTGACCACATAGATTTATGTAGAGGTAGAACACCATTTCCTAATGCCTTCATAAAAGTTTTTTGAGCCAACTCTAGTTCATCACGCTCAAAATGAAGAACCCCAATGTTTTTTAACAATTGAATGGGTAATTCTTCTTTGCTCTTCTTCAGAAGAGACTTTGGCATCTTAAGAGAATCTAAGGCTTCACTAGGGTCTGATGGTATTAATAACTCACCCATATTGATAAATGCATGGGCATCATGTGGATCTATGCGAGTTTCCTTTCTTAAAATTTCCAAAGCCTTCTTTGCCTACCCTTGCTGAGCATATATATGGCCTACAAATTTTAAGCTCTCACAGTTATGAGGTTGGACCTCCAAAACCTTTTCAAAATTTGAGAGAGAACTCTTAAGATCTCCCGGCTTCAATTGAACCTATCCATAAAATCCTATAGCCTTTGGCTTTACTTGACAAGTGGTGTCATAATCAACTTTACTATGATAAGATCATGGAAGATTATAATATGAATTAGATTTCATGAGAGGGTGGTTAGTTGAAACAAGAGCTATCTCAGTCAACTATTCCACAAGAAAATGTTTCCCTGTGAAGAAAAATGGTTTGCTAAATGATTCAATGCCATTGCACAATACAAGTATAATTGAAAGGCTCTACGCATCTTTTACATTCCTTCATGAACACTATTTTTTTCACTAATTATGAGAATCCAAAAATTAAAAAGTGCACAAAACTGACCACAAATATTTTCCCCCATTTCAAATAGCAAAATTGCCAAAAAAACACGTTTAAAACCTATAAAAAAATACAAATAAAATCACACTGATTTTCGTGCCATAAAAAAATGAGACCATACCTTGTTGCTTACTATTATGCTTTTATATATTTTTTCCAAGCTGTTGGGTGAAAATAATGTAATCAAACTTTTAATAGATTACACCATCGAGATTTCAGCCACAGCTACGTGAGATTACTCTCTCCTCTCGGAGAGGAAAGGTGCCCTTCTTACCACTAATTGGAAGCTATAGTAAACTTAAAAGAATACTCACAAAATGTACATTGTACTCATGCAATGGGGTGGGGGTGTGTTACATTCATACTTCTCTCTTTTTTCAGAGAAGATGTTTACAATGCTTCACTATGAAAAGCTTTAGATCTAAATATCCTAAACTTAATCAACAACAGTAATACCAATATTTCAATCTTGACAAAGCAAAGCTTAGAAATACCAGGTGTGATTTATAATAACAAAGGTAAAGAGAAAAGGGAAGGCCTACGAAGGCACAAAGTCGTTCCGTAGCCTTTTCAATGTTGAATCCGGTGATGATATCCTTCATTGTATTAGAAGCACAAAGTCTTCTTAGACACAACGATTCCTCAAACAAAAAGAATAATTACAAGCACAAATTCTTGTAGATCCTTCAACAAAATCTTCAAACATAAACAAATCCAAATGATAAATGTAACACAAAGTTTAGATCAAACACTTGAAGCCCTTTCAATCTCATACAATAATTACTACTGATATAATCAACACACAAAAGGATTTATTCCAACACAAAGTCTGGCATGCAATCTTCTTCTTTATTGATTAGATTTGAATTCACAATATTGAACACAAAGTCTCAATGCTTGTTCCAAAAGACCTGCACTTCGTTGCAAAATATCAAAAGGTAAATATTACAAAGGAAATCCCTCTTATTTATAGAAAGGAGGGAAGAGAAAAATTAGGGAATCAGATGAGTAAAAATAGGAAACCCTAATCTAACTGAGTGTAATTTATTTCTACGTAATCGCACCTCATATTTTGGTGCAATTACGTTTTACAAAAAGACGCCTAAAGTGTCAAAAACTATTTACAATGTGCAAAAAAGGGGACACCACAAATGGTGAACATTGGAGACGAAAAGAAGACTATTGTTCTTTGCTTTGGGCACATAAGTCTTCATATTTCTTTGTTGTCTCTTTCAAGAACTTATCATCTGGTCGGACCGTAAAATCCACCAGTGTATGTATTTTGGTAATCAACTTCTTTGCAGACAAATAAACCTTTTACATCTTTCAAGATGAGACTTGAAACAATCAAGTGAAAGCCGTAGATCACATACAGTGTATAAGGTGTTTTTAGTAAAACCTTTGTCATCCACCAACTTCATGAAGGCTTCTTTATAAACTTGAATTATTGCGTTGAGGGGAAGGAAGGTGTGCTCATCATTAAGAAGATCACCTCGCAACTCTTCCATTCCATTTACTAGAAGAACCCAGTAGCCTTCAACATCTTCTTGTGCCTGGTGAATGTCGTCAATCAGAAACTTCAATACCTGGATTTTGTGCTTGAGCGACTCTTTTGTTTCAACATATTTCTCCTTCCCAGGTATTACTCCATTTTTTACCAATTGGCTAATCTTGGATTCTTTCATTTTCAGCCATGATGATAAAGTCCTTTCCATATTGGATAGATCTCTCACAAGTGATCCTTCTTCTTTGTTAAGCTCAGTCTGTAGCTGGGCTATTTGTATTTTCTTCTCACTTGCGATGGTGATGACCTACGTTCCATGATCTATGATCTCTTCAATAAACTCATTTAAGATTTTACCCTTGGATGCAATATTTTTTGCCTTTTGAACAACTGGTTCTTTGGCATTTACCAAGATCATAGATTGGGCATCACCCATTGAAGATCCCACTATGTTTCTCAAAATGTTTGCATAGCGTTCAACTTTCTCTTTGTATAGATTTTTGGCTTGCTCCATCTTGTCAAGCCTTCCTGCTAGAGCATCTAATACTACTTGTGCATCTGCTTTTGCACTTTCATTTTTCACCTTCCCAAGTTGTATTCTCCGAATGGTATAATCTTCCATGTTCACATCTCCCTCTGGTTGTGGAGGAAAACCTACCTCAACAAACTTTTGACCAGCTTTATCAACTTGCAGCCTTGACAATACTTTAGCCTTTTTCTTTTCTTTGTTCTTGGGAGCAGGTATTTCTTCCAAGTCCAGCTCATCAGGGGAGATCATCTGCTTTTTCCATTTAGGAACCTGTGACACCAACCAAGGAGGAAGGGAAGAAGTATACACATCACTTGTTACTACTAATTCCTGAGCTGTAGGGGCTTTTTGAGGAATAGTTGAAACAGTAACTATGGGTGCCATTGTAGTCATTATGGGCCTAGTTGTTTGTACACCAAGTTGATTCTGCAAAGATTCATTCATAAATCTATCAAAATCAGCCTTCGAAGAAATGTCAAAAGATGGAGATGAGAAACTAGGGAGAGAAACTAGCGAACTAGATAGGTCATTGATATTTTTTGATTGGCCAACTGTAGGAGAAACCAACACTGTTGACACTACTGGTAGGAAAGAAACATCTTCTCCCCCTATAACCGTGGTAGGAAGAGGAGAAGAAGGAATGAGTGGAACAGGAGATTTTGGAAGTGAAGGAATATGAGGAAGTGAAGAAACTGGAACTTGTTCGGTTTCACCTTAAGGAGGTGACAAAACCTACTCACCCTCTTGGTATCCCTCAACCTCTTGTGTTGATTGCTCCTCTTCTTCATTTGATGCGGTTTCTCCAAAGTCCTCATCATCCGATTCTTCGGATTCAAACTCTGTATCTCCTCCTTCTTCATCTAAAGACAACTCCTCAGAAACAAGCTCTCTCTCTTCAGCACGAGATGTAGTAGCTCTTGTCTCTTGTGTTTCAGTAGTTTGTGGAGTACTCTTCCCCACAGTGAACTTAATCCTTGGCCCTCTTCTTGATGAAGAAGGGTTTGCAGCCTATTTTTCTTTGGCACGAGATTCTGGCGATGGAGTACGATTCTCTTTAGGGAGCTCACGTTCAAAATCTGTCTTGAAGTTTTTAATTTGAAAACCATGCTTGGCGAGCCATTTTGTTGTGTTGTGTACGATAGGGGCCAACCTTTCTCTCATATAAACACATTCTTTTTTGGCACATTGTACTGGTGGCAAAGGTTTCTCGGCAATGTTGTCCTCGTCATAGGCAGAATTAAGGACGTCACTCGGATCCGTCAAATCCTCAGGTAAATCAGCTATTTGGAGAGCCCTAATTTGATCAACTGTCAACCTGTAGAAATCCATTTTCCATACATCTTCTTCATCTTTGTACTTTGCCCATATGTCTTCAAAATGGTAGACATGGCTATGACCTTTCTTGAGTTTCTTCTTGACATCCCTGAAGTCAAAATCATGCTTTTACCTGTAGGTCTTGATAGTATTGATGTGCATCTCAGCTGAAACATTTTTGGCCTTCTGCACTGTTTTGATAGTATACCTGCCAATGGTTATTGGAAACTTAAACCCTGGCTTATGATTCTTTTTTCGTTCCTTGTGCACTGAAATTGATTGCCTGCACAACTCCATAAGAATCCATTTATCTGATGGGTATCTAGGAAGCATATAAGAGCATCCTGTGAAACAACCTACCCTTATGTAAGTGAAGGTTGGGAATTGTAGAAACACACATCCAACCTTGCTGACCGCCTTGTAAGCTTCGTCTGAAATCCTCTTCTTTTCCAGAGTTGGATCAAAAGTAAATAGTAAAGGAGCAAAGAAGGCATCTGTGACTCTTCTAAAATGATGGAAGCTTTCCCTCAGGTTCAATTGGTAATAATAGTCATAAATTGGGGTAGAATGCCTATTAGCTTTGGTGGATAAACCTAGAAACTATCTCATCACCGCTGCTGAGTACATCAAGAAGGAAGTCATATAAAAATTTAAGTTGGTAGGCACCTTGATCAGCTAATCATGAATTTCATCACTGATCTGCATTCCCCAATCAATGTGCACTTTCCTCCTTCGGATAATCCAGATGTATTCATACATCCAATCTTGGAAATAAGAAGAACCAGGCAAGTCCTTTACTCTGCTTAACAAGGTAATCATATCTCTTACATCCTCTTTGAAGTCACTCTTGGGGAGTCCCTTAGGCCATCTAAAAACAACATGCCAAGGGGTCTTCAACTACTGTGAGTTAATCAATGTTTTGGCTTTGACTGGATCATTGTCAAATATTTCTTGAGCCCTTTGTATTGTGATAGGGGTGTATTGTTCCGTTTGTGGCACCTTGAAGACTATGTCAAAAAACTCACCATCAAGCCTCATTATTACTTGTCCTGCTGAATCCCTTACCGTTCTGTCTTCTTCAATGTAGTGTGCAGCTACCTGAAGTACAAAATCCGTGTGATGGGCTGAAGTTGGAAAAGTTGAAACCATATGAAGATTTCTATGTACGATGGCTTTCAAATTTTCAACCCACGACCTCTGTTGAATCCTCTTCATGAAATCAACTAGATCTTGATGGCCGATTTCAGTGTCTTTGATTTCATCTACCTTAGACAACACCACAATTGGAGGGAAAACGCCTTGGTACTTATACTTCATCTTCTCCTTATCTTTAGGAGATGGCGATGACGTTTCAGCTGACATTTAGGAGAGCAGAGACTAATGTAATTCTTATCTTCGAAGATCCTTGACGGAACCTTAGAACAAATTGAAACAGTTATGACGAGGATCACGGTGCAGTTCACGCGCTTAGAGGAAAAACCAGAATTTGATCTCAATGGGAAGCAGCTTGCGATGGCATGGGAGCGAAGTATGGAGGAGGTTACTTAGCAAACAATGAAGAAATAACTCTTAATTGAGTTAATAAAACCTAATAGCGAACTTAAGTCGTGTGCATTGAATGCTGTTGATAACTTAGACATAACTCACAAAAAGGTGCAGTGGCGGTGAAATTCACTGCTCGAGCACTGAAATAAAAATAAAGCCCTTTGGTGCAACGACGGTGAAAAACACCGCCCTCACACCAAAATTACAAAATTAAAATAGGTGCAGTGGTGGTGATTTTCACCGCCGTTGCACCAAAAATAGTTTGGTGGAAATGGTGCTACGACGGTGAAAAACACCACCCTAGCACCAAAAACAAGAAAAATAAACTAACTCCCGGGGAGGAAAAAGGAGTTAGACTTAAGCTCAAACTTGAGCCTATCATCGCCTACCCGGACTAGGTAGGTTTAGGGACTTTGTAAAATGATTTTGTGCCTTGTTTTGCATGCTTGAAACACACGGTCCTAGGAAATGGACTAGTTTCGTAGGGGGGTTATCCGTGAATCGAGCGCAGCTAGATCCTGTGATAATAGCTGGCTCCTGCTGGGGATCTTTCTTCAGTCATTCTTTCAAATGAGTGAAGAGAGAAGAAAAACCAGAATTCAAGTGCCTTTATCCATCCGTTGGGCTTGGAGTCAGGCGACAACGACAAAAATCAAAAGAAAAAAAAGACTCAAAGACTAAGACTAAGAATAAAAATACTTACCTCTGGAACGCTCAATATTTTAACACACGAAGTGTTTGAGATGTTGTCCGCTATGTGGAAGAGCAAACGATGTTCCATCTTTGTATGCTAATAAGAAACTATTTTCACCGCAAAGTTGATGAACCAGGAAGGGTCCAGTCCACAGTGAATCGAACTTCCCATGCATACCTTTTGGCTCTCTTCGTTTGTCCCATAGGAGAACGAGGTCGCCAATTTGGAAGTCCCTTGATTTAGATTTCTTATCAAATAGTTTCTTTAATTGTTGCTGGTGTCTGAAAATGTGGTCAGCAACCTGGACACGCTTCTCCTCCAATTCAGAGAGATACATTAAGCGTTTATCTTCAGAATTTTCAAAGGTTTCATCTTCGATAGCCTTTGCGAGCTTGAGGGCCAAAAATTCTAGAGTTATGGGTAATTCAGCATTTAACCCGTACAAGAGTTGAAAAGGAGATATGCCGATTGCTCGCTTGGGAGTGATCCTATCTACCCACAAAGCATCATACAAGGCCTTATGCCAAAGGCATTGATTTTCCTCTACTAAATTTTGAATGATAGTCACTAGACTTTTGTTGCTCGATTCCGCTTGACCATTACCCTGTGGATAATAGTCAAAAGAATGTGACAAGGTTATGCCATGCTCAAAACAAAATTTAGTGATTTCGCTTGAAGAAAAGGCGAAAGCATTATCGAGAACGATCTTGTTTGGCATGCCAAACCTAGAAATGATATTCTCCTTCAAGAATTCACACACTACTTCAGAAGTCGCGCGCTTAGTGGGGATTGCCTCTACCCACTTGGTAAAAGAGTCGGTAGCAGTCAGAACATAGACATGTCTAGCACTGGAAGATGGATTAACCGCACCTATGAAGTCTATCCCCCATTGTTGGAAAGGTTCCTCTATTACTACTAGCTTTAATGGTAAAGTTGCTAGTCTGGGTCGGCCAACAAATTGTTGACATAACTCGCACTTATGTACCCAGGAGTACGCATCTTGGAAGAGCATAGGCCAATAGTATTTTGCTCTCAATATTTTGTGGGCAGTGAACGGTGTTGAGAAATGACCTCCACATGCCAAATCATGGTATGATTTTAACAATTTTTCTTGTTGTTCTTTGTCCACACATTGTAGAAAAGTACCATCGATGGTGCGCTTGTACAAGCCATTGTCCCATAAGACAAAGTTTGCTGATTTTAACTTGACGGTCCTTTGTTCTTTGGATGTCAAGTTGCTGGGACATTCACCGTATGTGAGAAAATGAGCGATATTAGAAAACCACTCATCAGTGGTGCTAACAAATAGCACAAGGGGCAGTTCACTGAAATTCTCTCCAACATCGGGAACTCCTTCATCCTCTGAAACTTCCTCGCCAGGGTTGTTCTCAGCAATGAGTTGACACAGACCACGCCCCCGTATTAGTTTGGTGGGTTTGATCTCTAGATCATACTCCTAAATTTTGGCAACCCAGTTGCCTCTTTTTGTTCCGAATTCCTGCTGTGTTAGAATTGACTTAACGGTCGTATCTGGAACCAAAACCTTGGCGTGGCTATTCAGGATGTAAAACCGAAAATGCTTGGCAGCTTTGACTATGGCAAAGGCGTGCTTTTCCATTTGAGAATACTTCAACTCATAGTTCTTGAGGGGACAGCTCATGAATGCAATGGGTGATTCAAAACCTTCATGGTTTTCCTATACCAAAATAGTTGAAAGTGTATGCTCGAAAGCATAACTATGCATTATAAAATCTTTGGTGAAATTAGGAAAAAATAGTACGGGAGCATGAGCGATTGCCTCCTTGATGTCATGAAATGTGGCTTTCCCTTCAGCAGTCCAGTGGAAAGTGGTATTACCTTTCATCATATCTACAATATGACGAGTTTTTTCTACAAAATCTGGGAGGAACCTTCGTAGGAAATTTACCTTACCGAAGAATGAGTGAACCACCTTTCTGCTTGATGACAGGGAGAGGGTTCTGATGCCATTAACTCTTTCTGAGTCAATCTTGATTCCTTCAGTGGAGACTATATAACCGAGCAGTTTTCCCTCCGTAACCCCAAAGATTGACTTTTTGGGGTTGAGGGAGATGCCATGCTGACGACATCTCTCCAAGACTTGTCTCAGGTGATTACAGTGCTCATGACACTTTTTAGAAAATACTGTGAGGTCATCAAGATACACCACAATGAACTTACCCATCACATCGTGGAAAGCCAAGTCCATAGCACGTTGGAAGGTAGCACCGGCGTTTATCAAGCCAAAAGGCATCTGATGATACGCAAAGGTACCCCATGGTGTTGTGAAGGCGGTCTTGTGTTGATCTTCTGCGGTGACCTCAATTTGATTATAACCAGAGAAACCGTCCAACATGGAGAGCATCTCACATCCAGTTACATTCTGCAAGACTTGATCCATGATACGGAGAGGGTAATTGTCTTTAAGGGACAACTGATTGAGATTTCTAAAATCAAAATAGATGCAGATCTTACCATTCTTCTTACGCACAGGGACAATATTTGCTATCCACGTCGAATGGTGGATTGGGAAGATTATCCGTGCGTTCAGCATCTTCTGGACTTTTGCAAGAATTGTTCCAGAAATCTTTGGATTGTATTGTCTTTGCTTTTGCTTAAAAGGAAAAGCTCCAACCTTTAGTGGGATATCATGTTGCACTTCGTTTGGTTGGAAAGATTTGAGATCTTTGTATGAATATGCTAGAACATCCATATATTCTTGTAATAGTCTAGTGAACTGGATCCTTTCTTCAGAAGTGCAACATTTGCCGATGTTCACCATCTTGGGATCTACTTCAGTTCCCAAATTGTATTGCTCAACCTCATTAGACGAATCAGAGTCGGCGAGCTGCTGTTTGACATAGCGGTCGTGCTTGTCAAAGAGCCTTTCTAGAGATACCAACCCTTTAGGGATCTTGTTCCCTTTTAGTTGTAGGAATTCTTCACCAAAAACTGGATCTATGCCAGACACAGATTCTCGCAGAGGAGAATTGCTTCCTTCAAAGTACAATTCATTGAAATTCTCAGCCTTTTCCAAGAAGGCAACTATTTGATGATCGTTGTTGAAGATCTGCCAATTTTCTGAATTGTCGGGGACACTTGGGTGGAAAACCAACTCGATAGTGTAGGTAGAACCTTGAAAATATTTGTGCGGTATGAGAAGCATGGCTGACACTGCCAAAGAGTCTGCTCGACCATTGTATTCCCTTGGTACCGCAGAGATATCAAAAGCATCAAATTCTTCAACGCAATCCCAAACGAGATTGCGATAATGTCTAAGCCTGCCATTTTTTGTTTGGTAAAGATTTCGTACCTGACATACTATTAGCTTGGCATCACCTTGTGCATGGAGGTTTTGGATACCTTTCTTGTGCGCTACTTGCATTCCCAACAACAAGGCTTCATATTCGGCGGTGTTGTTGGTATTATTGAACTGTAGCTTGAAAGAAAAAGGGAAGATCTTTCCGTTAGGAGAAATGAAAACTATTCTAGCTCCAGAACCGGTTGAAGAATAGCTACCATCAAACTCTAACAACCAAACACCGTTCAGATCCCCGAGGCCAATGGTATCAAAACTTGAAAAATCGTCTCCTGGTAGAGTTTCAGAATCTGACGTTGACGAATCATCTGGTGCTGAGTCATTCGTCAAGGAGAGAGATTCAACACTCTCTAACTCATGCACCATTGAAGATTCACTGACCTCTTGAGTCTAGAGATAATAAGTCCCCATACTTGAAGATTCAAACAAGATCTGGGCTCTGGGATCATCCAATTGGGTTACAGAGAGTTTGGCTTCCTTCTCAGGAATCAACTTCTGTATTACACCCTTTACCGGTATTCTAGCTTCAGACATATCCATGCTTAGTTCTCCTCCAACATCCTTGCAAAAATTCCTTCCGAGGAGAATCCCATATGATGCTGGTACATCAGCCACTAGGACCGTCATTTTGATCTTTTTGTCAAGATACGCGGCAAACGCATATTACGCGTCTTTGATCTGATCGACAAAGGGTACTTGCTTGTTTTCCATAGAAAAGCAACGGCTAAAAGTTTTAGACATTTCTAGACCCAAGGTAGTGGCTACTTTGGCAGGCATCATGTTGTCGGATGCACCGGAGTCTATGACACAATTGCTCAATTTGAAACCATTCACCAGCAAGGAGATAAATAATGGATCGATGCATCCAGACGCAGTTGGGGGATTGGATACCAGATTATTGCAAGACACCTTTGGTATAAAAACAACCAGGACCTCGGGGGGTGAATCCCGAGTTGGAGTAATTCCCTGATCCTTAACAAATCGGACAAGCCTATCAAATTGGTCAAGGTTATCCTTGAGGTATTCCGCCTCAGACATCTGGACTTTGGTTCCATTTGCATGGTCAATAATATCAAAGGCTTGAAAAGAATTTTGTAAACTAGATTTAGTGACTTCACTAATCGGTTTAACGGAAGGCACATTGGTCTTAGGAACTGAGTGATTAGCTTTTGTTACAGCAGGAGTGGGAGTTGAGGAACGAGGCATATTGGCTTGTGGATTTGTTGCTTTCTTAGGTTGCCAAGGGAGAGGAGATCCTCTTTTGGCAATCGTGACAGGCGGCTTTTCTTTTTCAGGTGGGGCTACAACTTGAACTTTGTCAAGCTGGTTTTGCTGATGCCACCTAAAGACAGCATATGCATCCATCACCAAGTCATCTGATTCCTCTTCATCCATTATCTGCAAGTAACTAATCTTGGAGTCGCTAGCCGATTCCGTTTCTTCCTCTTGAAAGAGATCGGCATTTTTTTCTTCGGGATAGTCCGTCTGAGCATAATCATCTTGCACAGTTTCATAATATCCCGCAATAGCGTTGGTAGGCGGAGCTTCAAGGGTGAGCCTACCTGGTGGTGTCGGAAGACGATTTTGAGTTTTGTTTCCGACGTAATTGGGAAAAGTCCTTCTGGGGACGTCCTTGTAATTTGTATTATTATTTGCCACTTGCTTCTTCAAAGCAAGGAGCTCATTTTCCAATCGTTGCACCATCAGGTCAGTGAAATTGGAACTGGTGCCAGGAGTGATGGCATTGAATGCTGAAGACCCTGATGCTTGCATCCTTTTGTTGGTGTTAGAGCCGCCGTTGATCCTGATTTCTCCAGCTAGGATCATATCATCTTCACGGCTCGTGGCTAATTGTTGTGCTGCTTCAACATTAGCCAGAGTTTCCCTACGCAAGAAGAAACTCACCTTGGGTAACTGAGTATTTATGAAGAAGCACTTCAAGTTGTGATCCGTGGGTTTTGCATCTCATGGGATTCGCATCACCAACTTGTTGAACTTAGCCACGAATTCCCTCATCGATTCATGAGCTTCCTTTCGCATGGTTGTCAGTTGAGCCAACAAAGCATGCGCATCTTCAGCAGGCTTGAATCTTTCCTCGTACTTTGTTCAGAGAGTAGCCCAACTGGTGATTGAAGCATTGGGGATTGTATAAAACCATTTGGCGGCAACCCCTTGGAGGGATTCGATGAAGAGCCTTACACAAATTTCTTCATGTTCAACGGCTAAAATGCCACAAATGATATAGAAGGCAACAATATGTTCATCGGGGTGTTGCTTACCATCACCGGTGAATTTTGGGAGATGCTTCCTCGAAACTCATGGAAGATCATGTAGTGGTGCAGCCAAACATAAAGGACCAAAGGCATTTCCCCATGGTCCTACAGGTGGTGCAACCATTGCTGGTTGCACGATAAAAGATGGAGTTGGACACCTACTATAGATAGACCAAACAGGTGGGAAAGCAGATTTGTCTTTCCGAGTAGGAAAACTCGTAGCGCGCTACAGCGGTGACCTTGTTCGTGAAGGAGCAAAAGGAAAGTTACATTGCAGTAACTCTTCAAACAGAGGATCTGTAACTCCTTTAGCTCTCAAGCTTCGTGTGTAGCTTTGGTCTGCCAGAATGTAGATCTGAAAAAGACGAAGACTGATAGAGAAAAATTTACAAACAATAATAAGGGAACTGGAAAGTGTATTTACTTCAATCAAAAGCTTGAGGCTTGGATTGCATGATACTTTCCTCCCCAGCGGAGTCGCCAAAAAATTGTTGGGTGAAAATAATGTAATCAACTTCTCAATAGATTACACCATCTATATTTTATCCACAGCTATGTGAGATTACTCTCTCCTCTCGAAAAGGGGAGGCGCCCTTCTTACCGCTAATTGGAAGCTATAGTAAACTTAAAAGAATACTTACAAAATGTACACTGTACTCATGAAATGGGAGGGGTGTGTTACATTCATACTTCTCTCTTTTTTCAAAGAAGATGTTTCCAATGCTTCACTATGAAAAGCTTTAGATCTAAATATCCTAAATTTAATCAACAACAGTAATACCAATATTTCTATCTTGACAAAGTAAAGCTTAGAAATACCAGGTGTGATTTATAATAACAAAGGTAAAGAGAAAAGGGAAGGCCTACGAAGGCACAAAGTCGTTTTGTAGCCTTTTCAATGTTGAATCCAGTGATGATATCGTTTGTTGTATTAGAAGCACAAAGTCTTCTTAGACACAGTGATTCCTCGAACAACAAGAACAATTACAAGCACAAAGTCTTGTAGATCCTTCAACAAAATCTTCAAACATAAACAAATCCAAATGATAAATGTAACACAAAGTTTACATCAAACACTTGAAGCCCTTTCAATCTCATACAATAATTACTACTGATATAATCAACACACAAAACGATTGATTCCAACACAAATTCTAGAATGCAATCTTCTTCTTTATTGATTAGATCTGAATTCACAATATTGAACACAAAGTCTCAATGCTTGTTTCAAAAGAGTAGCACTTCGTTGCAAAATATCAAAAGGTAAATATTACAAAGGAAATCCCTCTTATTTATAGAAAGGAGGGAAGAGCAAAATTAGGGAATCAGATGAGTAAAACTAGGAAACCCTAATCTAACTGAGTGTAATTTATTTCTACGTAATCGCACCTCATATTTTGGTGCAATTACATTTTACAAAAAGATGCCTAAAGTGTCAAAAACTATTTACAATGTGCAAAAAAGGGGACACCACAAATGGTGAACATTGGAGATGAAAAGAAGACTATTGTTCTTTGCTTTGGGCATGAAAGTCTTCATATTTCTTTGCTATCTCTTTCAAGAACTTATCATTTGGTCCTACTGTAAAATCCACCAGTGTATGTATTTTGGTAATCAACTTCTTTGCAGATGAAGAAACCTTTTACATCTTTCAAGATGAGACTTGAAACAATCAAGTGAAAGTCGTAGATCACATACAGTGTATAAGGTGTTTTTAGTAAAACCTTTGTCATCCACCAACTTCATGAAGGCTTCTTTATACACTTGAATTATTGCACTGAGGGGAAGGAAGGTGTGCTCATCATCAAGAAGATCACCTCGCAACTATTCCATTCCATTTACCAGAAGAACCCGGTAGCCTTCAACATCTTCTTGTGCCTGGTGAATGTCGTCAATTAGAAACTTCAATACCTAGATTCTGTGCTTGAGCGACTCTTTTGTTTCAACATATTTCTCCTTCCCAGGTATTACTCCATTTTTTACCAATTGGCTGATCTTGGATTCTTTCATTTTCAGCCATGATGATAAAGTCCTTTCCATATTGGATAGATCTCTCACAAGTGATCCTTCTTCTTTGTTAAGCTCAGTCTACAGCTGGGCTATTTGTATTTTCTTCTCACTTGCGATGGTGATGACCTGCATTCCATGATCTATGATCTCTTCAATAAACTCATTTAAGATTTTACCCTTGGATGCAAGCTTTTCTTCCTTTTGAACAGCTGGTCCTTCGGCATTTACCAAGGTCATAGATTGGGCATCACCCATTGAAGATCTCGCTATGTTTCTCAAAAATTTTGCATAGTGTTCAACTTTCTCTTTGTATAGATTTTTGGCTTGCTCCATCTTGTCAAGCCTTCCTTCTAGAGCATCTAATACTACTTGGGCATCTGCTTTTGCACTTTCATTTGTCACCTTCCCAAGTTGTATTCTCCGAATGGTATAATCTTGCATGTTCACATCTCCCTCTGGTTGTGGAGGAAAACCTACCTCAACAAACTTTTGACCAGCTTTATCAACCTGCAGCCTTGACAATACTTTAGCCTTTTTCTTTTCTTTGTTCTTGGGAGCAGGTATTTCTTCCAAGTCCAGCTCATCAGGGGAGATCATCTTCTTTTTCCATTTAGGAACCTGTGACACCAACCAAGGAGGAAGGGAAGAATTATACACATCACTTGTTACTGCTAATTCCTGAGCTGCAGGGGATTTTTGAGGAATAGTTGAAACAGTAACTATGGGCACCGTTGTAGTCATTATGGGCCCAGTTGTTTGTACGCCAAGCTGATTCTGCAAAAAATCATTCATAAATCTATCAAAATCAGCCTCCGAAGAAATGTCAAAAGATGGAGATGACAAAATAGGGAGAGAAACTGGCGAACTAGATAGGTCATTGATATATTTTGATCGACCAACTACAGGAGAAACCAACATTGTTAACACTACTGGTAGGAAAGAAACATCTTCTCCCCCTATAACCATGGTAGGAAGAGGAGAAGAAGGAATGGGTGGAACAAGAGATTTTGGAAGTGAAGGAATATGAGGAAGTGAAGAAACTGGAACTTGTTCGGTTTCACCTTGAGGAGGTGACAAAACCTGCTCACCCTCTTGGTATCCCTCAACCTCTTGTGCTGAATGCTCCTCTTCTCCATTTGATGTGGTTTCTCCAGAGTCATCATCTGATTCTTCGGATTCAAACTCTGTATCTCCTCCTTCTTCATCTAAAGTCAACTCCTTAGAAACAAGCTCTCTCTCTTCAACACGAGATGTAGTAGCTCTTGTCTCTTGTGTTTTAGTAGTTTGTGGAGTACTCTTCCCCACAGTGAACTTAATCCTTAGCCCTCTTCTTGACGAAGAAGGGTTTGCGGCCTGTTTTTCTTTAGCGCGAGATTATGGCGGTGGAGTAGGATTCTCTTTAGGGAGCTCACCTTCAAAATCTGTCTTGTAGTTTTTTATTTGAAAACCATGCTTGGCAATCCATTCTGCCGTGTTGTGTAGGATAGGGGCCAACCTTTCTCTCATATAAACACATTCTTTTTTGGACCATTGTATTGGTGGCAAAGGTTTCCCGGCAATGTTGACCTCGTCATAGGCAGAATTAAGGATGTCAGCCGGATCTGTGAAATCCTCAGGTAAATTAGCTATTTGGAGAGCCCTAATTTGATCAACTGTCAACCTGTAGAAATCCATTTTCCGTACATCTTCTTCATCTCTACACTCTACCCATATGTCTTCAAAATGGTAGACATGGCTATGACCTTTCTTGAGTTTCTTCTTGATATCCCTGAAGTCAAAATCACGCCTGTACCTATAGGTCTTGATAGTATTGATGTGCATCTCAGCTGAAACATTTTTGGCCTTCTGCACCGTTTTGATAGTATACCTGCCAATGGTTATTGGAAACTTAAACCCTGGCTTATGATTCTTTTTTCGTTCGTTGTGCACCAAAATTGATTGCTTGCACAACTCCATAAGAATCCATTTATCTGATGGGTATCTAGGAAGCATATAAGGGCATCCTATGAAACAACCTACCCTTATGTAATTGAAGGTTGGGAATTGTAGAAACACACATCCAACCTTGCTGACCGCCTTGTAAGCTTCGTCTGAAATCCTCTTCTTTTCCAGAGTTGGATCAAAAGTAAATAGTAAAGGAGCAAAGAAGGAATTTGTGACTCTTCTAAAATGATGGAAGCTTTCCCTCAGGTTCAATTGGTAATAATAGTCATAAATTGGGGTAGAATGCCTATTACCTTTGGTGGATAAACCTGGAAACTATCTCATCACCGCTGCTGAGTACACCAAGAAGGAAGTCATATAAAACTTTAAGGTGGTAGGCACTTTGATCAGCTAATCATGAATTTTGTCACTGATCTGCGTTCCCCAATCAATGTGCACTTTCCTCCTTCGGATAATCCAGATGTATTCATACATCCAATCTTGGAAATAAGAAGAACCGAGCAAGCCCTTTACTCTACTTAACAACGTAATCATATCTCTTACATCCTCTTTGAAGTCACTCCTGGGGAGTCCCTTAGGCCACCTAGAAATAACATGCTGAGGGGTCTTCAACCACTGTGAGTTAATCAATGTTTTGGCTTTGACTGGATCATTGTCAAATATTTCTTGAGCCCTCTGTATTGTGATAGGTGTGTATTGTTCCATTTGTGGCACCTTGAAGACTATGTCAAAAAAATCACCATCAAGCCTCATTATTACTTGTCCTGCTGAATCCCTTACCGTCCTGTCTTCTTCAATGTAGTGTGCAACTACCTGAAGTACAAACTCCGTGTGATGGGCTAAAGTTTGAAAAGTCAAAACCATATGAAGATTGCTATGTACGATGGCTTTCAAATTTTGATCCCACAGCCTTTGTTGAATCCTCTTCACAAAATCAGCTAGATCTTGATGGCTGATTTCAGTGTCTTTGATTTCATCTACCTTAGACAACACCACGGTTGGAGTGAAAACGCCTTGGTACTTATACTTCATCTTCTCCTTATCTTTAGGAGATGGCAAAGACATTTCAGTTGACATTTAGGAGAGTAGAGACCAATGTAATTCTTATGTCCGAAGATCCTTGATGGAACCTTAGAACAAATTGAAACAGTTATGATGAGGATCACGGTGCAGTTCGCGCGCTTAGAGGAAAAACCAGAATTTGATCTCAATGGGAAGCAGCTCGCGATGGCACGGGAGCGAATTATGGAGGAGGTTACTTAGCAAACAATGAAGAAATAACTCTTAGTTGAGTTAATAAAACCTAATAGCGAACTTAAGTCGTGCGCATTGAATGTGGCCGATAACTTAGACATAACTCACAAAAAGGTGCAGTGGCGGTGAAATTCACCGCTCGAGCACCGAAATACAAATAAAGCCCTTTGGTGCAATGGCGGTGAAAAACACCGCCCGAGCACCAAACTGACAAAACGAAAATAGGTGCAGTGGTGGTGATTTTCACTACCGTTGCACCAAAAAGAGTTTGGTGGAAATGGTGCTACAGCGATGAAAAACACCGCCCGAGCACCAAAAACAGGAAAAATAAACTAACTCCTGGGGAGGAAAAAGGAGTTAGACTTTAAGCTCGAACTTGATCCTATCATTGCCTACCCAGACTAGGTAGGTTTAGGGACTTTGTAAAATGATTTTGTGCCTCGTTTTGCGTGCTTGAAACACACGGTCCTAGGAAACAGACTAGTTTCGTAGGGGGGTTATCCGTGAATCGAGCGCAGCTAGATCCTGTGATAACACAAGCATCCATAGTTTTTTTGAAATCACTTTTTTTAGGCTTTTATGCATAGTAGTAAGGTAGTGAACTGTTTGATAAAATGCTTTGGTAGACATGTATGAAAAATGTGGTAGCATAGAAAAGGCAATGAAATTTGGGCAAAATGACCCAAATAAATGTGGTCTCATGGTGATGGAATGCCACGACGAATTCCATGACAAGCGAATTATTCTGGATTGCCATGGTATTCCATCACCATGAGACCACATTTCTTTGAGGTATTTTTTCAACCAATTCACTGCCTTTTCTATGCTATTGCTTACTATTATGCTTTGGTAGATTTTTTCCAAGCATCCTTAGCTTGTTCGGAAGAACTTGTTTTAGGATTTTATCCATAACAACAAGGCAGTGAATTGTTTGATAAAATTCTTTGGTAAACATGTATGAAAAATGTGGTAGCATAGACAAGGTAGTGAACTTTTTGAAAAAATGCCTCAAAAAAATGTGGTCTCATGGAATGGTGCAGTCAAGGATGGAGGGTTCAGAATTAGGACTGTCCAACCTTGCAACAAGAGTAAACACAACAAAAACTCAAAGAAATAGATTGTGAATCACACATGAATGCTTATACATGAATTTTCAATCAATGGTTCACTGGCAACATTCCTTGCCTTTCGACTTACACAATACAAAATGATTCGGTGCTAGGCCCAGTCTTACATGCAGGTTGAAACCCTTTATTTACGATCTACTACTACTAAATGAAAATGTTGATCATTGTCCTAATACAACTACACAATACATATATATATCAGTTCCCAGCTCCATAAAAGGTCTTTGTCAGCCCAAGAGGTTCCAAACCCTGAATTTGATGAAACATGCAAGTGTCAGCCAAAACATGAAAAGAGCTCTGGAATAGGTCGAGACTGGGTCCAGTAATGCAAGAAAGAACATGAATGCAAATATTTTTAGTTGATGCAAGATTTCTTGCAACCGAGGATGCTCTTGCATCAAACACCTAAGGTTGAAGAAAAGTGAGCCTCTCACTTTTTAGGGGCTAGGGGAAAACCAATGCGGTCTATCTCAACCTGAGAAATCCATGATGAATCTTCCTCTGGTCTCCTTTCCATCTGACTAGATATTCCTTGTATTGCCTTCCTTTGGTACTACATCCAATTCTATTGTCCACAACTTCCTCGATCTCCTCAGGATGGTGTGCTATCTGGTCTAGTAATCCAACTTCTTTGTCCTCCGGTGACTCTCCTTCATGATATTGATATAGGTCTGTAATGTTCAATATAGGTGATATGCCAAATTCCTCTGGTAGTTCCACTTTATATGCATTTTTATAATCAAACTTCATGATGATCTTACAAGGTCCAAACTTCCACATCTTTAGCTTATTATATGTCCCAACTGAAAATCTCTCGTTGCTCAGATATACCATTACTTCATCTCCTACTGCAAATTCCTTATGTATCCTTTTCTCATATTCCCTTTCCTTGTAGGTGTTGTTCATCTTCTATAGATGTTATCTGACTTGAGTATGCATGGTTTCCATGAATCTTGCAAATTCTTCTGCCTCCGCACTCCTTTTATTCTCCCTACTAATGTCTCTCAGCTCTGCTACTGCTCTGGGTTGTTGTCTTGTCATAGTCTCAAATGGTATATTTCCAATGCTTTGGTTTGCCAAATTTTTGTATGAAAATTATAATTGTGATATTATCAAGTCCCAATTTCCTGCATTTCCCTTAGTCAAACACCTCAACAAGTTCCCCAAACTCCTGTTTACCACTTTTTTCTGTCCATCTGTCTATGGGTGAAATGTTTAACTATACTTCAAATTTGTCTTCATTTTCTTCCACAATGTCTTCCAGAAATAGCCAATGAACTTAGTGTCCCTATCTGATACTATGCTCTTTGTTAGTCCATGTAATCTCACAATCTCCTTGAAAAATAGGTTTGCAACATGTACTTCATCACTGGTCTTCTTACAAGGTATGAAATGTGCCATCTTAGAAAATTTGTCCACAACCACAAATACATAATCAAACCCTCTCGGTGTCTTAGGTAATCCCAAAAAAAATTCCATGATGATGTATTCCCATGGTCTCTCTGGTATTGTCAATGGTGTATACATTCCGGTGTTCTAACTGTTTTCTTTTGCAACTTGACAAATTTTGCAACCTTGAACATACTTCCTAATATCCTTGTACAACTGTGGCCAAAAATAATTCTCACTCACCAATGCTACAGTCTTATCAATCCCAAAATGTGTTGCTAATCCTCCACAACTATTTTCCTTGATCAAAATTTCTCTCATTGAACACCTAAGAATACACAACTGGTTGTTCTTGAATAACATACCTTCCTTAATGAAATAATCTAGCCATTTTCTCCTATCAACCTCTATCGGTTCCTTGCAAGCCTTCCATGCCTCAGCAAAATCAATGTCATCCTCATACATATGCTTCAGTTATTCAAAACCCAATACTTCAACTCTCATTTTTGTCAACAAACTTCTTCTCTTGCTCAATGCATTTATTTGATTTCCCACTCTGGTTCTTCAACACAAATGTGTAACTTGCAAGAATTCTAACCATCGCATGTGTCTTTGGTTAACTTTCCTTGACTATTCAAATATTGTAGAGCTTGATGATCTATATACAACACAAATTCCTGAGATAACAAGTAGTGTCTCCACTTCAAGGCTTGTATTATTGCATACAAATCCTGATCATAAATTGAATATCTTCTCCTAGCATCATTTAATTTTCATTGAAATAAGCTACGAGTATCCCTTCCTGACTCGATAAAAATCCTATTGAACTTCCACTAGCATCACAATCTACTTGGAATACTTTATCAAAGTCTAGTAAAGCAAACACAGGTTATTCTATTACCTTTAGTTTCAACAACTCAAAGCTCTTTTGTGCTCCTGATGTCCACTTGAATCCCTTCTGGTCACCCCTCATTGAACTTCCATCATAAGCGCGAAAATGCTACTAATTTTTTTGATGAACATCCGGTAAAAAGTTGCTAATCCATGAAATGATCTTACCTCTCCAACATTCACAGGTGTAGGTCATTCACTTATTGCTCTAACCTTCTCAGGGTCCATCTTCAATCCTTTAACAGATATCACAAATCCCAAGTATACTAGCTCCTCCTTCACAAAACTACACTTCTTGATGTTTATCAATAGCTTCTCTTCTCTTAACCTTTGCAATAATTTTTGGAGGTGCTCCAAATTTTCTTCCTTAGTCTTACTGAAAATTAAAATATCATTCAGATAAACAATGAAAAACTTTCCCAAGAACTTCTTCAAAAGTTCATTCATTAGCCTCATAAATTTACTAGGTGCATTAGCTAGTCCAAATGACATGACAAACCACTCATAAAATCCCTCATTTTTCTTGAAGCAGTCTTCCATTCATCTCCCTCTCTGATCCTAATTTGATGGTAACCACTCTTCAAGTCTATCTTGGTAAAATACTTTGCTCCACTCAGACTATCCATTATTTCATCCATCCTAGGCAATGTGAATCTATACTTCACTGTGATCTTATCGATGTCTCTTGAATCCATACACATCCTCCATTCTCCATCTTTCTTAGGTGCAAGTACAATTGGTACCACACATGGGCTTATACTTTCTCTAATGAATCCTTTCTTCAATAGTTCTTGTATCTGCCTATTCAATTATGTATTCTCTACCAATTTCATCTGGTGTGCAACCTTGTTCAGAAAGCTAGCTTCAGGAATAAGATCCATATGATGATTGATACTCCGAGTTGGTGGTAATCCTTTTGGAACATTCTCTGATACAAGGTCTTGGTACTCTGTTAGTAATTTAGTGACTTCCTTCTCTGGTGGTTCTTCTTCATCCAGACTTCCATGCTTCTTCAGAATCAAAGAAAAACACATGTTCTCATGCCTCAGTCTATCCAAAAATTTCCTTCCATCTACTAGATTGATTCTAGTTGTACCATATAATTCACTTTCAGGTTCATCCTCCAAAGGTTTCAAGGTGATCCTCTTTCCATTTGATGTTATAGTATAGGTATTCCTTCTCCCATCATGTATAGCTTTCTTATCATAGTTCCAAGGTCTACCAAACAACATATGGCATACATCCATTGGTATAATATCACACAAAACTTCATCATGATAAGACCCTATTTTAAATCTCACTATGCATTGCTCACTTACTAGGATCTTGTGCTCATCTTGAATCCAAGCTATCCTATAAGGTTTTAAATGTTTTCTCCTTTCCAAATTCAACTTTGTCACCATTTCCTCAAAAACTAGGTTGTCTCTACTACCACTATCAATGATAACCTTGCATCACTTACCTCTTGCTTTACATCTAGTTCAATTTTTTTTTTCCTTTGTGGTGCTTCTTTAGGTTACTCCTTTTGGAACAATGCTCTCCTCATGAATAGTGATTCTCCTTTCTTAGGACTTCCTCTGGAACTTGGTGTCCCCTCCAATTCTTCCTCTATGTATGTGGTTCTTGCATGTTTTTCAGTCTTCTTACTTTCTAGGTGACATTTGAATGCTCTATTTCCTTCTCCTCCACATTGGAAATACGTTCCTCTAAAAGTTATCCTATCATATCTTTTCTCATATCTCTAGTATCCATCATTACAGTAAGGGTTGTAGCCTCCTCTATGATTGCGATAAGAAATTTTCTCATCTCTCCCTTTCTTATATGAATTGGAATCCTTCTCTTCCTTGTGGTATAAATCTCTATCCTTGTTTTGTTCCCCATATGTTTTTTATCCTCCAGGATGTGACCTTCCTTTCTGAAATCTACCTCCTCTCCCTCATTGTCTTTGTTCATGTATTTTATTTAGTTTTTCCTACACCTTTAGTGCAAACTGGTATGATTCTTCTACTGAATTCATCCTCACCAGACTCAACTCAAACTGAATATTCATCCTTAGCCCATTGATATATCTTGCCACTTTCTCCTTGTTTGCTTCACTATGTTCGGTTTAGATAATTAGCTTATGAAATTCTTCAATGTATTCTTTCATAGGTTTTTCCTTCTGCCTTAGGTTATGTAATCTCTTCAGTAGCTCCAACTCATAGTCCACAGGTATAAACCGGTTCTTCTATTTTTTCACCATTCTGTCCCATTTCAGAATAGTTTCTTTCCAATTGAACTTCCTTTCGCCATATTGAAGCATGTCCCTTCAACTTAGTTTTCACAAATCTCACTCTCTGAATCTTCAATTTCCTCATATTCAAAGTATTCTTCAATGTCATTTATCCAATCAATCAACTCTTTGAGGTTTATGTTTCCTTCATAATTCACAATTTCCATTCTAGATTGCTTCCCTATTTTTTAAATAGCCTTCAACATCTTCACCTGATCTGATTCTTCCTCTTCCGTAGTTTCTTCAGCTTGGTCTACAGCTTGAATTTCATCATCATCGCTTTCATAATAGGGTCTAGGGTTTAAGACTTTTCTCCTATCCTCTTCAACAACATCCAATCTTACTTTCAGTGTTTGCATCATTTCCATCATCTCATCCATATTTCCTTCAACATTAACAGTAGTATGAATTCTCCTTGGCAACATCTCTTCCTAGGATCCGGTGCAATTGCCTAAACTTGGCAATTTGGCTATAAGTCTGCAATTGTCTCACTGTCAATGATCGATTGAACAAAAACAAGTAGGTTGCCTCAAGTCAATGATCTGTCCACACAAAAATCTTATGGAATGCCTTCACTCAACTTCACTCTTCTCTCCAGAGTTCACAAAATCACTCTGATACCACTTGGTGCAATCAAGGATGGAGGGTTCAGAATTAGGACTGTCCAGCCTTGCAACAAGATTAAACACAATGGAATCTCAACTAAATAGATTGTGAATCACACATGAATGCTTATATACAAATTTTCAATCAATGGTTCATTGGAAACATGCCTCGCCTTTCGGCTTACAAAATACAAAATGATTCAGCCCTAGGCCCAGACTTACATGCGAGTCAAACCCTTTATTTACAATCTACTACTACTAAATGTGAATCTTGATTATTGTACTAATGCAACTACACAATACATATATATATATCGGTTCCCAGCTCTAGAAAAGGTCCGCGTCGACCCAAGAGGTTCCAAACCCCGAATTTGATGAAATGTGCAAGTGCCAGCCAAAACATGAAAAGAGCTTTGGAATAGGTCAAGACTGGGTTTGATAATGCAAGAAAGAACATGAATGCAAATATTTTTGGTTGATGTAAGATTTCTTGCAACCGGGGATGCTCCTGCATCATGGAATTCCATGACAAGAAAATGCAATTGGCAACTACTCCTAGTTATTATTTATGCAATGTGAAGTGATTGCATAACTGCTTATGTTGACTTTGTAAATACTATATTGTAATTGAATTTTTGTCATCTATCAACATCTAGTTATTATTTATGCAATTTTAAGTAATGCTTTGAGTTTGAAAGATGTGCAATGCAATGTAATCAACAATTTGAATGTAAACTACAAAAATCTATTTTTTACAATTCATTAGTTAAACTATCTATTTTATTTACTCTTTATAACTCTATTGCTATGGAAATGCCTTTCAATTAAAACTATAGTTTTTATCTCTTAGTCTATATTTTTTTGTTGCTATATGTAGAACATTATAGATGGATCAATTTCAAAGGTTGAAATACCATTCATTTGATGAGAATAGCTGATGAGAGTGACATGGACAAATATTGATGTCCATGTAATGAATGTCTTGGTGGAAAGGTGAAAAAAATAAGTCAAATTTATCGACATATGATAAGATATGGGCATAGTGGTATAAGCCCTTGGAATGTCAATTATTATGAAGATATGATAGAATGACAATGTGAGAGATGAAGAGGCAACAAGCATAGATGAAGTGGCACCGAACATAGATGAAGATGCAACAATATTAGACAAAGGGTTTGAAGTTGATAGAATTTTGAATGAGGGTCTAAACAATGATTGGGCCAAGTTGATGGAGGATGCTTCAAAGCCTTTGTATGCTAATTACAGGTTAAGTCATTTGACAATAATCCTTCAGATTATTAACTTGAAAGTGGTGTTTGGTTGGACAAATGAGAGTGTAGATAAGTTATTGGCATTATTAAGTTCGTAATTACCACATGACTCCACATTGCCAACAAAACAGTCAATGTAGAAAGGAAATCACTAAGCTAGGCTTAGGGTATGAAAACATCCACACATGTGTGAATGGTTGTGCATTATTTTTCAAGAATCTTGCAAGTGAGATTGAATGTCCGAAATGTCATGAAGCAAGTTATAGAGAAGGGTTGAAATCAGCTATGGTTCCTAGAAAGATTCTCCACCACTTTATGGTAATCCCACAATTACTCTGAATGTATAGGTGCAAATATATTGTTGAACTTATGCAATGGCATGCCCAAAACAAGAGCATTGATGGAAAACAACAACATGTGCTTGATTCTAACATGTGGATGGAATTTGATAACAAATGGCCTAATTTTCTCAAGATCCTTGTAATATTAGGCTGGTTTTTTCTCTAGATAGGGTGAACCCATTCTCAGATCAAAGTAATAAATGGTCAACTTGGCCAGTATTTTTAATAAATTATAACTTGCCTCCATGGTTAAAAACTAAACCATTTTTTTCTTAATGCCATCATTGATTATACCATAAAAGAAAAGTGTGACTTTAGATACAATTGATGCTTATCTAGAGCCATTATATGATGGCCTAATGGAATTTTGGAAATGAATTGAAGCAATTCAATCTTTAATGGATGGTCATTGAATTGAATTCACTTTAAGAGCTTCCTTATTGTTTACAATTCATGAT
Source organism: Sequoiadendron giganteum (assembly GCA_007115665.2). Classification (NCBI taxonomy): domain Eukaryota; kingdom Viridiplantae; phylum Streptophyta; class Pinopsida; order Cupressales; family Cupressaceae; genus Sequoiadendron; species Sequoiadendron giganteum. Next base: position 225,522,712 of record CM021106.1, read on the forward strand.
CTTCCCGCAACTGGCACATTTTTTGGTCTCAGTGTTCATGGATACCATGGATGTCCTATTTGAAACTTTAATGACTTTGTGAGGCACTCAAGAAGTTTGTGTAAGTGTATTTATTGTGGACATCATGGTTACCTTAAAATGGATCATCTATATCGTCAACAAAAAACATGGTTCAATGGTGAAGAAGAGAATCGTGAAGCATCATTGCTAATAATAGGTGATTACATTGTTGAGAATGGACAAAAAATAATGTCATTTATTGAAAATGATGGGATTTCTAGTAGTAGATATGATCCATGTAATGGAAGCGGTGTAAAAAGGTTTTGCATATTCTATAAGTTGTCATACGTTAAGGATATAGCCATTAGGTATATTGTTGACTTTATGCATACTGAGAAAAATATAGCCTATGCTATTATAGAAACTCTTTTTGGTGCTTTTGATACTATTTCATCACGTGAAGACTTTGGACAACTAAAGATTCATCGAAATATTTGGGTTGAAAAGTATGATGATGAAAAATATAGAAAACCTAGTGCTCCTTATGTTTGGACAAAGGAATAACGTGCACAATTCTTACAGTTGATGTCTCAGACTCACTTTCCCACTGGATATGTAAGTAGAAGTATTATCTAAGACAAACTGACATTATTGACTTAAGAGGCCTCAAGACCCATGAATATCATGTCATATTGGAGAATATTTTACCCATTGTGGTAAATATATTAAGTTTTCTAAAGGGGCCAAGATTGGCAGTTATAAGGTTGAGCCTAATATTAAAGAGAATGAGTTTACATGTATTAGATCCTTCAAAATTTGATAGTTTGAGGGAGGAGGTTGTTGAAGTCCTTTTTCTATTGGAATGAGAATTTCCACCAACAATCTTTAACATTTCTATGAATATTTTGATACATCTACAATATGAACTAAAGCATTGTGGCCTGATAAGAACAAGATGAATGTATCCTATAGAATGATATATGAAGGTTTTGAAAAAAATGTTTGTACTAGGGAAAAAGTAGAAGGCAACATGTCTGGGGGATATTCAATGCAAGAGGCCATGGGATTTTGTACAAAACATATGAAGGATTTTAAAATTTTCAATTGATGTGTATGGGACAATGATGAAGAAGACGTAGTTGCAAGTGAAGTATTGGAAAGCAATGAATGTAACCTAAAGCTATCACATCAAGAAATATGTGTGATACATGCCTATATTATTTAAAACATATATTTGTTCAATAAGTGGTGCAGGTAAAAAAAAATTAACACAATAATTTATTTACTCAATTTCATTTAACAATTATATTATCAATCTTACTATTTGTACGTTAATATTCTATGTAGAAAATATGAAGAAGAGAATCAAGCTTGGATGCAACATTGACCTCAAAGTTGCAAACGCCATTCTAATTTGATTGGAGGTGATTCTTTTCCAAAATTTGAAGAATGAATTGCAAATGCAGTCATAGATGCAAAATAAGAAGGTCAAGATATAATAACAGAGGAAAGTGAGCTTTCACAATCTCCACATTTATGAGCTACATGTTTCAATGGAATGTGGGCCTATGGTAATCGTTTAAGAGTGGAAGAAAAATACAAAGGAAAGATAAAGTTTGATTGTGTTGTTAGTGTTGAATTTCTTCATGAAACTGAGAAGAAATTCTATGTTGGATTCACCCAGCAAATTATTCTAGTGGACTATGGTGAAAAGAGTCCTATATTATTAAAATGTAAGTGGATCCAACCATTTGTCGTACAATTTGATGAGTATGGATTTGTACGTGCAAATAGAAGATAATTTTTTATCAAAGATGAATGAGTTGTATCTTTCTCGTCTTCAAATTAACTAATCATTTCTAATTGATGATGTAAGAAGCCCAAGATGGTCGTATTTCATTCAAATAGAGTCTCGTTCAAAATGAAAAAATCATGGAATTTATTGATATAATGCCTGATGGGAAATATGTTAATTTACAAGAAACATTCAAATAAGTGGATGAAGATGATGATGGAGTGTCTGAAGAAGACATTTTGATTACCGATGAAGAGATTGGGAGAGAGAATGCATTGCATGTCATAGATGAGGATACCAAAGAAAATCAAGCAGATGCAAACATGAATGATCATGATTCTAATCTTGCTAGCAATATAAATTATTATTATGATTAGGATTCTAATACGACACTACTGCAACATTCAATAGAGGTATGCATGGTATGGATAGACATATAGGTCAATTTACAAATTCTTACCGCAATACCGTGACAACCAAATATGGATATTGTCGGGTGGCGGTGAGAACATGTTAATAACTAAAGTAAACCATAGCCTTGCAAGGGGTAAACAGTGACACACCGGTATGGTAGTGAACAATCACTCAACCATTAGAATTAACCCATTGTCTCGCAAGATTCCAAAGATCTGTGCGTGAGGTGGTGGTACTGCTTTGCTACCCCAAAGCGGTCTTGATATGACAAAGTGGTATGACGGTGAACAGTCACTCAACCGCTAGAATTAACCCACCATCCCATGAGAGTTTAAAGGGGTGTATGCAGGGTGGTGGTACTACTAGTGCTAACCCACAACCATTATGAAATGACTAAGCAGTACTGTAGTATAAGCTATCAAAAGCATTAAATGATTACACCATTCGATTTCACAAGATCAACGACATGTAGTCAAACTCAAAATATGGAAAAATTCTAAAATATTTTGCATGAATTCACATTAATAGTGAGGTGATCAAGCTCAAAAAAAAAATTACTTGGGACTCGATGACATTTTGGTAATAATTCACAAAGCTCAGCATACCGGAGGCAAGGGAGTTCAAGCGAGAAAATGCTGCAGCTATTATTTTATCGGGTAAGTTCACAAAAAACCTCTATAGCAAGTGTCTAAGAACTAAATTTGCTTCTACAAGTAGACACTTAAAAAATCAAGTAGGAGTAAATTATTCATCATGCCACCTGATGGAGCTCTTAAAATCTTGTGCGGATATGATTATTCATGTGTCCTTGGTGGTTGGCACCATTGGTATGTCTTGAGGTTTTGGGTTTTGGCCATAAAAATTTGGCTTTTGGTGTTCTGATCGCTCTAACTATTCTAATCATGTGTTGAACTACTGTTATAGGTTACCAATTGCATAAGTTGTGGCCTGAGCCCTTTTAGTCATTTGTGCTACCGGCCCCTTTTAACCTAGCCTATTTGTTTTTATTTGCTGGGACTATTTTTAAAATTTCTCTTAATGTTGGGTTGATAAATGTTATAACTTTAGACCAATGTCTAAAGTTTCTACCTCAAGGGTTATTTCCCCATCTACCTAGTCAGTCCCCCAGTAACAATTATCACATGTGCGGGTTTTCTAGTCGTTAGATGAAATGATTAAATCTTGACTGTTCCCTGCTGGCCTCGCAAGGTTTTCAATGATGTCACAACAATGCTGCAAGGTATGTGAGATGCTGCCATCTGTCACCTGTGATCATGGGGCCCAATCATTGTTCACTTACTGATGAAGGATATTGAAATTGGCAGTTGTCCTGTAATGATGCATTGTGGTCGTTCCTCGTTGACCTCGTGCAATTAAAACACTAGTTTTAATAATGTTGCGAGGTGTGCGAAATATTGACGGATGAACACCGATGCCAAGTATGAGATGATTGAAGTGGAACCTTCTCATGCTGAGATGGTGTCTCGTAGGTGAATTTTCATTCACCTAGAATTTGGTGAGCGAACATGGCAGTTTCAAACCATATTGACTTGATCTAAGTCACTTTTTCTCGCCTAGATGGATTCAAATCAACGACTAGTATTTAAAATAAGTTGATGATGTACTATAACCATTTTATCTCGCGCGAGTGAATAGTAATGGTAGAGTTCGGACTATGCCATCAAAATTTAATGCTAAAAGTTCATTGAATTGCTATTTTTGTGCATAATTCCACATCGAAGAAGAATTGCCAGGTATCGAGCAAGGTGAGCTAATTTTGTTTAAATTCAACATCACTGCCATTAAAATGCCCTGCAAGCGAAACCATAAGTAATGTATACACCACATTTTATGTTTTCAAAAATCTTGTGATTTCTTGAGGACAAGCATCAATTGCATTTTTCTTTGTGTTAAAAGATTGTATTGGTTCATTTGCTTTAAAAGTGTTTTAAAGCTTGTCCAAATAACTGTTGAAGCTTTTTGAATTGTGAAGTATTTTGTTTTGAGGCTATAGGGCATAGGCTACATCTTATAACTGTCTGATATTTCAAAACCCTAGCTTGAATTGTAGTCTGTCTTGTGCAAATAGCACCCAAGGCTCGTAGCTATGGTTTTGAAACTGCTACTAGGTCCTTTTCCCAAGATATCATAGATTTGTTAAAACTCTCTACCAATATAAATCTCGAGGGAAAGGATTTTTTTTTTTGGGCCCCTACTCTTGGAAGGGTTAACTGATAAACAATGTACAATACAGGATGCTGAGGTACCATACATGGGATGGAAATTTTTCTCAAATTGGTTTGGGAATAATAATTTTTGTGCTCCTCTGTGTAACCCTTGGAGGTTGGATCTCGGTAAGTTGGTGGTCCCAAATGTTTATCTGGATGTATATTTTTTAAAGGACATTGTTTTGAGGTATGACCTTGTGACTAGAATTGTCAGGACATATTCTGGTATAGAAATGGTAAAAATAACTAGGGAGGAGATTACATAGATTTTTGATTTGCATGAATGGAATAAAGATATGGTTCCTATTAACCTTCAAGCTTTCAGAGAAGAATACATAAAACACTAAGGGTTTGTTTAGGAATTCTCTGCTAAAACTTCATTTGGTGACCATAGGGACTTGATAGAATAAGAAGAATATAGTGATTGGCAAGAACGAGCCAGAGCCTTTTCCTATAAACTACTTTTGTAGCTATTTCAGGAAGACAATTTGTTCCTTGTGTCAGGGTCTTGGTATTAATTTGAAAACTACCCTGCCTATTGACCTTATGTACATGGTTGTAAATCTTTAACATCCAGGTTTTAATGTGGTATATGACTTCACCACTTAGCTGGTAGATAAAATGCATGAGTGTCTGGTGGCTCTTAAAGAAGGAAAAACCTTGGTCATTTCAGATGGAATTCCCTATTGATGCACATGTTTTTGTACAAAGGCAAGACATTTTTTGGGCAAAATATTGGAATTGAAGAAAAGGGAAGGTGATATTGACATACCTGTCCAATATTGGACCAACGTTCTTGATAGGCATGATCATAGTTTTGATTATGTGGCATTCCATAATGCTTTTGGGTCCAAATTGAGAAGATCCCTAGTTTATAATCCACCCAAGATTCCAAAGGAGATTCATGATTTCTTAAGGCCAATGGAAAGGAGACTTGAGTTGAATTTAAAACATAATTGGGGAGACATTATCCCTTATTATAATACAACCATTTTTAGGGTATATGGAACCAATGTTAACCCATACACTTTACCTAGGGATGTGCCTATGAGAATTGGGTTTTTAGAAATCATGAGACAGTTAGGATGTGCTCAAGATGCACATTTTCTGATAGAGAAAAAGAAGGGATCCTTCTTTCTTGAGTATACACTATTTGCTGATTTTGTCATGGAAAAAGGAGGATGAAAATATTTTTGTTCATTGCTTAAGCCTTATGGGTTGAAAATTGTACACCCTAGGAATCATGATCCCAAGGGTTTCATTTCTCAAATGAAGGCAAAGCACCAGACTAGAATCTTTGTTCAAAATTTCTATTTTCCTGAGGATATTATTAGGAACATTTTTTATTTATAGATGTAGGAGGAAATAAAAGTGAAGTATATAACTTTTACTAAGATGATGAAGAAGAATCAAGAAAAGAAACCTGCATATAATCCCATGCCAAATATCAGTAGTGAGTTGAATAGGGCTATGCATGTTATTGATAATTTTGAGAGCTTGGTGGGGGTCTTGAAGGATGAACAGGTTGTGGATAATAAGGGAAAGTCACAAGCTGGTTAAGAATACCCTAAAGTAAGACAGGAGGAAAGGCCTACTTATCAGCCTCCAATAAAGGTTAGGGTATATTCCAGAAAGAAGGGAATGTCAGTTGAAGAAAAAACCAGGCCCACTCCTGCTACTTTAGAAAAATCTTGAGTAATGTCACATAAGAAATAAGTACCATCATCTTCAGGGAAATTATTTTCTAATATTTTTGATCTGGATTCCCCTTCTTCTCCAACATAGCCACCATCACCAAAAAGACAAACAATTGAAGGGACAGGGGTGGTTTATTATCCTGATGAAGATGATGAAGAGATTATGGTAACCCTTGATGATATACATAAATCAATGCCATCTTTTCCATAAGACACTCCATCAAGTTATGAATTAGTTTCTTTGAGGCTTGGAAAATATGAAATAAGAGGGATAACCAACAATGATGACCTGAGGATGGAGGCCTGTAGGGAGTTCATGATGGATGACTCTTTTATTTAAAAAAATTCATTTAAGGATTTTGTATGGAGGGCACATGTTCCACTATATGCTGAGAAGGTAGCTCAAGAAAGAAGTTTACACCTAGATTTCCCAAAAAAAGTCATTCAATCCAACGTAAGGTTACAAATGAGGGAGATTTTCAAAGAAATGACACCAGAATAGGGTAGAGCATTGGTACAAAAGAGTGGAGTACTATTACTACCTAAGTGGGATATTGTTGATGTTGTGGTATTTGATACAATAAGAAGGGGCCAATAAGCCACTTCTTGCAATCGAGGAGGAAGCTACATTGGCACTTAAAGGTTTAACCTTTAGTGAGGAATGGGATGCCTTAGCAATTTGGTCTTTATCTACCGAGTCTAGGAAGCCAGTAGTTGCAGAACCATTTGATTTAAGTGGTCACTTGGATGTAAGAAAAGTCATTGATATGGCAGTAAATGTTGCTAAGTTCACTAGGGAAACTGTTGAGGACTTAACCAAGGATCGAGATACTTTGAGGGGCCAATATAATGGCCTTATTATTGAATATAATAGGAGTCAACAAAAGGTTGTAGAGCTAGAGACTAAGTTAGCATTATTGAAGCAAAAAATGGAGACATTGAAGTCTCAAGGGCAAGCTAGCTCTAGTCACACTGTTTCTGACCCACTAGTGAAGCAACCTCAACATTCTTCATAGGGACAATCCTTAGCTATCGTTCCATACAATATGGGATAGGTTCCCATCATAATTGAAAGGGCTAATAGCCCAAGTGGAGGAATCTTAAGGGAAAAATTAATCTGTCAGGTTGAGGAGTATAAAGAGATGTTGCAATAGGTCCATAAATCAATGTTGAAAATAAATTCAGTAATTGTAGATACTATATTGAGACACTTGAACAAGAAATTCCAAGGAAAATTAAATAGTGTTCATGCAAGTTATGCTTTGATGTTGCAAGCACTCAAAATGTTCCCGAGGGATAAATAGTTGGACACCCCACTCCTAGATAGATGGAGCCCCAAAGTTGAGCAATTAATATTCATGGCAGTGGGAGCAAAACATAAAGAGGATAAGTATCCCATGGTTAAGCCAAAATATCAATTTATTAAGGGAGTTGTGGAGCAGAAGTTCTAGGGATATGTTGCTCCTATGGAATCAAGGATCAAGGAATTAAAAGAAAAGTATGATGAAGTAGACCTAACTCCATTACCATAGATCCAACATAGTCATGATAAAGTGAAGCCATTGCAGGTTTGGAAGGACCCAATGAATAATATCATGATAACTCAGATAGATGAAATATGAAAGAATGTTGATATTGGTATGTTGGAGAATACACTTGAGAAATTGAATTTTGTTATTAGTTTCTTAGAAGATTTTGATAAAGAGGCTACTTCAGTGATGGTGAAGTATGCACCATATAGAGATAAAATTAATTAGGTTATTGCTTTCAAGTGGCCATCTAAGGAGGAATTTGAATTGTGGAAAAGGGCGTTCACTGATGAGTTTGAAATATGAGCACTAGGGTCGAGAAGTGTAACTTGGTCAAGTATAATACAGGTTTGACCTCAAAAGTTACATTTGAAAATACACATACTTCTCTCGACTCTAGGTACAAGTTGCTGACAAGGATAGTTTCTGAGATGGAATAAAGTGCTACAACGGTTAAAGATGCCTTCGATGCGAATGAGTTGCCTTTTGAAAGGCGGGTTTTCTTCTCCAAAAAAATTGATGATTAATTTTGTCTTATGTATATTCCCTCCAATTGCAAGGTGCAAATGTAACTGTATGAGGGGATTATGGTCCAATAAAAAGTGGACATGTGTATGTTTCGACTTGAAGCTTGTTTTGCTCCCTTATTCTATAAAAGAGAATTCTAGGCCAGGGCACTAGGTCTTTTGTTGAATCTGAGATTTGAGAGATTAGAATTTTGTGATACAAAGAGTATGAATGCTCAATCCTTGTTTTAAGGTTTAGAGTCAAATAGAAGAACTTGGTTAATTATGGGGTTCTTAGGCATGTTTTTGTTGAATATGAAAATCTCTTGAGTCTATCTTCTCTCCAATTGTGATATCTTGCATGAATTATTAATGAAATATTGGTAAAATACTGGTATCATTGATTTTCATTGTTCTTTACTCTAAATTATACTTTAATGGTGGCTCTAGTTTAAAGGATCAGTTAAATGCTTTAGTTATTGTGTAAGTTCATGCAAGTTGGCAGTTGGATTCATAAGTAGTAATAGATTTCTGGTGCAGATAAGTGGATTGTAATGCAATTCATATAGATCACAATTGTTTAAGATGAAATTTTCCCTATACTTTAGCTCTTTCTTATTTGAATTCGAACTTTAGGATATGGCACATATACCTGAACAATGGTTGTGTTTCTCATGTCTTTGGCTTTGATTTTAGATCATTTATTCAAAATATTTCTTATTGTCCTATCTTTGTTATGTTTGCGGTTCTCTGCTAATAGGACTTGAGTCTTTGAAGGAATTGCCAATTTCTTGAAGGATTTCATCCATTTAGTGTCAATGGAGAATCTATTTGTTAATGTGCAATGTGTGTTTAAAATGGTTTAGTTTTTTTGTGAGAAACACATTGTGGGGATCACTGTCCTATGTCTCACAGAGCCCGAAGTGTAGGAGAATTAGCATTATTTCTTCTTCTCATTGACTTGGTCAATCGTTTCCCAAGCTTTCATTATTGGACCTTATATTTGGCCAAATTGATAGTCTCAAATGTCTTTGTAGATGTTGAGTTTATTAAAGTATTGGCATAATATTATCACTCGACTACCAAGACTATAAGAATGCCATATGGTTCACTATTAGTGGTGTTGACTAAAGAAGAAATTATAGAGTGTTTTATGTTAAAAAGGAAAGCTATCACTAAGATCGACTTGGATAGAAGTGAGGAGGATTATATGATATTGAGAAAAACCTACGGGAGTGATGAACTTCCTTTACACATAAAAAAGGGTGTAAACAATAGGAGGATACCTATCCTTCCCTCCCAAAATGAGCCATTTTCCATAGAATAATTCCAAGTATATTTCAAAAGAACTTATTTTGCTTTGTGCCAAGTGCTTGGAATAGATTCTCAAGAGAGGATGCCAACCTATCTCATGATGATGGTAATGAGGATACAAAATCTTGAAGTTAACATTGAGTATGAATTGGCTGCTGAAATTGAGAAAGGGCTACATGAAGGATTTTACAAGAGAGAACTTAGTTACCATCACTTTTAGGAAATACTCTTTGTTGTTTCATTTAATATTGTACCAAAACAAAAACAGATGAACTAAAAGAACGTGTTTGGGAATGACTGATAGTGAAGGGAATAGGTTGCCTATACAAAATTGGTGTTACATTTGGGATAGTAGATGTAAATATAGTGATTATGTAATATTTCATGATGATTTTGTAGTAAAGGTCATGGCCACTCTTGGTCATATTTCGTCAAGATTTCCTGATAAAATCATGCAAGTATTAAGACATTTAGCATTGAAGCTAGAGTCGGGACACACTCATAATTTTAGTGACTAGTTCTTCTTAGCAGACCAAATAGTAATAAGGGTCTATGGGTGTCCTCAAGCCCCACATCTTGTTTTATCTAAATTTGTGTCTATTTGAATTGCATTTTTAGGATTTATGTGGTAAATTTTATGGATGGAGTAGGATGTTATGAAAATATAGAAAAAGGGGACATTCCTCCCTAACCTAACTCAATGTGTAGAGCTATCCATAGGGTCTGACACTCTTGAAGAACTACATAACTATTTTAAGATGCATTATTCATTGAATTCACAAGGAGAAAGCGTCTTTGATCCTGAAGGGCATATTAATTTTATAAAGCAAACACTTCTCACTAAGGCTGGGATTACCCATGTAATGGATTACATAGAATATGTAATAAGAACACTAAGGTCGGGATTACCCATGTAATCGATTACGTAGAATATGTAATAAGAAATTGCCTTAGGCCTATTGAAGTTTTTAGAGGAAGAGGAAGTGGGAAATCATAAAGAGTCCTGAGGAGGAGAAGAAGAAAAGGGACACTAGATTCCAAGGATTCTATGTTGAAGAAAATGATTCTATCAAAAGGATGAACATAATAATTTACAACTTTAAAAGATTATATGTTGAACCAGAAAAGAAACCTAAGGGCTAGTCTTCCAAACCCTCCAAGCTTCCCATCAAACCAAGTGGTATTGTAATAATAGAGCCCCTACTAGATACTACCACAATACAATCAGAATCATCCCCTAAGCAACCTAGTCCTAAAAGGCAGAAGACACATGGAGTGGCTCCCTTAGTGGCATATGAAATAATTGAAGGAGTAGGGGATACTAAAGAGGTAGCCGATTTAATTTTTAATTTTAAGGATGATGAAGTTGATCATCCATCACCTAAGCTTGCAATTGATGCTCAAAAACCAAAATAAAGAGTGGATGTACATGGGCATAATGATCAAGAAGTGCATGATGATGAAAGGGTGGTTGTTTCCCTTAGATTTATTGAAGATTATGAATTTATTCACACTCCCGAGTTTGAGGATTTTTTGTTTAAGATGAAAATGAAATAATTTTAGGAGAGACTCCAAATTAATAAGATGGGCAATAAAGAGTCACAACATGACCATATTGTTGCCCAGACTCTTGAAGAACTCAGGATTAATGAAATTACTATGAGCCCCCAAGAAGCAAGAAAATTGGTCTTAAAAAGAAATATACTAATTATTCCTGGGATGGAGTTAAAAAATATATTCTTGCTGGATCAAGTAAGAAGCCATGAAGATTCCATGTTCATTTCTGAATTCAATTCAAATGAGGGAATGAGTGGCACAAGTTACAATCCAAGACTTGAAACCCTAGCCTTTTGGACAAAGCAAAAAAGAATAAAAAAACCAAGATTGCTTGATGTTGTAAAAGAAATGAGAGGGACTTCCATGGTAAAGACACTTCAAAACACACCAAAATTAGAGGTAGCTACTATGACAATGCACTCAACAATGTTTACTAGGGATGCAATTAAAGCTATGGAGCTTAGATTGGAAAAATATGAGAAAGCACAAACTGATCTAAATGATGAAGTGAATAGATTATTCATAGAAAATATGAAATTGAAACAACAGTTGAAGGGAGTAGGTCCTTCCCAAAGCACAAAATTAACAATATACCAACTCCCTGCCATCCAAACTAATACAAGTGCAATCACTATTGAACAAGTTAATGTGCTAAAACAAGAAATTGAGAAGTTGAAAAAGAGTAATGAAGAAGCAAATGAAAGAGAAAAGAGAGAAACCCTTAGGGTATTGGAACAAATCTTGGAGAATAGGGTTAAACTAATTGTGGATAAATCGGAAAATGTGTATGAATTTTATGTCTCCTTGTCACAAGCAGTTGATCAGATAAAGGCCCATGTACCTATATTGGACCCCTTATTCAAGAAATGGCAACTTGTACATCACACCTTAACGACTTTGTGCAGAATTTTACAAAGGATTGTTGAGGCCCTCACAACTTTAAAGCGTACTGAAAAAATGGTCTGAATGGTCACAAATTAATGCCAATACATGTATGGAGAAGACCAAAAGAGCAAGACAAGAATGGATTCATTTCACACACTAAAGCAGTGGTTCGTGCCTAAGATACTAAGGGATGCTGATCAACTGAAAGGCTCCAAGGATTGGACATATGAATTTAGCAAAATTATTCCCAAGTGCCTCACTAATACACAAAAGCGTGGTGACATAAATATTCACCACCTCAATTTAACCTTGGATGGAATAACTACACTAGATGTTGGGTACTCAAAATTCATCAGAGATACCAAAGGGTTATTGGAGAATAGATGGAAGAGTCACTTGGCCAACACAAAAAAATCCAAGAGTACAAATTGCCTCGTGATTACATGGTGTATACCAATGGGAGCAGACATATCTAGCTCCCTTAGAAGAATAGGCCTTGCAGTGAAGTACCAAGCCTTGTAGATACTATCATGGAGAGAGGACCTTGCCAGATCTGAATGATCACAGTTACCTTACGATAAGTAAAAAACTTATCTTGTGAGCGTTATGGAATTCAACATCTAATAAATTCTCTTCACTCCTCATCTTTCATTGCTTTTAAATTTTTATCTAATCCTATGTAAACAATGATAATTAAGAATTTTTGATTTATGTTAAAAGTGGGTAACTGATAAGAAACTTTTTGACATGTCAATCAAGATAAAAAAATTTAATGTATTGTAAAATATTTTTGAAGATCAATAGAATGAAGTTATAATTGGTGGCCGAATTCCGGTTTCAATTGTTTGTTGAAGTGAATTGATGAATTTTATCTTGTTGTCTCTAGTTTGATCTTTCCTTGTTATTTAAATCAATATATTAAGGGTATATCTGGTTTATCAAAACATATTTGTTGTCAAACAATTCATTTTTTACTACATTTTGGTGTCAAAACTTTGGTAATTATGGTTAGTTTCATCACATTCAAATTTTGAATTCTGGGGAATCATATACAGTAAATAGATTGATGGTTTTTTGGATAGTGAAATTAGCTCTCTTAGAAATTAACTAAAATATCTTGTCTTGAAATATCTAGAAGGATTATTTTAATTAAAGAGGATTTTGTGGTTATTTTTCTAACAATGATTTTACAGTGAAACTAGCTTGCTATTTTCATTAAGATACAAGTCATGATCAAAGTCAAGCACATACCAAGAAGATGGTACTCTACTTCAAATCCTCAACCTCACTTAGTTTAGTCTACTTACATGAGGATATTAAGGAAGTTTCTAAACAATTAATATATATCATTTATTGTTTGTGAAGGAGAATCATGTGAGATCCAATATGGCAGTGGGCCAATATCCGGTTTCTTTTTTGCTAATACTGAATGAGTTTAGGGTGCTGCAACAACCAAGACATTATAATTTAGAACATAAAATTTTATAGTTATGATGGTTGATACATATCTTCTTTCCATTCTTGATCCTTTCATTTCACTAGCCAAAGATACGATATTGATTTTGTCTCTCTCCTTGTACCATTTTGAATTTTGACATTATTGCAACCTTTTAAGATGTCAGATGGGAATTGAAACATTTTTAGGTTAACTCCATGTGCCATGCAATACCTAAATAATTATTTAATTTGTGGGAGGCTTTCCTTCATTCACCTATGATATGTTTCAACCATTCACTGGCAATCTTTACATCATGTAGATGTTGTAAAGGTGGATTGAAGGGATCAAAACCAATAAAATGAACACAATTTGATTCTTATTGCATAGGGAAGTAATCACATGGGTAAAATGGTGGGATTGAAACTAATGAAATGATGTTTGACATAGTACAAAACCATTTTAACTGGAAATTTTTCCCACAATCAAATCCTTTGACTTGCTACCCTTTTCTCTAATTTTGATGAATTGTAAGAGAATAAACCTAATTAACTTGGAGAGTAACATCAAATTTTTGGACTTATACCGACGATGAGTTTTGAACCATTTGGTGATTCTTTTGTGTATTTGTTCTAGTATTTTTCCTTGCAAGTTTAATGGATCCCTTACGTTTTGTTATTAATAACTAGTTTTAAAATTACCCTTGCAGAAATTACCTTATGTGTTTGTCCCTTCAAAAGTTGAATTGGGTGGTGATTGTAAAGTGAATGGAAAAGATGATGTCATAGTTGGGAAACTTGTTGTGAAACATTAGGTTAGTAATTTTTGGATGCTAAGGCTTCCCACTTGGATATCAAAGATCTTTTCTCATCAACTTAATTTGGAATTTATGTATAAATGGATTGTTTAATGGTGTAGGTCTTTATTGAGACAACACATGAAACAAGGTTGAAATTTTGTTGTCCAAGTTTGATGACATTGTTGGGCTTGGTTTCCAGGAAATTTTTGTTGATAATGTTGTTTCAGTCTAGTTAGTGTTGATATCCTTCATTCTATAATATGTCAACTCCATTGTATAATGTGAGCGTATCACCTTTCTTAAATTTTGAACAAGGTTCTGAAATCAAGGGTTCAATATGCATATTTTAGGCCTGTGTTGAACACTTTGTTTAATGAATTTGTACTTGACAAGACTCCAATTTTTTAATTGATTTATCTTTCTATTGTGTTTGGACTTTCTTTTGTAAACTTTCAATATACAATGCACTTTTATTCTTTCTGAATTGAGACTAATATTAATTTTGTTGGTTGTATTGAGGCACAACTTCATTCATGGCAAAAAAGGCAACACCTTGTTTCTCATATCAGATGGCACATTGAATGTAAACAATGAAATATTCTAGTTGACGTTGAAGGTCGAGTGAGCTTCATATATGGGACACGATCAACACTCTCCTTGGATTCTACAAGTTACAACTTGCTCCATGAAGATTGCCCACGTTGTAGAAGTTTTAAGAGATGAAAGGGGAATGTGCTCACATTGAAGGGATTCAAGAATGAATTTCCATCATTGTAGAAGTCTTTTGGAGAAGTTTCTTTCTTGCAGTCATTTCTCTGCAATATTGTAACTCATATTTTCAGTCCTGTGGCTGAAAATAACAATTATAATACTCTATTTGTAAGTTGTAACTAGAACACCTTTCTTTTATTAATAAATTTCATCAAATTTTCCTTCTCAATGGTTGTCTTATTATGTGCTTGATGTGTATTTATGTGTTTTATTCTTAAATCCTAAAATATTTGTCAATTAAAATGACTAGATATACTACTAATTGACATCAATTAATAATTAAATTGACTAAATATACTACCAATTGATAGAAATCAGTGAACAATGAATAAACATGACTAGATATATGACCAATGAATAAAAATGACTAATTATACTACCAAATTGATCAAAATGATGATTTAAATTAATGACTAGATACAATACCAATGCATAGAAAACAATGAATAAAAATGACTAAATAAGTGACCAGTTAACAAAAATCAATGACTAAATATATCAGTGAATAAAAAAATGACTAAATAAGTGACCAAATTACAACAATCAATGAATAAATCAACAACTAAATAAGTGACCATTTAAATATATCAATGAATAAAAAAATGACTAAATAAGTGACCGGATTACAACAATCAATGACTAAATCAATGACTAAATATATCAGTGGAAAAAAAGTGACTAAATAAGTGACTAGATCACAGCAATGAATGACTAAATATACTACCAAATCGATCAATTAAAAAACCAATGAATTACAAAAAATGGTTAAGTCATCAATCTGATCGCGTTATATATGTCTGGCAATAAACTTCTAGTGGTTACGTGACCAATTGTAGTCATTTATAAGCAATTTTCAGTAGTTTTTTCAATAGTATATTGTTTTTTATGTAATAGTGATTAATAGGAAATATAAGTATTTGCAAAAAGTGATCCTACTATTTCTAGATCAAATGAAAACAACATGAACTAGTACAAAGAGAGATAAAGGGAAGATATTGAAACATTGAACGAAAACATCACAAAGGAAATGAAGAAAGAGAAAAATCTAGTTCAATAGTGGAAAATTAGAAAGAAGGGTGTGTCAAAGGTCCATGATGATGCACAACTAGTCCAATCCTAACTAGTAGAAGAACAACATGTAAAAGAAGAGAAGGAAGAACCAAGTGTTCTTTCTTGTACTCAAGTCATACCTTTAACTCTTGATGCAAATTAATTTGACCTGATCAAATGGACTAGTCATATGAAGAGATCAATATACATAAATAATATGAACTAATGCACATGATGGAGGATAAATATAAGATTGAAAATGAAGCAAAATACTTTGATGTTGGTCCCAACCTTCTTAATTGATGTAGTGATAGTGAAGATTGTGAAAATAATAAATCTCTACTTTGCCTCGATCCTATTGAGGATATGAATGAAAAGTCATACATATGGAGTAAGGATCTAATTGATGCATATGTGAAAATCAAGGAAGACCTTCAAGATTCATTAGTATTGATAAGTCTAGGCTTTTATGAGCCTTCTCAGCTCTTTTCCTATGTTTCTATATCCTACACTATTATTTATTTTATATTTAAAATGAAGGAAGATGGATGTGATAATATTATTGCACTTAGCAACAAGTCATTACATGATGAAAAATAGAGGTACTATACATCGTGGGTTAATAAGTTGGCATATAAAGAGGCTATTAGTAGGAGCTCATTTGAGATATATTTTAAGAAGTTGACATGCCAATGATGTTGGTGCTACTAGTATATATGTTATTGTATAATGTCGAGGTCCCTACAAAACAATGTATAGATTTGGATGTAATAGAAGTTAATGAGATAAATTTCAAGTTTGAATCCACTTTATTTTACCTCAATAATTGTAGAAATGGAAAATGTACAAATTTGTTTTGGCACGCTTGATCCCGATTACTAACAACATTTCTCCCTGAACCATACTCTTAACATCTCATCATATTCGGTCACTAAATGTATTGAATCATTATTCATTAAGTTAAGTCTTTCTCCTCCAGTGATTAAATTAGTCAATTAATTTAATTAACCTTACATTTCTGTTTAATTAAATAATTCACTTTATTTGATTAAATCTCTAAAGTCTTCTCATTAAATTAAGTAAACTAAACCTTATTTGATTTAATCTAACATATTCCTCTTTAAGTTAAATAAATCAAATCATTTATTTAATAAATCATTTCCTCTCAATTCTAATTTAAATTAATTCATTTATTTGAGTCAAAATTGTCAAGTCATCTAATTATTCATTAAATTAATCAAATCCTTGATTAAGTTAATCCTTCTCACTGAAATCCTCTAGAGAATGCAACTTGCACAATAAACCAATTACTTTGATTTATTTAATTCTCTATTTTCCCTTACATAGCATCAAAAGAGAATATTCCCTCATTTGAATTCAAAAAAGTCCAAGTGGACTTGTACATCCAACAAGGCATTCACTCCTCTTACATGTCCTTGTGCATTGAGCCAAGTGGCATTTATTTCATTCATTTTTCCCTCTCCCATGTCATTTCTCAAATTTGAAATCCCACCTAATGGAATTTATCATGCACATTGACCAAAATGTGCTCAGTCCTCAACCATTCACATCTTGACAAGTGGCACTTGGCCATTGGATGTTGAATGATCCCACATTGCTCTATTTCATTCTCTCTTCCATTTTGGAAATCTATAAATTAGAGACTCCTCTCCTCATTCAACAACACACGGCTTTGAGTAAACTTACCATGCTCAAATTTACCTCCATTCCACATCTTCATGCAAGGTTATTCTCTTCATTTGAGAATTAATCTTACTCATACCATCATTCAGCTTGTTCAAGGATTATGAAAGGGCTGCTTACTACACAACAAGGTGGCACCAATCCACTATGGGATAAGGTTTAATTATATTTCTTATATGCTTCTTCTTAACTTGTTTTTCTACTCATTAGTTGCATATTTAGATATGATTAAGTATTTCATAGGGATGTCTAAGTTTGCTGGTTTAAATTAACTTTCTTGCTAACAACATGAAACTGTTTAAGCCTCTCTTGCAAATTTTAGCATCCACATTATGGCACTAGAAGGAGGGCAATCTGACTGATATGTCGATAATTTAGTTCAAATCCAAACGTATCTAAATCTAATTGATGTATCATTTTGTTTGAATTTATAATTATGAATCGATATGTTACTGTTTTAGTACAGATCTAGGTTCAATACTTACATAATACGTTATTGGTATCTCTAAATCAGACTGATATTTTTGTTGTTTCTAAAAGTTATCATCACTGTAATTTTCTAGTCGGGACATAGTTACCTTCCCTTTGCAGATGTCTTGGAGTCATTGTTCGGCCATATACATAAAAAAATGGGCCTTGTCTAAGTGACCACCTTATTACTCCTACCTACCAGTGTAGCTGCAACTCCAACGTTCGAAAAACCTGTTTTCCTATCTATTGGATTGGCACCCATACTCTGTTCCAGTGAGCTTTCATATTCACCAGTCTCCTGTGCGGCCGAGTCAACCATCTCCCATGTTACCGCACCTCTTAGTCTGTTCACCCACGGTACAACAGTGTCAGGTGTTTCCTCAAGCCTCAGCTCTTTCTTTTTACTGCGTTACCGCCACCTCGTTTGTCTCCATCCATAGTAGAGCGGTGTTAACCGCGTTACCACCACCTCGTCTGTCTCTGTTGCGGTAGAGCGGTGTCCAATGCATCACTGCCGGCTAACCCTCCGTGTCTACGACAACGCGATAACCATCCACCATCCTCACCGCATTACTGCGGTCTACCTGCTAACCCCCATAGTATCATGGTTAGCCGCCATTGTCCTAACCGCATTACCGCGATCTACTGCCTAACCCTCTGCGGTATTGCGGTTAACCACCACGGTCTTCACCGTATCACCACGGTCTATCACTTAACCCTCTGCGGCAGCACGATAATCACTTCTCTTCCTTTCCCAACTGTCACTACATCACCACGGTCTATCACTCAACCCTCCATGGTAGGGTGATAAACCTGTTAACTGTTTCTCGACTGTCACCACATTACCACAGTCTACTGCCTAACCGCCAGTGGTAGCACGGTAAACATGCTAACCGCTGCCTGACTGTCATTGGTAACCACCACCGCGCCACCACATTCTTCCATTCGACCACCCATGGTATAGCGGTAGCGGTCTCGACCGACTATGTGAAGCTGCCAACCACGATACCCCAGCCTGCGGTAAAGCAGCATAAGAGATTAATTCGGGAAATAAATAGTGAGGAAGGAATCTTTTTGCATTTATAAGGGGGTTAAATAATTTTTTTTAGAGATGGCAATTTTTTTCTAATAACTTATGATTAAAACATTGATACATGAGATATTTTTATGAAATATTTTATTAACTTTGTATTTTATTTTGAAGGTTGAACATCGGAATCGAGCCAAGACAAAGAGAGATTGGAGAAATTCATAAAAGCATTTTTTAATTCTTGTTGAGATAGATTTTTCACCTAATTTAAAACCATCTCACATCTATTTTTGGGGCTTAAAATTAACCATTTTGACTTTATCTTTTGGTTAAAATTGAACCTTAGAAATTCACTAGATTTCAATTTGGGTCTAAAATTGAACAAGGCAATCTCACATTTCCTTTGGTGCTTAAAAGGAACTCATTATTGCTTTTAAGGATTTAAAATGAACATGTGTTTTTCGTATCTTGTAATCTTTTTTGCAAAGTAGTGTCATTTGAAAAGGCGTATGCACTTCTCTCGCGCTTCACGATGATCTTGAGAATGAAAAGTCTTTTTGGTGACACTAAGTTGCATAAAAGATTGCCTCCACATTTCAATTTGGGTACTTAACAAATGAAGAAAACATGTGAGTGTGAGCATGACATATTGTGAAGGTTATCCCTTTTTTTTTCAACAAAGGTTGATTGAACGACGGGATATGTTAGCTTGCTATTATTTATCCTAGTGGGCTTGCCTTGTGGGAAAAATTAATCACCCGAGAGAATGAATTAACCGAGAACATGGTAAATCCAAATGACTTTGAACTGGTATATAACTGTGGATTCTTGAGGAAAGTTTAAGAATCATGAGGATTATTCCGATGAGATGGAAAAAAATGGACTCTCGCCGATGTTGGATAATCCCCCATGAACAAAATGCTCGAATTAAAACCCTTCGTTTAGAAAAAGGCCAAAATCTTATCTATTTTGTCGGTGCAAAAGGTCATGTCCTTTGAAGCCGCCCCACGTTATATAGGTGGTTTTGTTGTGGAGATGGAAAGTATGCCATGGGAGATTCATGGGTACTAATGCTTGGCTGACCTAAGAAGTGTGTGCCGTGGAGGGGAGCTAGTGTGGTCAACCATTTAGCCATCCACACAAAATATGCATAGCTAGATTCATCCAAGTGGGAACCCAACAAAATATTGTCTCATCATCTTAGGGTTGTAAAAAGTGCTTGGAAGTAAATAATACATTGCTTGGTCCTAGAAACATTTACAAAATGAACATTCACAAAAACCTCCAAATTTCAAACCCCTTTTAGGAAACAAATACCTTTGACGAGTTTAAGCACTCTTGCTTTCCCTAGGGATCATATCCTTAGAGGTTTCTAAGTGCTTGGATTCTATCATCATTTTTTTTCAATAAGGTTAAACATAAGAGACTTTTTCCCTATTTTCCTTGATTTCCACATAATGGTCCTTGTGGGATGAAAAAGAAAGTGGGACATTAGACATATAGTTTGAAACTCAAGTAAGCAAGTGTCTTTGGTAAAAGGAATTCATTAAGCCAAGATAAAAGGACAAAATTGAACCTCATATGTGTTGTTCCAATGATTTCCCACAAGATCAAAATCCCAAAACCAAAATTCAAGAAGCTTAGTCTAAAATCTCATGAGGAGTGCCTTGAGAGACTGTTTGAATTCAGAGAAAGAATAGTCTACAACTTCTATAAAAATGCTTCAAGGAATAATCCCATTTTGTATGCGTTCTACTATCAACAAAATATTGAAATTTTTGAAAGGTTTTCTTTCCTCCCATAGGAAGTCTAGCGTGTTCTTCAACACTGAGGTTTTGTAAAAGGGAGTCATGTCTAGGTTAAGGTTCAAGGTCAAATTTGTCATCCTCATCCATCTCTTCATCAAACCAAATCTCATTCCATCAGCAAAAATTTTGTGAACTTTGGAAAAATCACTCATGCTAAGCTTAAAGGGCTAAACCAACATCACCCTATCTTGTCTTAACACACCTAGCCAAAATAGTCAAGACTCTTGGATGAATTCACCTCTAGGATAACCCAACTTCCTAAGGTTTAATAGTTCACAATCACATTGGCTTAACACACTTAGCCAATTCACTCGCTTGTGCAAGTTCCCCTAGGATAACAAAAATTCTTAGGGGATACAACTTCACTACAATCTTGTTTGAGTCAATACACATAGTCAAACCATCACAATCAATCTAAGTTCTAACAAGTTCAACATAACCCTTTGAAAGTTCTCCAAAAGGTTTCACTCACTCGTTTCATCCATTTATCCCATCATCATTACCACCGTCTTTGATCTTTGACTTCCCTAGTTCTTCTCTTTTGGGCCCAAAAGGTTAGGATCAAACGATCCCTATTTTTTATGGTTCAAACAAGATCAAAATACAAGAAGAACATGGAAAATATCAGCGAAATCCCAAATTCCATCAACGTGAGTCAGGTAACCTCTGAAATAAACCTTGCAGGATCAAGCAATCCCCCAAGTAACTCTTCTTTGACATCACAAAATCCTCAAGAGGAGAGTTACAAAGAGGACATCACAAGCGAGGATATGGGGATGACACAATCTGAAATGATAAAAATGGTTCAAAATCAAGAGAACCACAAAATTGTCAGTGCCATGTTCAAATATTTAAACACGTTAGCGGAAGGAGGGGTCTAATTCCCTTCTGACCTTGACGCAAGTGCTAGTACGAACATGCCTCTTACAAATGCATCCCCCATATCAAATTTCAATCAAGAAATGCCTCACACCACCTTGGCCATCACACCAACGTCACCAATTGTGAACAAAGGAAGTGCTATGTTTTGAGCGTTACAACAACATCGCCTTGTGACCAACAAAGAGGTGGCTACCACCACCGCATCGGATAATTCTATCCCAGTAAATTCATTACACCCACACATCCCACTCACATTCCATAATCTCGTTGGTTCATCTTCATTCCATGCCTCACCAACCTGTCAACCAAACATGCAAACTTCTCTACTAGAAGGAGAAGGTGGTTTGTTTGGAACAATCGATGTTGCTAATCATTTTTTCTTTCCAAGGCAGCATACCATCTCTTCCCCAATTTCCGTTCACAACCACATCACCTCTCGGATTGGGTTTTCCTCCCCTAAACATCGATAGTTTCTCAGAACCGGGCAATGTGAACATCGCATCAAATTCCCTTTTTTCCAACAACATCACAACAAAAAGTGGCAACCATTCAAACCACTACATCAATTGGTGCTCAAATATCCCAAATCATACCCTCTTAAGGACCAAGAATCTCAACCACCCCTCCAACAACCCAAATCCTAATCACCACCATAACCATTTCACCCGTCACAATGGTTGGCGTCATTCCCATTCCACCGCCAATCCCACCAAAAGCCAACATGGAAAATTCATTCACCACTCTAATCCAAACCATTCAAAATGCCAACCAACAAAGAGTACTCAAGCAAAATCAACAAGCTCAAGCTCAAGCACAAGCACAAGCACAAGCACAAACACAAGCTCAAGCACAAGCTCAAGTGCAAGTTGAAGCTAAAGCCCAAGTGCAAGCGCAAGCACAAGCTCAACACCAAGCGCAAGCACAATACCAAGCACAACTGCAAGAAATCCATCTACAAGCATACCAACAAGCCCTGCAAGATTTTCAAGCATAACAACAAGCCAAACAACAAGCTTTGTTGGCACAACAATAGCTCGACCAACAATAAGCTTTGTTGGCGCAACAATAGCTAGACCAACAACAGGCTTTTTTAGCACAACAATAGCTTGACCAACAACAGGCTTCATGGGAACAACATCAAATGGACCAACAACAAGCATTGTTGGAACAACAATAGTAGGATCAACAACAAGCGTTGTTAACACAAATGCAAGCATACCAGCAGGCCTTGAATGCACAACAGGGCTTGCAGAAAATGCCCACCAGTACTCTTCCCACCCATCAAACATCTCAAACACCTCAAAACACGTTCATTCCACTACTCGATCCAAACAAAGATGTCACGACAAAAATCAAATTACTCTTGTAGTAAGTGTTGGATTTACAAGCAAGAAAACAACAAGAACACCGAGAAACTTGTGCCCTTATCTTTTCGACATAAGTCTCACCATGGTACCATTCCCAAAGGGATTCAAGATCCCCAAATTTGACAAGTATAATGGAATGGGCAACCCTGAAAACCACGTCAAGGAATTTCAGGTGCATTGCATGGAGGTTGCATATGATGACACGTATCTAATGCAACTATTCCCCTGAAGTCTGACTGGTCCAGCTATGGAATGGTTTTCTTGCCTACCCACGAGCATTAAAATATTCGAGGAAATCGTGGAAGATTTCCTTAAGAATTATATTTTCAACATGGGTTTGGATGATAGTTTGGAAGAACTATCAACACTCAAACAAAGAAAAGGAGAGCTATTCACATCCTTCTTGCAAAGATGGCGATCCAAGGCCAATCAGAGCAAGTGGACCATGCCAGATGAACAACAAGTTTGCACCATCATATCCAATCTAGATGAAAACTTGGCGTTCTACTTGAAAATGCAGTGCATCACATCCTATGATCAACTGATCCCAAAGGCGCTCAACATCGAAAGAGCCCTTATTGCATGAGGAGGTGCATCAACATTCACTCCACTACAGGATAATCGCCCATCCAATAACTATAATGATAAACCTCAAACATGGTCAAGGAACAAAAATATCACAAACAACAGTGTGGTTGATGCTAAAGTGGTCATTAGTGCCCCTAAGCAAAACATCCAAACCCATCATCAATCACAAAATCATAATCGCAACAATGTGCAGACTAATGAAATCTTAGCACAGCAATAACCACCTATCACCAACCAAATCAACAATCTACACAATCGAGGAGGACCACCCCCAAGAGGCAAGTATCCCCCTAAGAGGAAGTTCACGGCTCTTGGGGAATCTATCGAGTCCATAATGAAGAAGCTGGTCAAATAAAATCTAATCAAAATCTCTAACTCCGAGCAATACGCGGAACCCATGACCAAACCGCCATGGTATAATGAAAATCTCCTTTGTGACTTTCATAAGGTCAAAGGACATACCACGACCAATTGCATGAGGCTAAAGAACATCATACAAGACCTCATTGAGGATAAGATTATCAATATCGAGCAGCCCACCGGAAACCAAGACTTGAAAATATACACGAATCTGATGTCAAACCACAACCAAGGAAACAATCAAGGAAACAATCAGGGGAACAATAAGGGCAAGCAAAAATATGCTAGTGCTAACCTAGTGTATGAGGAGATAGTCAGATGTGTTGATGAAATGGTCATAGTCATAATTGTTAAAGGAGCCAACAATGACTGTGGAGTCACCACATGTGGCAGAAAGGTTACCATTATCGGGGCACCAACTAAGACCCCCATTTATAATAAAAAATCCATCCCCTATGACTACAATGTCATTGACTAGCTGAAGAGAATCCCCGCCCAAATATCCATCATGGAACTATTGAAAATTTCTGCCGCCCATAGGAAGGTCCTTGATGAAGCATTAGTTGCACCCACCGTCTCCGCCACCCTTGACATAGATCAGTTCCAGGCTATGGTGGGTAACATAGTTACCCCAAATCTTATTACATTCTCTGACCAAGATTTCCCCCTGCAACCATCTCATAACCGCTCACTCCACCTTCAAGTGCTCATCCATAAAAAGAAAGTCAAAAGAGTCCTAGTGGATGGAGGTTCAAGCCTTGACATTTGTTCTCTAAAGCTCATAAAGAAATTGGGATTCACTGAGGATTCCATTAATAAGAACAAAATCATCACAATAAGGGTGTATGATGATCAAGAAAGAGTGTCTCAGGGCACTATCAAAATCCCCATCCAAGTGGGACCGACAACAATGGAAACCACCTATCAAGTCCTCGACCTTGACCTACCATATAATATCCTCCTTGGACGCTCGTGGATCCACATAATGAAGGCAGTGGCCTCGATGTATCACCAATGTATCAAGTTCTCACACCAAAATGAAGAGGTCACTATATATGGGGATCCCGAACCTTTCACCTACTGCAAAAGCTTAGAATCTAAGTTTTATAAGATCCCCCAATACCAAAAAATGATGAAGGACCATCCACGTCATACATAGACCCAACCAACCACGCTTCCAATTCTAGGACAGAGACACCCACCATCCCTGAAATATCCAAAATCAAAAACATGATTCAGGACAATGGATGTGACGACTATAAAATGAAAATGAATGCATTTGTTGTAGGAGAGTTACCACAATCTCCTAGATCACATGGACAACCTCAGCCAACTGGAACACTTGTCCACAGTATTAGGGCAAACCCTTCTGGATTCCACCGTTGGGGGATCTCAGTTGAGAAAATGTGGATGAGGGAGACATCTCAAAAACATTATACCAAGATGAAAGGCCCACCCCCACCCTACCCATGGATGAAACTAGCAGAGGACTGCAAATGATGTTTGGTATGGGCTATAACAGGAACGAAAGCCTTGGAAAAAATAGTGATGGATGGCTGGATCCCATCATCATAGAAATAAGAATGCGAAACCTTGGCCTTGGGTATACTCCTCCGAGTATAACCGTATGTGGTAGAGGTACTCCCAGTAGGGCAGTTAGGTCCTATCCTCAGGTAACAACAACTACTCCTAGACCACCTATATGCCTAGGTATCCCACTTGATAACTTCACCTTTGACGTCACCAATGTTTGTGCCAGTAGTGACGATGGTGACACCATAGCTAACCTTCCCAGGCTCTTTGAGGATTCCACCTGCTAATGATTAGTGCTTCACTCACTGAGTCAAATCAACAAACCCACCGAATCACGTTAGTACACCTGCAACTCATAGATGATGCTCAACGAGGACTGCCAATTCTAGACTCATTTGAAAATGATGAGGCACTCTCGGAATTCATGGGACTAAGGGATATGGTTCCATGTGGGGATCACAAGGCAAGCTTCAACATCACATTAGACACCTGGGCATACTATGGGGAGATGATTGAGTCCTTCAGTCGCAAACGGAAAATATCAAGAATAAGCTCAGGGTTATGGAGTGAGAACCACACTGTGGCACTCTCTAACCACAAAAAAATAAAAATAAAGGGTGAATCCAATGGTGAAAATCGCTCTGAGGCATCGGAGGATGAAGGATTCAATCTCCCCCCTACTACTCTACATCAAGAAAGTCAATAGTCTTGGTAGAGCAGTGCAACCCTGTCAACTTGGGAACAGAAATAGAACCACAAATCACTTTCTATGCCGAGTCTCTCTTGGTAGAGGAACAAGAACTGTTAACAACATTTCTGAAAGAAAGAAAGGTAAAATTCGCATGGACCTATGCCAACATGCTAGGTTTGGATCCTGGGGTGGTGGTTCATCATTTGGCTATTTACCCTGGAGCGAAACCAGTGAGACAAAAGTTGAGGAAAATGCACCCGTAAATAGCCTTGCTTGTTAAGATTGAGTTACAAAAGCTCTTGGATGTTGGCTTCATACACCTGATCGACTATCCAGAGTGGGTATCTAACCTTGTGCCAGTCTCAAAACCGAATGGGGGCATCCGCATCTGCATGGACTTTAGAGATCTAAACAAAGCATGTCCTAAGGATGATTTTCCACTACCCAACATTGACATGATAGTGGATATGACAACCAGACATGAGATGTTGTCCCTAATGGATGGCTTCTTGAGATACAATCAGATAATGATAGCAAAGGAAGACCAACATAAGACAACCTTTACATGTCCTTGGGGCACCTACTATTGGAATGTGATGCCATTTGGGCTTAAGAATGCAGGAGCTACATACCAAAGAGCCATGACACTGATCTTACATGACATGATTCACAAAAATGTTGAGGATTATGTGGATGACATATTGGCTAAATCAAAGAAAAGGCAAGATCACATAGCGACCTTAAGTGCAATTTTTGATAGGCTGGAAAAGTACAAGGTCAGACTCAACCCAATGAAATGTGTCTTTGAGGTACAATCAGAAAAGCTACTAGGATACATAGTTTCAATGAGAGGGATAGAGGTGGATCCTGTAAAAGTAAAAGTAATCCTTGATATGGGAGCACCAAGAACACTAAATCAACTCAGAGGATTACAAGGTAGACTCCAGTCCATTCGGAGATTCATAGCACAACTAGCAGATAAACATATCACCTATTCACACCTACTCCACAAGGGAGTAGCATTCAGGTGGGATGACAAGTGTGAAAAATCATTCAAAAAGATCAAGGAATACCTACTTATACCACTTGTGTTGATGCCACCAATCGTACGGAAACCGTTGATTCTATGCATCTCAACAACGACAGCCGCCCTTGGTGCCCTTTTAGCTCAACATGATAAAAGTGGAACCGAGCGGGCCATTTACTATATTAGCAAAAAAATGGTGGGGTATGAGCTCAATTACACATCAATAGAAAAATCTTGCCTAGCAGTGGTGTTTGCAGCCCAAAAATTTAGACACTACATGCTAGCTCATCAAATTAAGCTAATTGCCAAGATAGACCCCATCAAGTATCTATTATCAAAAGCAATGCTTACGGGAAGAATGGCTAAATGGGTAATGATACTATCTAAACATGATATTGAGTATGTTGAGCGAAAGGCGATCAAAGGACAAGTTATTGCAGAACAACTAGCACAAGCTCCACTCTACACAAACAACCTGTTCATATCAAAATTTCCAAATGAGTCCCTTTTCAATATCGGTGCAACCGACCACTAGAAACTGTACTTTGATGGATCCCACACACAACATGGATCAGGAGTCAGTGTGTTCTTCATCACCCCACAAGGGGATTGCATACTGAGGTCTTATAAGTTGGCATTCCCTTGTACGAACAACATCGCAGAATATGAGGCTTTAACCCTAGGTCTCAAAATGGCGGCACAATGGCGAATCATGGCATTAAAGGTCTATGGAGACTTGCAACTTATCATTAACCAAGTCAATAGTGAATACCAAACCAAAGATGATAAGATCGTACCATACAAAAAGGTGGTAGAAAGCCTCAAGGAATCATTCATCGACATCAACTTTGAGAAAATACCGAGGGCAAACAATATAGCAACAAATGCAATGGCAACAATCAGATCCTTGCTAGATATCCCTTGCAATATCTCGAAACACGAATTCCTAGTAGAGCAGCTTCTCATAACCACTTTTGAGGTACCAGAATCAAAATATGCGTGTGAAATCATTGGTCCCAATGATGTTTGGTACCATGACATTTACACCTACCTAAGATTAGGAATCCTCTCAGCTGACATAACCTCAAACCTCAAGCGAACCTTTGTTAAAAGGTCCTTACGATTTGTCATCTTAGGAGAAACCCTTTTCTGTAGAAGTATCGATGGAACCATGCTACATTACTTAACACCTGAGGAGGCCTTGACTGCTTTAACTAAGGTACACAATGGCACTTGCGGTTCCCATTCAAGTGGTATGAACTTGGCTAAGAATTTGCTGAGAACCAGGTACTATTGGCTGACAATGGAGAGAGAGGCACATGAATCTGTTTGAAGGTGTCTACAATGCCAACAACATGGAGATCTCATTCATGCACTAGCTCAAGAATTACATCCTATTGTTACACCTTGGCCCTTTTCCCAATGGGGGCTCGATCTCATAGGTAAAATTTCACCCACCTCATCTAATAGCCATAAGTTCATTATCACCACCACCGAATATTTCACAAAGTGGGTCGAGGCAATCCCCATGACCTACATCACTAGAAAGCAGATATCCAAGTTCATCTTGAACTACCTCATTTGTCGATATGGTGTTCCCCAATCCATTGTCTCTGATAATGGGACACCTTTCAAGAATCAGGATGGCCGTGATTTATGTGAAAATTTCAAAATACAACACTGCTTTTCCACACCATATTACCCACAAGGCAATGGCCAAGCATAAGCTACCAAAAAAACTATCCTAAAGATCCTTAAGAAAATAGTCAATGAATCCAATCGTGATTGGCATCTGCAGTTAAACCTCGCTTTATGGGCCTACCGCACCAGCATCCACATGCCAATAGGCGCCACCCCATTTTCCCTAGTCTACAGATCAAAATCTATACTCCCAATTGAGATCGAGCTTCCGTCACTGAGGATATCATTACAAAAACTCATCACAAAATGAGGAATACAGGGCTACAAGACTGAATGAGATGGAGTTACTAGATGAATGACATATGGATAACCTCAATCATCTACAGGTCTACTAGAATCGCCTAAAACGGAGCTACAACAAGAAGATCAGGCAACACACCTTCCAAGTCGGTGACCTTGTGCTAAAAGAGAACCAAAAGAATGTGCCAAAATCAGATAGCAAAGGAAAGTTTGAGCCCAACTGGTTGGGACCTTTCATCATCACCGTAAGCTATAAATCAGGGGCATATCAGTTGGCGACACTAGAAGGCGAACCTCTGCAGGAGCCCATGAACAGTTGTCATCTCAAAATGTTTTATCCCTAAGAACTTGCAAGGTATAGAAATAGAAAATGCGAAAAAAATTAGAAAAAGTCCTGAAAAAATGGTTACCTTGATGAAAACCTGGCAAACAGGCATCTTGGGGACAGCAAAACAAAAAAAAGAGAGCAAAGAAAAAATTGTCCTCTAGTGAAAACCACTTCAGTGGTGCTTTGGACAAGTACCTTGGTGAAAACCTAGCAAATAGGTGCCAAGTGTAAATAAAGATTTCTCTATCCACTAGGATCTACATGACTCACTCATCCATTCCATCACATTTCATTAATCATCCATTCCATCACATTTCATTAATCATCCATCCACCCATCCACCCATCCACTCGCATTCGTACCATAGCCTAAGTTCGTTTCCACATCATATAGTACTACTTGGCATATTCCTAAGGTCAGGTTATCTTGCCTTTGTCGAAGTAGTCTATCGCACCACATTGGGGGAATGTTCTTGTATCGACATCAGATCAAATTTGTGTATATTCTTGAAATCTTCTCGAAACGTAAAAAATAAAAAACATTTAAAATTTCATCAAAAATAAAAAAAATCCAAATCATCCAAAAAATCCAAAACATGTTGAAATATTAGAAAGTGTTTAAAAAATTCATCATTGAGTCTTGTCAAGTCTTTCACCTTGTCGAACTACGTCGTCTCTGAGCTTGAACGTAGGCAAGGTTGATCTTTGATCATCCCCCAAGATAGTTAGGGTCGGTCCTTTAAGCGTCTGTCGCATTGGCAATCCATTTTCCCATCTGGTCTACATCTTAGGTCAATCCTTTAAGCAATAAAAGTGGCAATCCATTTGTCCATCTTATCATCAGGTCAGTCTATCATCAGTCAAACTATGTGGTCTCTGTGTATATACGTAGGCAAGGCTCATCTATGGATCATCTCCCTAGACCCCTAGGATAGGTCTTTAAGTTAGTCTCTTTGTCATAAATCTCAAAAATACCAAAAACATTTGTAAAACATCTCAAAATTCCAAAAACAACCTCAAAATATCTGAAAACCCAAAAATGGCGCATCCATTTCATCTCGCTTTCACCCATGATTTATGATCACTCATAATAAAATCAATCATCGCCTTCAACCTTTGGTAAGTCAGTCAGAAGCAAGTTTAGCTGGTTCAAAAGTGAACACCTAATCGTCAAAAGTCTTGAAAGTCTAAGTTAGTAAGCAAGAAAGTTGGTCAACTTAGAGTATCAATAGCTTACCACCCAAATTAGTCCCATCAAAACCTTGATCACAACATGCCCTAGGATGAAGTTTTCCTACGATGGACATAAGCATCAGGTACCCCTCACAGTAGTTTAGCCTTGGCTAGCAGTATGAAGAACATTAGCTTGTTTGTTTACTTTATTTTGGTCTTTTATTGACTTATCTTATTTTGCTCTCATTCCAAGGACCTCTTGATGATGCTTAAACAAATCAAGTTTAGAGAGAAAGGAATGGGGCAATGATTATTATCTTTTTTATCTGTTGTGCTTGTGGGATACTCTTGTAAAATAACTTAGTAATGCGTGCTTTGTTTGTTTTGTAGGGAGGGTGTTTTAGGTATCTTGTTGACCACATAGGAAGGCTTGCTTTTCTATGTTTTGGCCCGAGATGTTTAGAATGTCTGAACTACATCTTGAATGAAGTATGTACGCTAAGTGTGAACAAGAATACTCCTACCTGATTGACAAGTCAAAGTCCATCACACTAGGTACAACGCCATCCTGGTCCTTTGTACCTTGATGCATCGTACCTATGTGTGTTATCAAACATAAAGTGATTGGCCCTTTGAAAATCCCAACTCCTGGTAAGAAATACATCATCATCATTGGTAATAATGTGAACTTGTGTGGATCCTCCTTCCATCCATCTTATTCTTCTTATTCTTCTATCTTTACTAACATTTCTATCTAAAATCGGTGTGTTGAATCAAGGTATACACGAGACTACCCATACTCGATGACTGTCTATACCTCGTCAGATTTGTCTACATCAAAGAATTATCTTTCGTCCTCTGATCAATAGAGCCACTCCTCTTGCATTTTATCGCGATCTCAATCGAAAAATCGTACGTTCCCGTTCGATATCTCGAGGGGGCAGTATACCAACATAATACTTCCACTGGGGCAACAATGGGGCATTCTCGAAAAATTCAAGATTTTTTTTGACTTTGATCACAATAGTTGATTCTTTGAATTAATGCAACAAGTACATTGCTTCAAAGAGGGGCAAAATGTAGACATGGAAAATCTACAAATTCGTTTTGGCACGCTTGATCCCGATTACTAACAACATTTCTCCCTGAATCATACTCTCAACATCTCATCATATTTTGTCACTAAATGTAATGAATCATTATTCATTAAGTTAAGTCTTCCTCCTTGAGTGATTAAATTAGTCAATTAATTTAATTAACCTTACATTTCTGTTTAATTAAATAATTCACTTTATTTGATTAAATCTCTAAAGTCTTCTCATTAAATTAAGTAAATTGAACCTTATTTGATTTAATCTAACATATTCCTCTTTAAGTTAAATAAATCAAATCATTTCCTCTCAATTCTAATTTAAATTAATTCATTTATTTGAGTCAAAATTGTCAAGTCATCTAATTCTTCATTAAATTAATCAAATCCTTGATTAAGTTAATCCTTCTCACTAAAATCCTCTAGAGAATGTAACTTGCACAATAAATCAATTACTTTGATTTATTTAATTCTCTATTTTCCCTCACATAGCATCAAAAGGGAGTATTCCCTCATTTAAATTCAAAAAAGTCCAAGTGGACTTGTACATCCAACAAGGCATTCACTCCTCTTACATGTCCTTGTGCATTGAGCCAAGTGGCATTTATTTCATTCATTTTTCCCTTTCACATGTCATTTCTCAAATTTGAAATCCCACCTAATGGCATTTATCAAGCACATTGACCAAAATATGCTCATTTCTCAGCCATTCACATCTTGACAAGAGTCACTTGACCATTGGATGTTGAATGATCCCACATTGCTCTATTTCATTCTCTCTTCCATTTTGGAAATCTATAAATTAGAGACTCCTCTCCTCATTCAACAACACACGGCTTTGAGTAAACTTACCATGCTCAAATTTACCTCCATTCCACATCTTCATGCAAGGTTATTCTCTTCATTTGAGAATTAATCTTACTCATACTATCATTCAACTTGTTCAAGGATTGGGAAAGGGCTGCTTACTACACAACAAGGTGGCACCAATCCACTATGGGATAAGGTTTAATTATATTTCTTATATGCTTCTGCTTAACTTGTTTTTCTACTCATTAGTTGCATATTTAGATATGATTAAGTATTTCATAGGGATGTCTAAGTTTGCTAGTTTAAATTAACTTTTGTGCTAACAACATGAAACTGTTTAAGCCTCTCTTGCAGATTTTAGCATCCACAATAATGATTCACAAGGCAAGGATATTTTATTCTACCTAGAGAACATGCACTATCCCCTTAAAAGGAATGGTGATCAACATGCAACACTTGAGTTGTATCTCCAAGGGTATGCGTTGATGCATATATTGGTTTAGAGTGGAAGGATCATAGTAATTTTTTACTCAAACACTTAGAATGGATAAGAGTATGGTTTGTGGCATGAAAATATGATTTGTTGATAAGAATAGGATAGTGTATGCTATCACAAAACTTTCACCTAGTATCAAGTGAATCTATTGGTTCATGATACTATGGATTAACATTACTTCTTCTAAGTATGATGACATGACTTATACATATTGTGGTGTGTCTTTGTGCAATATTAACACTTATTGGTCAAAATGAAGTGTGGTTGTTCCAACATCTCTTTGTGTTTCCCCTTTTTTGTATTATTCTCATAAGGATCTAGATTCTGACTGACCCTGCAAGAGACACACTTCCCCAACTAGAGCCTATTCAGAATCAATCTAATAGTGCCAAAGTTTACTTGAGTTTCAACTCCTTTGTGCACTCAAGCTTCATTTTGACCATCACACATAATTGATCTAAAAATATTTGTATAGGTTTCGATTTACAAGTATTCAAAAGTGTTGTTCTCCATCCTCCCCCATGTGCCTATTATATTTTGGAGGTTGAAAAAGTCCCAAGAAATTCTAAATGTAGGTTTTTTTTTATGTTTAATTTTCTAAGGAGTATTCCTTTGTTAAAGTTTCAAAGTTTTCTTTCCTAGTATACATTTCCTCCAAAATTTGTATTTTCCTTTATTCCCATAAGGATATTAGGTTTCCCCATATTAGCATGCCTTTCAAAAAATTCCCAACCCTCATCCCTTTTTCCTATAATTTTTTTGGAGTACTCCTTACCATAATCCTTTTCCCTTGACCTACACTTTCCTCTACCTTTGTCAATATTTCAAACTTTTCCATGCCAAAATTCTTTTCATTTGGACCATGACTCCCTAATTCTTATACTAAGTTACCTTTCAAAGACAAAGTTTTGGCCATCCCTTACTTGAGGTACCTCTTCCTTGGTATCACCAAACGCTAATCCTTGTCACTTTCCACTAAGTATTACATCATGATCACTAGTTCAAACTTATCCTTATTTACATGCATTAAGGGATGGATTCCTTGTTACCCCCGATCCTCGACTACGTGACTATTTCATTTATGTATCCTCTTTGATTCAATGATGTAGGGATTACCTTATTTTCTTACTATTAGTATGAAGCATGGCTCACTATTAATCCTTGAATCCCTAACAATGGTATTGGTTATGAGGTATCCTCGACCCCCAATCCTCAAAAATTTAAAACTCCTATGCTTTGTACTATTCACTCGCACCCATATACTTGCACATCCCAAGTCCCCATCAATGACTAGATTTGACACTGCAATGACTCTAAGGGGATTTTTGCACCAAAAAATAGTTTTCCACATTAAGGGAATGAATTCAAATATACTTCAAGTGATAGAGGATGAGAAAAACCATGTTGGACCATTCATGTGATGGTTACAATTTTGTTATGAATGTTTTCCATGCAAGCTCTATTAGGTTAGGTGACATTTACCTTACAAACCTATGCCATTTTTACGTCTCTGTGTTTCTTAGAAAGTTCCCTAGGGGATATGAGAGAAATTCATTCAATATTGGCATATTGTAATTATATTTTCAAGAGGAAATTTAATAATGGCAGAGGTTACACATCAATAGAGAAAAAATTCTCCCTCCTAGGCATGCACATTGGGAATCTGAAGAGTCTTGAGTGGGGCACCCAAGTTCGAAGGAAAAAATGTACCCATTTGTGTTCCATTTGGAAGTTGAAAAATCACCAAAGCATCATGAATGATAGAAGATGAAGAGGATATGGGTGAGGTGCCCATGTTGGAGCCTTATGCATATTAATTAACTTATCATCATAACTCTTGGTCTTCCAAGGAAGGGATGTGGGTTTTTTCAATTGATTTTGGAACCTCTAGTTTCGATTTACAATTGCGGGTTTACCTCCCACAAGTGCTATAAAAATGGAGCCATGAGATGGTAGTTTCATATTGTACTAGTTGTAGGTGTATGGAAGCATACAAGTTGTAGGAGATCAGAAAGGAAGTGTATTGTGGTGTATCTCTCTTGTGAAGATAAATAATATACTTTCCCTTTTTTCTGATGTATATTTTTTTCCCAAAAAGGTTTCTCCACATAAATCTGATGTCATATTTGTTTGCTGATTTTTCTATTATGGTGAATGTGCAATCACATACATATAATATGATTTGGTAATCTTATTTTTCAAATTTGAATTCACATGCATAAGTTAATATTACTGCTTAGTTTCACCTTATTTTTTTCGATATTTGGTATTTGAGCTAACAGTTTTGTTTAGAAGGGGACACCTTTCTCTTAAGTGTTGGTTATTTTTTGGTTTCAGTGGGATCTTTTATTTTTATGATGTATTGCAGATTTGTGAAGAAAATTATATACCATGGCTTCTATCTCTCACTAGGATATTGAGAAGTTCAATGAAATGGGCTACAAGATGTGGAAATTAAAGATGCGGGATCTCCTTCAAGATAGAGATCCATGTTTGTCAGTTTCACAAGAAAGTAAACCAACTATAATGTTTGATGAAGATTGGAAAAATTTAGACTAGAATTCACAAGGAACCATTTGATTGTGTTTTATAGATTTTTTCCTTTTGAATGTCCACATTGAAGAAACCACATATAATTGGTGCAAAAGGAGAGATGATATATCAAACTGAATTTTTTTCTTATTATTTAAAAAATAAAAAAGATTGAATCTATTATAAATGATTTAAATTATTTTAATCTGATTATAAGTCAACTTGCATCCTTAGATTTTAAAATAAAAGATGAAGATAAATGTATCTTGTTTCTTTTTTTTTGCCCCAATCTTGGTAAAATTTAATTATTTCCATAAGTAGTGGTAATGCAAAACCAAATATGGATACCATAATCTCCATACTTATTTTAGAGGAGATGAGGAGAAAGTCCACGAATGTTGGCTCCCAAGATACCTTGCACATGTGTAGGGTAGATCCACAGATAAAGGGCCTAAAGGGGACACTAAAAGGGATACGTCTAAGGGCATTCTAAAATCCTCGAAAAGAGTAAAGTGTTAGAATTGTGATAAAATAGGACATGTGAAGAAGGAATGTAGGAATAATAAAAATAATTTTGATTCCTCCACACAAAATTTCTTCAAGGATGATTTTAATTCTTTGTTTATTTCAGCTAACACTATTAGTGATGATGCTTGGCTTATTGATTCAAGTTGCTCCTACCATATGTCTCCTCACAAGGAGCAGTTTACTACTTATAAAGCATATGATGGAGGAGAAATTTTACTTGGTGATAAAAAAAAAAAAAATGGTTGTTGGTAAGGGAAAGGTAAAGTTGTGTCTTAGTGATGAGAGGATTAAAAATCTTGATAATGTTTTGCATATTCCAAGACTTGAAAGAAATTTACTTTTAGTGTCCAACTTGAATGGTTCTATAATGCATGTGGCATTCGATAAGTTTGGTTGCAAGTTGGTAAGAGTGAGTTTGGTGATAGCTAAAGGATCTCAGATAAGGAATTTTTTTAGGACAAATCCCTCTACTTTATGTAACTCTACCAATTTAACTAACACTAAAAATGCATGTATGTTGTGGCACCATAGATTGGGTCACAAAACTGAAAAAGGACTTAAGACTATTCTAAACAAAAAGTTGGTTTATGGTATTTCCGATTACTTTATTGGTAAAAATGAGTTTTGTGAACATTGAGTGTTTGGAGAAAAAAATAGATCATCATTTTCTAGTGGAACTAATAAGGTAAAGAGATTATTATCTAGGTTATTCATTCAAATGTATGTGGACTAGTGGATATTTAATCTTTGGGTAAATATCAGTATTATGTCTCTTTCATTGATAATGTCTCAAGATATACTAGAATTTATTTTATGAATTCTAAATCAAAAAAATTCACTAAGTTTAAGGAATTTAAGTCTTTTGTTGAAAAGAAAACAAATTATAAGATAAAAGTGTTGAGGTTTGACAATGGGGATGAATATTATTCCAAATAATTTGATAAATTTTGTAAGCATGTAAGTATTGTTCAACAAAAAACAACTTCCTATACTCCCAAAAAAACTGGGGTAGTAGAAAGAATGAACCAAACCTTAATGGAAAGAGCTAGGAGTATGTTTATTAGTACTAGTCTTCATAAATGTTTTTGGGAAAAAGTAGTCGGTACTAGTTATTTAATTAATAGATCTCATTGCTCAATTCTTATTGATATCTCTTTATGAAGTGTGGATAGGTAGAAAGCCTTATGTTTCATGGTTAACGGTATTTGGTCATGAGGATTTTGTTCATGTGCCCCAAGGGAAGCGATCTAAATTGGATCCAAAAACAAAAGATTGAATTTTTCTTGGTTATAATGAGAATGTAAAAGGTTATAAGCTTCATAATCCTCTAACCCATAAAATAATCTTGTCTAAAGGTGTGATTTTTAAGGAATTTAGAGCTTATTCAATAGGGAAACAACCAAAGGAGAGAGATAAGATAAATATAGTGCACTTCAAGACAAAGATTAAGAAGCAATAATATGCACATGTGGAAGAAAAATCAGATGGATTTGAGGATGGAGAATAAGAAGATGGTTTAGATAGTTCAGAGGATGCACATGATGAGCACACAAAATAAGAACCAGTAGAGCCCATTACTCCTACCTTGAGGAGGTCCACAAGGCAACATAATCTAGTTGGAAGGTATCTCCCATCATATTACCATTGTGTATTTGATTTTTTGAGTACTAAAATGAACCTAGATCTTTTAGGGGGGCTCTCTCTTTAGAAGAAAGTGAGTCTTGGTTGTAGGCCATGCAGAGGAGGTGATGACTTCAGATAATTGTGACACTTGGGATCTTGTTAGTTTACCGAAAGGAAGGAATCCGATTGGTTGCAAGTGGGTATTTAAAAATCAATTTGGTGCAAGCAGTTGGTTAGAGTAGTATAAGGCCATATTAGTGTCTAAGGGCTACTCCCAAAGAGAGGGAATTGATTTTGGTGAAATTTTCTCTCCTATTGCTAAATTAAATTAAATTAAATTATTATTGTCTATTGTTGTTGCTTATGATTTTGAGATAGAGAAAATGGATGTTAAAACTACTTTCTTACAAGGGGATCTTGAGGAGTAAATTTGTATGTGACAACTTGACAATTTTTTTGTAATAGGAAAAAATAATTGGTTTGCAAGTTGAAGAGATCTTTGAATGGTTTGAAACAATCACCCAAGATGTGGTACCAGAAGTTTGATACTTTTGTATTGAAGTTGGGTTTACTAAGGAGTGAGGAGGATCATTGTTTTTATATTACGACTATTGATGATCATATTCTAATTATTCTATTGTATGTTGATGATATGTTATTCATGGGTAACAACAAGGTGATGACTAGAGAGCTCAAGACAAAAATTTCTAGCACATTTGATATGAAGTACTTGGGAGTTATAAAATATATTCTTGGGATGGAAATTTGCAGAAATCAGGTTCACAAAAAGCTTTAATTAAGTCAGAGTAAGTATGTTGATACAATTTTGTAAAGGTTTAATATGCACGACTATAAGTCAGTTAGTATTCCATTTTCGGTTGGTACTAAGTTGAGCTTAGATACATATCCTAATTTTGATGATGATTTTGAGAATATGTCTAAGGTTACTTATGCTAGTGACATTAGTAGTTTAATGCATGCAATGGTTTGCACTAGACTATATATAGTCCAAGCAGTGGGAGTTCTAAGCAGTCTTATGTCTAAACCTAGTAAAGAGCATTAGACTTTGTTAAGAGGGTGCTTAGATATTTACATGGTACTTTAGCTTACTATTTGGTTTATCATGGTACTAATTATTTGGTCATCATTGGACATACAAGGGTTTGTTGATGCAGATTGTGTAGGTGACTTAGATAGTTGAAGGTCCACTAGTGGTTATGTATTTACTTTTTTTGGAGGTGCAATGAGTTGGATGAGTAAGAGACAATCTATAGTTGATTTGTCCACCACTAAATCATAGTAGATGGATGCTACACATGCTTCTAGGGATGTAGTATGGTTATAAAGACTTGGTAATGATATTGGTTGTAGGACAATGAGGATTGGATGTGATAGTTAGAGTTCTATCTGTTTGGCCAAATATCCTAAGTATTATGCATGTACTAAGAAAGCGATGTTCAATATCACTTTGTGTGAGAAATGGTTGAGAATGGTAAGGTCTTAATTGACAATGTTAACACTTTTTTAATATTGTAAATTATCTTACAAAGCCAATGACTATAGATTAGCTATATTGGTGCATGAAAGCCATGGGCCTTGATCATTATACTTGATTTATTATGTGTAACTCTTGAATGTAATTGCAATGTATAATGTCAAGTGGGAGAAGGTTAGGTTAGGTGACATTTACCTTGCAAACCTATGTCATTTTTTATGTCTGGACATGTTTCTTGGAATGTTTTCTAGGGGACATGAGAGAAATTCAATTAATATTGGTGATGCAAGAGCTTTTAAACTTTAGCTTGATTTGTATTTGTGCAAAAAAAAAAGGCTTGCATATCCCGAGTGGATAGGAAAAATTGTAGTTAGAGAAGAATCACCCCTTTTTGTGTGTGATTGGATGCATGTTGAGGGGAGATGGTTATTGGAAGAGCTAAGAGAAGTCCTGCTAAAAAAGCCGAGTCCAATAGCTAGGAAAAAAATGGTTTTTGACAAAGAATTCAGCCTATGGAAAGAGGCACATATGGACTCTGGTTCCCAACATGAAACCAATTAGGGAGATGGAGTGGGGGCGCACTATCCTTAGCAAATCAAAAAGAGAATGAGATGATGGGAAAGGAATACATGTGTTGGACAAAAAACTAGGGGAAGTATCGATTCTTTGGGATGGTGCGACTTGGGTGAAGGAGGCATTTTTGCCATATCAATCTATTGATGACTAATGTGGATCTGGACGTTTTGATGTTATTAGATGGAAGCGAGCATCAAAAATTGATTTCTACCAGAGTTGATTGTTTGGGTTTTGTTTCTTGACATGTTGTCCTAGACATCCCAAGGATTTTCTATTTGTTTGATGCTATGCAATTTCCAGTATTGATGTATTGAACAGTAATGGTATTGCATAGTTTCTATTCTCTTTTGCATTGCATTGTAGTTTGAAATTAAAGGGTTTTGTCATATTGATTGTGAATCAACCTCCATTTTCATCTTTCATTCTACAAATTTTGTTCATTGCTATTGCAATTTGACTGCATTTAATCAACATTTCCATCATTTTGGTATCAGAGCCTAAAAGGTCTGGGAAGAGGAAGTTGAGAGTTTCAAAAGGGTTTGATGAAGAAGCTAGTTATGCTCATCAATTTTTGAAGAGATGACTATTGTAGATTGACAAGTTAATGTGAAGAACTTGGGTGTTAAAATACTGGGTAGAGGACAAGAAAAGAGAAGCCCTAGGTGAGGTATTAGATAGATAAAAAAGATGAAAGATTAGAAGATGCAGCAGTATACTAAGAAGGAAAGCATCAAGAAGAAAGAAAATATGAAGAAACAAGATTCAGAGTTTGAAAGAGAAATGAAAAAGTTGTAAAGAGATTTGGAGAGATATAAGTTAATGGTGAAGCAAAGGATTGAAGAAATAAGCCAAGAATGTGGTTGGTATTGGCCCATGACAAAGCCGTTGAAGTGGCTGATAAAGTTGATTATGAAGAAAAGAAGAAGAAAAGGTCTGACTGCCTTGAAAAGAGACGATGAAAAAGGTTTGCATAGAAGAGAGTTGCTAAGTGAGCACCATTACCCGAGAGAGGTGAAGGAAAAAGAAGGTGCAATGAGTGTAGAAGATTTGTGGGCACAATTTCTAGTGATAGAACAAGAGTGGATGGAGAAATTTGCTAATGATGATAGGAAGATAGATGGGACAACGAAAGATACATAGATGAAGTTGGAAGCTAATTATAACAAAGCTATTATTGTGGAAAAGGAAGAGATATTGGCTATTGAAGAAGAATGGCTAGAAAAGAGGACTAAGGGTGGTAAGGAAGTTGATTTGGATGATTTAAATAGTGATGTTTTTGAATCTTTGACTAAAATTGTTAAAGGGGAGATTTTAAAACAAGAAAATGAAAAGGACATGGAACCAAAAAATTATAGTGATATGTATGAATGTGAGATGGAGATTTGGATTCTTGTAGATGAAAAACACACAAGAAGGAGAAGATACAAAAAGAAAAAGGAAAACAAACAAAAATAGATTAAACACATGGCAGTTTTTCTAGAACGATGTTGGAAGATGCGAAAGAAAAGAACAATGGAAATTTTTCTAGTTGGTGACTTGATGTGTGGGAGCACATACTTTTTTTTGTCTCTTGGGGAGTCTGACACATGATCTTTTAAACTTTAGCTTGATTTGTATTTGTGCAAAAAAAAATGGCTTGCATATCTCGAGTGGATAGGAAAAATTGGTAGTTAGAGAGGAATCACCCATTTTTGTGTGTGATTGGATGTGTGTTGAGGGGATACGGTTATAGGAAGAGCTAAGAGAAGTCTCAATGAGAAATCTGAGTATAGTAGCTAGGAAAAAAATGGTTTTTGACAAAGAATTCAACCTGTAGAAAGAGGCACAAACTGACTTTGGTTCCTAACATGAAACTAATTAGGAAGATGGAGTGGGGTCGCACTTTCCTTAGAAAATTAGAAAGATAATGAGATTATGGGAAAGGACTATGTGCTGGACAAAAAAATAGGGGAAGCATCGATTCTTTGGGATGGTGCACCTGGGGTGAAGGAGGCATTTTTTTCGTATCAATTTGTTGATGAGTAATGTGCAGCTGGACGTTTTGATGTTATTGGTTGGATGTTTTGATGTTATTGGCTATGCATTTTAATTTTATTTTCTAGAAGTGAGCATAATAAGTTGATTCCTTTTAGATTCAATTTTTTGGGTTTTGTTTCTTGACTTTTGTCCCAGACATCCTTTGGATTTTCTAGTTGTTTGATGCTATGCAATTTCCAGTATTGATATATTGAAAAGTAATGGTATTGTGTGATTTATGTTCTCTTTTCTATTGCATTGTAGTGGTTTTAAATCAAACGTTTTTATTGTCTTGATTGTGAATCGACCTCCATTTTCCTCTTTCATTCTATAGTTTTTGTTCGTTGCTATTATAATTTGACTGCATTTAATCAATGCTGCCATCAATTGGAATTATTGTAATTATATTTTCAAGAGAAAATATAATGTTGGTGGAGGTTACACACCACTAGAGGAAAATTATCCCTCTTAGGGGTCCACATTGGGAATGCGAAGGGTCTTGAGTGGGGTGACCAAGTTTGGAGGGAAATAGGTGTCCATTGTTGTTCCATCTAGAAGCTAAAAATTCACCGGAGCATCCTGAAAGGTAGAAGATGAAGAGGCTATGGGTTAGGCAACCATGTTGGAGCCGTGTGCATATTAATTAATTATTATCTTGACTCTTGGTCTTCCAAGGAAGGGGCATGGGTTTTTTTAAGTGGTTTTAGCACATCTTATTTTGGTTTACCATTATGATTTTTCCTCCCACAAGTTTTATAAATTTGAGCCATTAGATGGTAGTTTCATGTTGTGTTATTTGCTGGTGTATGGAAGCATTTGAGTTGTAGGAGATAAAAAAGGAAGTACATTTTGGTGTATTTCTCTTGTGAAGATAAATAATATACTTTCCCTCTTTCTCGTGTGGAGTTTTTTCCCAAAAGGGTTTCTCCACATAAATCTAGTGTCATATTTGTTTATCGATTTTTCTATTATGGTGATTGTGCAATCACATACATATAATTTGATTTGGTAATCTTATTTTCAGATTTGAATTTTCATACATAAGTTAATATTGTAGCGTAGTTTCACCTTTTTTTCAACAAGCTCTAGGGTGTTGTTTTAGTGGATTTTGTGGGATCTAAGCTCACCTTGCATGCCTCATCCATTGACCTCTAGTTCCTCCTTGATTCCCAAAGTGATAAGGCAATTAAAAGGGTCATATATGCTAGTTCATTTTATAGAAAGAAGGTCAATCATTTTTTCCATTTTCATGTGATAATCAAGATCTAGGGGTTCGATCCATGCATTTCTAATTGCCATTAGAGTAGCCCATTTAGCAAATCATGAAGAGGTAGCTAGTTTGTAGTGGATTTTTATAACTAGACGTCTCCTTGGCTAGCTTCAAATCTTTAGAAATATTTCTAAGTGAAGAAGAGTGATAGGTTCCTTGAAGCTTAGGATTTTATCTCACTACATTTTTTTGGTGTGAACGTAATAAGAGCTTGATAAGTGTCATAAAACTTTAAGAGATTGTCATTTGTAATGTTCTTTTTCTTATTATAATGGATTTTTGGAAGCTTGGAGAGGGATTATTAAGTATGCCTTGTTATTAATATCATATCTCTTTTCTTATTTCTATGTGCTATTTTTTGGTTTACTATGACTTTTTAACCCAATGTAAGGCAACAACCTTGAAAGTGTTTGATCCTCCATGAACCTTAAAATAAATAATATCTTTAAACAAGAGTGTAGGAGTAGGAAGTAGAGTTGTATGCATTTCATGGTATATAATTCTAACCAAGGAAACATCTCCAACAAGAATTGAAATATTTCACCTTAAGGGAATCATGTCCTTCATACCCACATCTTGTAATCTTGTAATGATATTTTAATCTGCTTTATAGAGGCCATAGTAGTAGGTTAATCTTTGACCTAGTGAAAGAATTTGGGATCAAAGTGTATGTCTAGATACTATTATTGTTTGTCTGTATTGCATATCTTTAGTTGTGATTAAATATTATTAAGCATTACCTCTAGAAACATCCTCTTGGGTTTAGATGAGCCCAAAGTGAAGGAGATTTTATCCATTATTATAAATTTTCCTATCATCACTCAAATTTTGTTGATATGCTATTCTATCCACCTCTATGAACATATACACAAACTTGAAGTGGATTGATCCCTCTAGAAGTGTGAGCAATGATTTTGGGACCCAATAAAGTGGTAGGTCTAATTTTATAGGAAAACAAATTTAGACTTGTGGTAAAATAGGTCATGTAAAGGATTATAAACATAAGAAAAAGGAAAAA
Source organism: Sequoiadendron giganteum (assembly GCA_007115665.2). Lineage (NCBI taxonomy): Eukaryota > Viridiplantae > Streptophyta > Pinopsida > Cupressales > Cupressaceae > Sequoiadendron > Sequoiadendron giganteum. The sequence continues at coordinate 225,567,048 of CM021106.1, forward strand.
AGTGAATAATCCTCTACAAAAGATGTCAATGGTGATGTTTTTCAATATTCTTCTAACTTTCATGTTAGTGGCCAATCATGGTTGAGTGATTTTTTTGTCAAGAACTACACAAATATTCTCATAAGGATTAGTAAGAAAAGCATGAAAATATAATAGAGGTGATCTGTTTCTGTGTAACAAAACTTCCCACAAACTGTTGGTTATGAGAAGGTAAGGTTATTATTTATTGATGGTAGAGTTAAAACTCATTTTTGCGTATTGTGCATTCAAAGTTTGATTAGAGGAATATTCTCTCTATTAGTAAGATAAAGAACTCAGCTTAGGATCTAGTACTTTATGTTATTTAACAACAAATTCTTAGCATGAAAATAAAATAGATAAAAATTATAATATTGTGGCATGAAATAACGGGCCATATTGGTGAGAAGGGTTTGGAAACTTTGAATAATAAGGATAAGGTTGTTGATCTTCCTAATTATTCTTTTTATTTTGGTTTCCACAAGCATTTTGTGTTTGATAAATAAAATAGGTTCAAATTTTACTATAGTCATAATAGACCAAGGGGATTTTATATTTTATATATACTAATGATTTTATTGATGTAACATTTATTATAAATTTTCTATATTATATCTCTATCATAGATGATTTATTTAAGAAAATTTGGGTGTACTTAAGAATACAAATATTTTTTAAACAATATTAACAATTTTTAATTTACTTTTTTCAAATTCAAAGGAAAGGAAGATTAAACTATTTAGAACTGATAATCATAAAATATTTTGGTAAGGAATTTGAAGATTTCTGTAAACATAATGGGATTCTTAAAATTAGAAAATAACTTTATATACACTACAATGAATTAGGGTTATAGAGAGAATGAACTCATATGACATTAATAGAAATGGCTTGAGGCATGCTCAACGATGATAAATTAGAACACAAATTTAAATAAGGACCCAAGCTAACTTAGTCCTATCTAACCATTATGCATTGACTTGAGAATATTGAATAAAATATTTAAATATGCACGTTATGGTGTTGTGTGAAAGGATAAACCTTAGTTCATGTTGATCATTTAATAATCACCCCATAATTTCATGACCTAGCATCACTTAAGAATTACAAAGAGAATAACATCTATATTGATAAGGATAAGCCAAGGTTATGCATTATTCTTGTCATGTTTTCTAACTTGTGAGAAATTTAAATCAATTCAAGGTTTTGACCAAGGTTAAAAAAGATATTTAAAGTTTCCTCCCACACCTAACACAATAAAATCTATCAATTTTATTAGTACCGCCATGTTTAGATATTAGAGATGAAATGTTTGAATATTATATTCAACAAATTTAAATTCATATAGAAAGGTTAAACATACAACAAAATTTCAAGTATGCAAGTTTGGGGATCAAATATATAACTATGAGTTTTACCTGGAGATAAATAAAACTAAAATTTGTATTTTTTTAGACTTGTCGTCGGATGTAGATTTGAGTTGTGGACATAGATTCAAACCACTTAAAAACTTATACAATAGAATACTATTCATCAACTCCTAGAACTAAGTACCCTACTCTTTTTTTAATATTACTGATAACATATGAACACTTTTTTCTAGTGTTTCTACTTTCTAGCTCAATGCTTATATCTAGGCTCTTTTATATTAATTCATATTTTTTCTCATTAACATTATAAGAGAGGTTGAAATTGGAAGTCAAAGGGATAATTAAAATTAATTTCAATCCAATGAATAGAATAAGGTATGTGAAACCCCTAAAGGAATTTATAAAATTAAATGTTGATTGTGCATCCTAAGGCAACCCAAGGAATGCAAGTGTAGATTTTGGCTTAAGGAATAAGAATGGAAGTTTTGTGTATGGTGGTTCTTTGTTACTAGGAATTAGAATCAATAATGAGGAAAAGTAGAAAGGAATAGTAGTAGGTATGGATATTGTAGCTTCTGACGAAGAAGAGAATAGCTCCCTACTACTTATCAACCCTTTCTTGAAGGGATCATGTACATATTAAAAATTATGTGTTACATAGAGGGGGCATTGGTACTTGGTTCTAAATTCTTAATTGTAAGGTTTTAGAATTATAGAAGGAAATTGAATTCAATAGTAGACTTTTAGCTAATTATGGAGTCAATCAGGACTTTGCAACAACTCTCTATGTTCACCTTTTTACATCATGAGAAAGAATCATTCATTTCTCAACTTGAAGCCACCTTAGTTATTTGATATAATTTTTTTTTAACTTATGGTCTCAAAATGGTGGTGGTTATTATGTTGATATCTATTTGGGATTATATGGATGTATATGAGGTCAAAATCTTAATTTATGGAGCATGTATGAAGTCCTTATTTGATGTTGGGTCCAAAAAATTTTATATATGTCAATAGGGTGGCATTTCCTAGCTAGTTATCTATGAAGTGGTTGTATTGTGGGGCTTCTATATTTAATCAATATTTTTTTCAAGGCTTGTAGTAGGTATGTGAAGAAGGGAAAGGATCCAAAGTGTAAAGGTGTTGTAACATATAGACATATATCTTAAAAAAAAGTATTTTCTTTGAGTGTTAGGTTTTGTGAAATAAATTTGGGGTGAGGAAGGTTTGGGTGTGTAAGGTTCTCCCTAGTTTAAATAAATGACATGGAAAGATTTTGTATCTAAGATGGTACACGTTTCATTCATTGCTTCCAAGACTCTTAAAATGTTTATCCATGGACCCTTCTATGATAACTACATTAAAAAATGATACAAAATCTAAGGAAATGGGTGCTCATGACATAGATATGGTAGGGATCAAGTTGGAGAAGTTGCATCTTTTGCAACAAGAAGTTTAAGTGTTTAGGCCTACTACTATGATATGGGGATTGTAGTGCTCAATTTAAGGGTGAAAGATAACCAGTGTCAACAAGTAGTTACTAATGGCCACCATCCCATTATTTTATGAGTTTAGAGAGATAAAATAAGAGAGATGGAAATTCATGGTGTCTTCTTCAATGTGAAGTACTTGATAGCTACACCTAGGGGAAATTATTAGGAAAGGTGTTTGAACCTTGCATATAAATCTCGATAATTTTTGGTATATAGAACGCATAAATATAAGTTTTAGGGCTTTAAACGTCAATTTTGACCTAAACAAATGTCAAAACAAGCCTTAAATGTAGCAAATGGGTTATAGTGATAAATATATCTCCAATATATTCAATTAAAATATAGACTCAAAATATTTTATGGGTCAAAAGTTATGGCCTCTAAAAGTTAAGCCTCTAACATACAAAAATGTAAGAGCATTTATGATGCATAAGAGAGTTGTAAAAACAAGTTACACTTGTTAAACAACTTATGACACATCCTAGAGCATTGTTTATTGGAGATAGTGGAAACAAAAGAGTGCCAAAGTTGGTGAGCGGATTATGATGGTCTTGTGACAAGTGGAAGGAATATGTTATTTTATCTTGTGTACTCATCTTGGGATTTGAGCTTTGGATTTTGACTAGGATTTTGGGTGCCACATTTTGGGTGTTTTTATCTCATGGTTTTTTAATTACCATTTTATGGTTCCATGCATTACTTATCCTATTATTTTGGTGCTTGAGATGGAGGTTTCATAGTGAGTTTTTTAGATACCATTATGCTACCAAAATTGCTCCAAATCTCTTGTTAGTGATACTCCTAGAAAGGCTTACACTCTACAAGCATATTATAACAATTGATTACTAAATAATAAATTAGGTTTCTTTAGCATGTAGGTTTTTCTCTTGAAAGGTTTTTTCACATGTAAATTATTATGTCGTGATATAATTCTCTTGTGTTTATTTCATTGTAACTATATGATTAATTTACACCTCCTCTCATATATTAGTGTAGGAAGCTACACCTCTAATTCCTTTAAATAATGTAGTGGAGGAAATAATAAACTAGGGTAATTTTGAGCCCTTTGGGTTATAAAATTGTAATGTGTTCTTAGTATATATTTGGATAATGATTTTTTGCTTGATTTTTTATGGTTTTTGTTGTGTGCACTGTCAAGTACCTAGTGTCGATAAGTTATTTTGCTATGTTTTTTGGATCTCCAACATTATATACTTTTTGTTTTCTATCTAGGTGATAAGGTTTTTTATTGAATTTTCCTAGTTTCCATCTTTATTTGTAATTTTGTACTATTTGTTATGGATTCTAAGCCATTTTTATATGTATTGTTCCTTACATTTCTCAAGCATGACCCTTATAAATTCTCCCAAATCATTAATCTAAAATCATCTCATTTATTTTTAATTTAACCTAGATATTTATTTAGAACAATTTTATTTCCCTACAAAAATTAGTCAGCCCATATGATCTTACATGCCTTAGGACTTTTACTTAGGGTTAACTGTATTTATATATATTTTTCTTTAGATATAATATTTTTGACTAATTTTATCTTTCATTTAAGATATGATTTACATTTATAAGGGTTTGGATCCACCTTTGTGTGATTTTCATTGTTAGACCTTTCAATATGAGTTCTTTTTCTACTCTAGACACATTTGTTTCATACCTTCATGATATCATTTTGTATACATGTGGTGAATCTAGGGAGGTGTTTTTGTATGATATTTTTGTACCATTGACTACTCATGATGTTGTTCTTAGTGATGGAATTCTTCCCACATATTATACAATCCTATATACCTAAGATTATGTGTTTTTTATGTTTCATTTGGTGAGGAGCCTAGGGATATTGATGATTCTATTCCTAGGCTCATTAATACTATGATTCAATGTATGGTGATTTTATTCCTTCTACTAGCACTGATAGTTATTCTTCTATATTTTTTGGATCATAGTCTATTGATGTTTTATTTGGTGAGGATGTTATTGATAGTTATTTTTGGATTCTTATAACATGTTCAATGATTCTTTTCTTCAAGATAAAATTATTCCTGTTCATGATACTTTATTATATGATGGTATCACAATTCATGTTGCTAATACACACTATTGGTAAAACTATCATTTATACATCTAATTTTTTAGTCTTACCTTCCATGGCTACATCTGTGATTTAAATGATTCATGTGATGATGTTCTTGTAAGGAATTATGATGATTTTCCCTCCTTATCTCTTGGTTAATTATATAGTGATGATGTTTATGATTCTTTATTTCTTGATTATGATGATTTAATTTGTTTAATACATGATTTGGTATATGAAAACCATTCTTTTCAAATAGCAAAAACTAGTGATAAACATGATATTTTTTTATCACATTATTACTGATCAATTGATTAATGCATTTGTGGGTAAAAAAGATGGATATTATATAGGTGCATATAAATATATTAACAAATTTTTCCTTTGCTAGACCTATGTTGGTAATGAAATATCTCTAATGTGTGCATTTAGAGACACATAAGTTGACGAGTCTTTATTATGGCTTGTTACATGAGTCTTAATTCTTAAATTTCATTAATGGATCTCATATAAGATTTTGTTATTATAATATTTTAATTTTAGTCCTAATTAGCATTTGTAAGTCCCATGATCTTGATCTTTCATCATCAAGTGGTTATTCTTATCATACGATTCTATATCACTTATCCAACTAGCCTTCCTGATCAATATCATAAGCTTAAGGTTATATTGTAAAGGAAATCAAAGGTTGAGTATGACTACAATGAGATTCATCCCTTAGAAGATATAAATGATTCTAATATATTTGGGTAATAGCTTCTTATAATTTTTATATTCTTTGTTTTTGTGTTGACGTTGTTTTCATTTTCTTAGTTATAATGTGGATGATGCAAATAAACATTTAGTAATGCATTTTGACGCAAGTGGCTATGAATATGTATTATGTTTCCTATCACTTATTCTTTTATATATTATGTCTTTTCTCTTGTGTTTTCCGTATTTATTTTTTTATTCTAATTTAACCTTATGTAAATCATGTGTTGTTTTGTATGTTCCACATGATTTTTGTTTAAGTTAAATTTTATGTTTCACCAACTTTGGGGAACCCCATTTTATGTTATTTATCTTTTCCTTTTTGATGATTGTATCATCATTATATGTAAACCTTATTCATACATGCTTATCTTCTGATTAAATTTTTACACTTCATATGAAATATTATTCTTTGTGCTTACATGGTAGAATTTTATATCACACAAATTTTTTCTTATATGTCTTCTTTATCATTTTGGCTATATTACTTGTTCATTGTCCTTTCCATTAGTTATTGGGAGAGGCTCTTGGACTCTATTTTTGTATGTAGTGAGAGTTCTTTGACATTTTGAGTTCTATTGAAAGGAAATGGTTATCTTCATGTGAATTGGAGATGTTGACATATTGGTACCATGGAGGACTCTTGGAATTTTTAGTTGAGGTGTTGCTTATGGTTTGTCTATTTGATAAATGATCATTGCTTATAGGATGGATGTTTTGTGCCATGGTGTACTTTTGATTACAAGTTAGAGTTTTAGCATAATACATGTGCTATTAGGATCAAATATGCACATTTGGGAAATATGACCTTACATTAAGGATATGTAAATCATGACATCATGAAGAGTTCTTGATTCTAGAGTTAGAGGTTTGGTGGTGAATTGGAATAATCTGATTGATGAGTGTTGTGGTCATTTTTATTGTAAAATTTTGGTTATTGTGATGGTACATTAAAGTTTGGTTGGAATGAGATGATTTTTTGCACAATTATTTTAGATTTTTGTTAGGGTAAAAGATATCTTGTTCTTAGAGATCATGTGTTGATATGGTTACTATTTGATGATGTTTTAGTAGGAAGACCAAGGAGCCTACACAAGGGTTGGACATGAGCTCAATACAAACCTATAGAAGAGTTTATTCTTGGAGTGGGGCATGGTGTCTTAGTGCATCTTAGAGAGAAGAAATATGATTCCCCACTCTTGGTCCTCTTGGTGGTGAATCATATGATAGGTATTACCCACCTTATTTTTAGACACATTTTATTTTGTTCTTTATTTTGCCATAGGAATGGGTCTTGATCTATAGATATTAGTTCTAAATATCGTATTTGAGGATTATTTGGCATGATTTATTTTTCCTTTTTATTCTCATGGGAACAAGTATTTAGCTATGGATATTAGTTCTAGAGAGCTTACTTGAGGGTAGAGGATGGTTTTGGGATTACTCTTGGTTTTAGGAATAGATTATTTTTTTTGATCTCTATTTGGTTTGAGAGTATTACGCGATATTTTTTCTATGGTTATATTTTGATATTTTTTTCTACTTGGGGTTTTTGGAAGAAGATAATACTTGTTATAGATTGTGTACTTAAGATCTATTGGTAGAATGACATGCTACATGGTTTTGATTTATAGGTTCTCTATTTGGTCTAGTGTTTCTTTATGGATGTTCATGTTCACATGACATCATAGTTGAGGTTTGTATGGATCTATTGTGACCACTATGTGGCCATGTGTTGTTTTTGTACTTCATTATTTTTTAGTAACAACATGGATGTAATTTAATATATTTCATTTGTTTTTGATAATATAAGCTACATTTATAGGGTGAAAAATCCCTAACAAAAAAACCCACCAAGGCCAGATATCACCAGTTCAAAGAATAATAGAAAAAATCAAGAATAACAACAAAAAAACAACACCACATACACAACACATAAACAACAGAGACAAAAACCCTTAAGGGGAGCAGACAAGCCCTAGACCACTACTTAGCTATGTTCTGTCATTCCTCCATGAGGAATTTGAAAACATCCACATTAGCTTGGCTAGAGCTAGGATTAGTCTTTGACACATTCTTCTTGATTTCCTCTTTCAGTACCGAAGCAAGACTCACAGTGGGGTGATGGATAAAATTGATGATAAAGCAAGTAAGTTCATTTAGATTTTGCTCCAAAATGCTAACACAGGCCAACAAAGCCTTGTAGTCTTCATTAGAACCTTGGCCAGACATACTAGCCTCCTCTTTCCCCATATGATGATTGGAGGAGTCTAGAGTGGATTCCTCCAATAGCATCATGTTTAGCTCAAGGAAGTGTCTAGGGCCTTCCACATAGTCTTCTACTTCCTCAATAGTATTGTTCTTATCGTTCTCGTTCTTATTCACCTATTGAGAACTACTAGATTCAATTAGGACCTCAAGTTTCTATTTGGCTAGTCGATTTGATCTCCTAACACTAGTTGGTTCCATACCATCTTCCATTTCCATAGTAATTGTGTTATCCTCCTCACTAGAGCCTTTGGTACAATATTCCCCCTCCTCATTCTCCAAAATAGGTTCTTCCACATAGAAGGATATATCTTTTTTATTCTTCGGTTTTGGGTTAGAATTTCCCACTTGTTTGCTAGCCCTCTTGACAGGGGTTTTCTTCATCTCACATAACCCTATTGTGGCATTTTTTTGAGATTGCACAAGGTTAAATTTTTTATTTTTACCAGGTTCCTTGGGTTTAGTGTCAGGGGTAGGTTTGTTGTTGAGGAAACTAAGTTTATGCTTAGACACAAAAGCAACATTAGGGGAGGATTTTTTGGAGGAAACTTCAGGGGGCTCAGGCTCATCAACAACCCTAGTAGTATGCATGGGCTTCATGAGACACAAATCAAGATGAAAGTGATACACACACAAGATCAACCCTTGGTGTAAGGGAAGGGGAGGTTTTTTTGGGTTCTTAGCAGCAAGCTCAATTGTTTCCTTCACATAAATTTCCAAGGAGGAAAGGAGGAAAAAAGGGAAACTAATACTGATATTGTGTCTAAAATGGTTAAGTAGCGATGTGTGATAATAATAGTAGCACTTAAAATGACCTTCAAGGGTAACTTGTTTCATGAGAACAAGGCACACCTCTTCCCAGGGCGACGAGAGCTTGCTTTTATCGTAACTTGCATGAAGCTTGGAGGGTTGCTCATTTTATTTAAAAAAATGTTGCATGTTGTCCACATCTTGGACTTTGGTGTGCTTTCTTAACTTTTATCCAATGCAAGAAAGATCAATAGCCTTGACAATTACATTCTCACTGACTTCAAAGACAATGTCGCCCATAGTCCTCTAGAAGTCACTCCAGTTAGGAAATTGGGTAGAAAGGTTTTCATCATGGCCTTTAAGAATCTCCATCAGAGGGACCAAGCCCCACTCAAAAAAAATACACTAGATCAAGGCATCACAACAAAATTATTCACAAGAACTAAGCTTGGTTCTAACCTTGTCACTGCCCATCTTGCACAGAGTATTACACAGACAACAAAGGGGAATGAGAGACAAGAAAATTTTGAAAATACTCAAAAATGATAAGTAATAAGATAATCTTTCCCAATATAAATTTCAAGATACAATCTTTCTATCACACCAAGTTAAGATGATAATATCTCCCCATGCATGAACGGTCTTTTCCAAAGGACCAAACTTGGAAAAAAAATATTGGAGGGAGATATAGGACATCAAGGAAATAGTTTTAGTAATAATGATCTTGTAGGTCATTAATATGGTGCCATAATGAATCATTAGAGTTAAAGGGTGGGTTATCAAATTACCATTACACCAACTTAGATTTATCTAAGTATCATTAATGTAAGGCTGAGTAGCCTCGTGCAAGCCAGATAAGCACATTTATTTTTTATCCCATGTGGTTCTAACCCATAAAGGCATAAATTACAAGTCAAACCTAGTCACCATAGTCCACATGTTTGTTTCCATCTCATCAATTCTAATCCACATCATTTTACAGAAAGTGATGGAAAGAGAGAACAAAATAAAACCCAAGTAGAAGATATAAACACTCATCATTAGTGATATAATTCTTTTGTTCATCAAGGATCAATCCTTTCACAATAGTGGGAAAAGAATCAATTTTTCTCCAACACCTTGTAGAGGTCCAAGGATTCCCAACATCGGCCAAAGCCTTGACCACCTTATTACCTTCTTTGAAGATGTGTGAAAGATTTTTCCCCTCAAATTTATTGAGGATGTGATGAATATCAACCATAACATCCTTAACAACCCATGCTTTAAGGATTTTTTCTATGATAGAATCAATCATAGTTTTAGAGTCACCCTCAACATGCAAATACTTGATCCCTATAGAGAAAAAAAAGTTGACCCCACTAAGCAATGCCCTTGCTTCAATTGTCATAGAGGATTTCACCCCTATCCATCCAACATAACCACCTAAGACTCTTACTTCAAGATCTCTGAAGGTACCACCAATACTAGTAGGACCTGGGTTTCCTTTAGCAGCCCTATCAAAGTTGATTTTGTGCCAAAATTGTAGAGGAGGCCTCCATTTAGTATTTAGTCTTTCCAACACTTTAGAATTATCATAAGAATTAAGGTTTAGGGGTCAATTCCAATAACTAGCAATAGTGATCTCCAAAGCACTCGGGAGTTTTCTTGGAGATTTCCAAACAAAAAGGTATATGTTCTCAGTGAGAAGCCTAAAAAAACATTGAACACCTACTTGGGGCTCTTTTCCTCATTACGAAAAATCCTATTGTTTCTTTCCTTCCAAATGCACCGACAGATAAAGGGAGGAACCTGTTGCCAAATTTCTTTGGGAAAGGGATGAGAATAGGGATTAATATAGTTCTCCACAAAGCTTTTGATGTTCCTGTAAATGTAATCAAATCTTATCAAATTTGGATCCTAAAAGACCTATGGAAATTCTAAGTCTGAAATTCTGTGTAAGAATTCTAAGTCAAATTTTACTTCTTGTATTTTGAATGTGCTAATTGCAGAACATTTATTAATCTTGATATTTTGCAAATAAGGAATGAACTATCTTTTGTATGAGGGAGACACACCTCAAGGAGAGACGTGTTTCATGGGAGGACATGTCCCTTGGGCGTGCAACCTCCCTTAATAACACGTAATCATACAATGTTTCTCATAAACACCAATGCGTGCTTTAACAAGCAATGATTATATAAGACGCATTCCGATTTGATTCAATTGCAAATTTTGATCATCATTACTAGAAATTTGAATAACTTATTTGAAGGTTTTATATTTTAAGAGTAGGTTGATTAAATATAAATGATGATGATGCATAAATGCAATCATCATTTATATTTGACTAATGCTATCTTAAATCAACACTCCCTCGCTAAGGAAGATACTCCAAAAAACAAAAAGTGGGGATATCACCTTCACACGTGATATCGAAGATATGATATGTTTTCTCAATATTGTCAAGTCACATGACATTCTTCATAACAAATATTCATTATGGTATGTGCACTAACATCAAGTCACATGATGTCTACCATAATAATTCATGGCATATCCACAAATATATAATTATCCACCATGATTATCTCTTAAGGATCACAATGATCTTCAAATGACATCAAGTCCCATGATATCCATCAAAGTGTCCAAGAGATACTATCATGACATGTCCACAGATATCAAGTCCCATGATATCTGTCATGATAGTTCAACTTATCATTGTAGAGTCGTCACTTTATAATGTCACATACAAGTGTTCATTATTAGAAAGATCGTCACCTTTTAATAATGTACACAGGGGAGAGGGCCCATAAAAGTCACAGAGTCACACACATGACAAAAGAGTTCAGACATTAAACATCTTTAAATATATTAGTACAATTTTTTAAACGATTTGAATTTCAAACATAATATCAATTTACATTTCAACCATACCAAGCTTCTTCCGGAAGTGTTCAACCTTGATTCTGGAGAGAGGTTTGGTGAGAATGTTTGTTGTTTGATCATTTGTACTAATATACTCCAATTGGATTACCTTCCTTTCTACCATATCTCTTACATAATGGTAGGGAATCTCAATATGCTTAGATCTATCATGGAATACTGGATTTACAAAGAGCTTAATGCAACTCTGATTATCAGAATGAATGATAGTAGGATTCAAGGGTTCACCAAAGAGTCCAGCAAGCAATTTTTGGAGCCAAAATGCTTCTCTTGCCCCCATAGAGGCTGCAATGTATTCAGCTTCTGTCGATCTTTGTGCTACTGAAGACTATTTTTTTGCAAATCCAAGAGATCATAGCCGATCCTAAACTGAAGCAACATCCAAATGTGCTTTTCCGATCAGTTACACTTATGGCCCAATCTGAATCAGAGTATCCATGTAGATCTAGTTGTTCATTTCTGTAAAGAAGACCATATCCAATAGTGCCTTGAAGATATCTCAATATATGTTTCACAACCATAAGGTGAATTTCCTTTGGCTCACACATGAACTGGCTTAGAGCATTTACTGCATAGTAAATATCAGGTCTGGTGTTAACCAGGTACATCAATGATCCAATCATTTGTCTATATAGGGTTGAATCTGCACAATTAGATTCTGATGTTGCTTCTTTTAGTTTGTGAAGGTTGGTTTCCATTGGTGTAGACATGGGTTTACAATCCAACATTCCAAATCTCTTCAGAATATCAATAGTATACTTTCCTTGATTTAGTATGATGCTATCTAATTTCTTCCAGACTTCCAAACCTAGGAAGTAGTGTAAAATGCCCAAGTCTTTCATGTCAAATTTTGAAGTTAGATCCTTCTTCCCTTGAGAAATGAGGTGATCTTCTCCTATTATCAACAGGTCATCAACATATAAAATAATTATTAACATCTCACCTTTAATTACCTTAAAGTAAAGATTTGGGTCTGCATCATTCTTGGAAAATCCTAATCCCAAGAGGTAGTTGTCAATTCTTTCATACCAGGCCTTGGGAGCCTGTTTAAGTCCATACAGTGCTTTCTTTAGTCTGCATACATGTGAGTCAGGTTTATGTATCACAAAACCTTCAGGATGTTCTAGATAGACTTCCTCTTCAATGGTCCCATTTAGGAAGGCAATTTTCACACCCATTTGATGAATCTTCTAGCCTTTAGCTACTACAATGGCTATCACTGCTCTCATAGACGTGTAATGGGCAACAGGTGCAAATATTTCTTCATAATCAATGCCTTCCTTTTGTGAAAAAACTCTAGCCACAAAATGTGCCTTATGTTTTTCTACACTGCCATCAATTACATGTTTGATTTTGAAGAGCCATTTAGAAGAGACAACAAATTTCTCTTTTGGTCTAGGCACTATATCTCATACATCATTTTTTAGAATGGATTGATACTCTTCTGTCATAGCATCCTTCCATACTTGATGTCTGAAGGCTTCTGAAACACTGGTGGGTTCTGAATTTATGATGTGATTCATTAGAGCAACATAGCTTGAGAATCGTTTGGGTTTTTTACTTTCCCTAAATGTTCCTTTGGGTGTTGCATGATTCTCAACTTCTTTGATCATCTTTCTAGCCCAAAGTGGCCTCTTCTTAACATTGTCATTTGTATTCTCACCTGAAGTAGATAGAAGTTCATTTGGTATTTCGTCTGGATACTCCCTCTGAATCTCAGGGGTAGGATCCTCTTCTAAGGCTCTAGGTGAATAAGTTTCTATCTCATTTGAAATTCTTTCCCTTTTGAATGCAATATCTTCTTCAAAGATGACATCTCTGCTCAATTCAATTTTTTTCTGCCTGGGTATGAATATCCTGTAGACTTTGGAGGTTTCACTATAAACAAAAAAATACCCCTTTTCTTTCTAGAAGGTTCTAGTTTGAATCTCTTCTCTTTGGGCACATGAATATAGACAGGGCAACCAAAAATCCTAAAGTGACTAATATCAGGTTTTAGACCAGTAAATGCTTCTTCAAGAATTTTTTTTTTATCTAGATGAGAATGTGGACATCCATTTTGGATGTAGACAACAATTCTAGAGGCTTCTGCCCAGAATGAGGTTTCTATGTTCTGGTCAAGTAACATTGATTTTGCAACTTCTACAATGGTTCTATTTTTCCTTTTAGCAACCCCATTTTGTTGAGGGTTGTAGGCTACTGTAAACTCCCTCTTAATCCCAAAATTCATGCATAATTCCTTAAATATTTCAGAGGTGTATTCTTTCCCATTGTCAGTCCTTAATAATTTGATTTTCTTCGTAGAGAAGTTTTCAGTAAGAGCTTTGAACTCCTTGAACCTTTTAAGGATTTCTATTGACTCTTTACACTTAAGAAAATAAATCTAGGTCTTCCTAGAGAATTCATCTATAAATATGACATACTATAGGAAGCCTGCCTTGGAGGGTACAAACATGGGTCCACATAAATCAGAGTGAACCAGTTCTAATACATTTTTGGTTTTACTCAAGCTATTGTGAAAGGATCCCTTTGTATTCTTTCCTAGGGAACAACCTTTACAAGTTCCTTCATGAGTTGGTTTTAACTTAGGTAATCCTGTTACAAGTTTTTATACAAAAGGGAGGGCACGTAAATGAAGGTGTTCTAATCTTCTATGCCAAATTTCATTTGAATAAGAAGTATCAAGGGTAAGGTCTTGCTTGACTTCAGTGCATAGTTTATAAAGATAACCTTGTCTTATACCTATGGTTTGGGATTTCTTTATAGTTGAGTTCTTAGGCCATGCCAAAACTTTCCCATCCATAAAGGTAACCATATATCCATTATCTTCAAGAGTAGAGATGGATATTAGATTCCTCTTTATTCCAGGTACAAATAAAACTCTAGTGAGTTGAAGGGAGAGACCAAATTTCAATTTGATGGAGCAAGCTCCAACCCCCTTTACAGGGTGTGCAAAATCATCTCCAATGGTTACTTCTTCATCAATCTCTTTAGTTATAGTGTCTAAGTGTTCTCTGAACCTTGTGGTGTGCCTTGAAGAAACACTATCAAATACCCAATTGTTGGTATTGTTAGATACTTCACTTGATAAGGTTGAATAGAATACAAATTTCTCAGATTCATGGTCAGAATTTGACTTTCCTACTTTAGCAAAGGATGCTTGTTGTTTTGATCTATTGGGGCACTTCATTGCATAGTGGCCATATTGATCACTTCTAAAACATTGTACTTGAGAGATGTCTTTCCTCTTCTTGGATGATCCTTTTCCATAGGAATTTATCTTTCTCTTAAATGATCCTTTCCCGTAGGATTTTTTCTTACTCCTTTTATTAGATGTTGCGTTGAGCACATGAATGTATTCATCTATGTTCTTTTGTTTGTTTTATTTTTTTTAGAGTCTCGTTTCCTCTTGTAGGCAGTTTGTTCTTAGCCTATCAAACTTGGGGAGTTTAGATCTCACACTTATTCCTTGAACACATGACTCCCATGAATTTGGTAGGCCTCCTACTGCAATTAGAGTTAACTCTTTGCTATCAATTTGATATCCAATTGTAGATAATTGATCACTTAGTTCAATGATCCTCATGAAGTATGCATTAATGGTTTCTCCTTTGTTTATTTGGACATTGTTGATTTGCCTCTTTAATGCAAGAGTCCTACTGGTGTTGTTTATCTCATAGGTGCTCTCAAGGGATTTGAACATTAGATATGCAGTTTCATGTTTTGCTAGAATGGGTACTATATGATCCCTAACTTCATCTACTAAGATTTTCATGGCCTTTTCATTATTCTCAATCCATTGAGTTTTCTCTGGATCATCCTCAGGTTCCCTCTTATTTTCTGTCACAAATGAGTCTAACTTATTTTCTTTAAGAATCATCATGATTATGAATTTCCATGATGTGAAGTTGTTTTCTCCTTCAAGGCGATCTTCAAATATGATCACACTTGACATTATGAATAATGTGATGTAAATTCGATTTCTCAAAAATACGAATTTTTTCTAAGTAATCTGATATCTAGATTTGATTTTGATTCACTCAACTTGGCTCTGATACCATGTAAATATAATCAAATCTTATCAAATTTGGATCCTAAAAGACCTATGGAAATTCTGAGTCATATTTTACTTCTTGTATTTCGAATGTGCTGATTGCAGAACATTTATAAATTTTGATATTTTGCAAATAAAGAATGAACTACCTTTTGTATGAGGGAGACACACCTCAAGGAGAGATGCGTCTCATGAGAGGACATGTCCCTTGGGCGTGCAACCTCCCTTAATAACCCATACACATACAATGTTTCTCATAAACACCAATGCGTTCTTTAACAAGCAACGATTATATAAGATGCATTCTGATTTGATTCAATTGCAAATTTCGATCATCATTACCAGAAATTTGAATAACTTATTTGAAGGTTTTATATTTTAAGAGTAGGTCGATTAAATGTAAATGATGATGATGCATAAATGAAATCATCATTTATATTTGACCGATGCTATCTTAAATCAACGGTTCTCATTCATAGTCCAAGAAATCCCAAGTTTTTGCAAAGCAGAAGCCCAAACCTCAACAACAAAGGGATAGTGGAGTAACAAGTGAGGGAAAAAATCCTCTTCAATTTTGTAAAGCATACATCTATTAGGGATTTGGAAACCATTTTACTTAGGTTGTCTTGGGTGAGCATTCAGTTGTGGGTCATAGTCAACAAAAATAAATTAAATTTTAGAATAAGGTTTATGTTCCAAATCTATTTCCAAAAACTACCATAGGTTCTCTCCATCAATAACAATTTGTAAGTCGATTTGACAATAAGGTTGCCTTTGCTTTCCCTTGCCCAAAAAAAATCTTCTTGGAGGGATATGGGTATTCTTGTCAAGGAGAGAGATTTCTAAAGTAACCTTATTGAATGACTTAATCCCTGAGAGTTATGACAATAGTTCACCAAAAATTTCCACTTTTGAGTGCCTTGTTGCCAAATGATGTAATCCTCAACAAATCTACTAAAGTAGCTAGTAGCAAGTCCCATCAAATCCTTGAAACCATAGGCCAGACTGTAATAATTTTTTGAATTTACTGATATTATTCCAAATTAAGGCGTGTGGCTATTGGAAAGGCTCTTGATCAGGGGGTTATTATTGGGATACTTGGCATTTTGAATAGTGCACCGGTCCTTCTTGTTTCTCAACAATTCCCAACCGACCTTAGCAAGGAGAGCTTTATTAGTAGTTTGGATTTTTTTGATACTGAGCCCTCCACTAAATTTGGGAAGACAAATAGTATCCTAGCTAAGTAAGGCCAACTTCTCTTCAGTACCAGGCCAAAGAAAGTTTCTTTGGATTCTTTCCAATTTCTCAGCTATGTATATTGGTATTATAAATAAGAATAGGAAGTACACGGGGATCCCTTGAAGAGCAACAACAAGGAGTTGCAACTTACTAGCATGACTCAAGATGGAACCTTTGCACCCAACCAATTTTCTCTACATTCTTTCCAACACTTAATTCCAAAAATTAGGGGTGAATTCCTTAACAATTAGAGGAAGATCAATATACACAGTAGGAAGAGGGACACTCGCACAACCCAAGATAGCAGTCACTTTATCTTGGAGGTTCTGAGAGGTGTTAAAGAAGTAAATCATGCTTTTATTATAGTTTATGCATTGGCCAGAGCTGAAAGCATAATTGTTCAGGAAAAAATTCCATTTCCTAGATTCCACAATCAAAGCTTTCCCAAAGAGGATTGTGTCATCCACAAACTATTGTATAGTTGAGGGTTCCAAAGAGGTAGCATGTTTAACCTCCTTGATAGTACCTTCATTTAGCAGTTTATAAATATTGTGGCTTAAAACATCAACAACCATCATGAAAATATAAGGAGAAAGGGGGTCCCCTTGTCTAATTCCTTTACTAGCCTTGAAGAAACCATATGGAAACCCATTAAACAAAACACAGTACTTGACAATGGAAATTCATTCATTAATAAGGTTTATAATCAACCGATTAAAACCAAACTTAGAAAGAACTTTGAGACTTGAAACTTCCAAAAGAATTTATCATACGCTTTAGAGATGTCAAGTTTAAAGGCCATACCTGCATTGTTACATTTGTCCATAAAATGTAGAATTTCATGAGTGGAGATGACAACATCCAAAATTTGGCGATTGGGGATAGAGCCTTTTTGACAGGGACTAATAATCTTCTCCAAGAGGGGTTCAACCAGTTGACAAGGATTTTGGAGAAAATTTTATAGATAGTATTGCATAAGCTGATGGGCCTGAAATCAACCATAGTTTGTGGGTCAAAATTTTGGGGATAAGAGCTATAAAAGTATGGTTCAACTATTTCAAGAGTTTTTCAATTTTGAAGAATTATTTAGTAGCAAGGAATACATCTTCATCCACAACATCCCATAATTCCTGGAAGAAGGCCAATGGGAAGCCGTAAGGCCTAGGGGCTTTGAAAGCCCACATGTTAAAAGTAGTCATCTGAACTTCATTAGGAGTGATAGGCCTGAGAATAGTATAATTATCAATGTTAGTTAATATGGAGGGGGTGTTGTCCAACAACTAATCATCCAAGGTAGTAGTGGGATTCACAACAAGCACCAAGAAAGAAAATTGAAAGTAGGTAGAGGCCATTAACCCAATCTGAGCTGAGGTAGTGCCTTCAGTCCCAAGGTCATATTTAAGATTATTTATCTAGTTCCTTGTCCTATGTTTGAGAGATCATATATGGAAGGAGTTATGGTCCCCTTCTTTCAACCATTGTATTCTAGATTTTTTTTTCTAGAATAATTCTTCTTTTTTAGAACAATAGCCCAATCAATGTGGTAGTCCTTCTCAATTTGAAGTATGATCACACACATCACCATTTTCCATTCTGAATTGGATGTCCTTGATTTTAGTTGTCAGGTCTCTCTTCTAGTGAAAAACATCATCGAAGACCCACTTGTTCCAGCCTTTCACCATATATTTGATATTTTTGAGTTTTTGAGAGACGCGATACATAGGAAATCCATGAATGGGGATATTCTACCAAGTGGAAATTTTGTCCTTAAAGTATGGGTGGGATCTCCACATGATCTCATATTTAAAGGGGCAAGGACAAACATCAGAGTTATCTTCCCAAAAAAGCAGGAGAGGGTTATGGTCAGACACAGTCCGAGGAAGAACCTACAAGTTGGAGCTATGGAGGGATGCCTAGTTGAGGGAAAATAGGAAGCGGTCAAGTTTAACCTATATTAGATTTTCCCCAAGCCTTCAATTAGCTTGATAGTGTTCAATAGGTCTGCCATGTCAACCATATTGTTAGTGTAATCAATCAACTCCCCACACTTCTCAGAGGGGTAGAAGGGGGAATTGAAGTCCTTGACAATCAACCAATGAGCCTCTTTATTACCCATAATCCAATCAAAAATTTCAAGCCAAAGGATTTTCCAAGCATTCCTCACATTAGGGGCATAAATATTGATGAATATCCAAGACAACCCAACATTAGAGAACTGAACACCCAAGTTGTGCTTGGTCTGGAATAGTTCAAAGCCACACAACCTGTTCGGGTTCCACATAATCGCAAGGCCCCTTGAGGCACCAGAATCTTCACTAACCAAGAAGTGGGCATTGGGCCAAAGATTCGTAGCAATCAATTCAAATTTTGTTTTTTCATCTTAACTTCTTGTAATAATAGAATGTCAATCTTGTGCTCCCAAATATAGTTTTTTAGAGCCAGTTGCTTGTGTGGGTTGTTTAATCCTCTTACGTTCCAAGAGAGGAACTTCATTTTGAAATATTTTTTGAGGATGCTTCCAACATCCTTTGTTTTCCAATAACAATCTCCTTAGTTTTTTCCCTATTCATGGTTTTCCTTTGGGAAGGTCTACCCGCTTTGGTCTCAACCCTCACATCTACCTTTTTTTGCTTCCCTTTTATCTTGGGAGTTAACTAGTCATCCAAACCATTCAATTGGTTGTTAGTCTAAGTATCATATGTTGTTTCTATCAACTCAGTTCTTATAGAGTCAATAGGGGACTCATCACATATATTTGGATTAGAAATTTCCCCATCTTCTAGATCCTTTATTTCCAAGGTAATTAGCAAACCTTGAGCAATCAAAGGAGCTAGCCATTCCAAAGTGGGCATCTGAGAATCCTTGCTATCTAGGACTAGGGGATCCCTTAATTTGAATATCACGTAGAGATAGATCTTCAGTTGAGTGGTTTGAACTAGACAAAGGACTAGTAGGAGCAACCAGAGGAGCTACCGAACCTTGACCGACCATAGGCCCAACTTTGGGAGGGGACTTAAGGATATTTAGGATATCATATTTGAAAGATTACTTGGTAATGTGATCTTCTAGAGGAACATGTTCATTGGGTTTTTGTTGGCTCTTGATCGAGGAATTATAGTCAGAACTAAGGTGCCTTATTTTGGAGCATTTCTGGCAATAAACAACATTCTCAAAACAAACTTGTTGGGACCAAATCCAAAACTTAGACCTCAAAGTCACAGAGTTAGATAAAGTTTTATTATCTATATTGAAAAAAAAAATAGGCAAACACTAACCTGAATCTCATTTTTGTAATGATGTATGTAGTTATGAAGTGGCCGATGGAGTCTCCAATGTATTGAAAAACCAACTCGTCCCAACATTCTAGCAATAAGCTTGACAACTGAATCCAAATAGGGGCAGAGTTGTTGAGATCGACGCTACGGTCGAAGCTAGGCCTCCAATGACAAAGAGATATGCTATATTTACCATAAACCCATAGACCAAAGGAGAGAATAAAAATAAAATCCTTTGGTGAAGTGAAATTGAAGAGAAACAACCCTCTAGACATGAAACTAACATCCAAACTACCTTTCAAACACCATTTAGCTTTTGTCTAATGACAAACCATATCAATGGATGATCGAAAAGAGAATTTTTTTCCCACCAAAGTGTTTTCCATTGACAAAATAATTCTATCAATAGTAGAGTCTAGGAGAGAGATTTCATTCCCAAAGAAATATTTCAAAGAAACCAGACGGTAGTGATCCCCTTCCGCTATAGGACTATGAGGAGAGTTGAGAAGCACACTCTTCTAGCCCTTGGACCCTAGACTGGTAGGAAACACAGGCACCCCATCATTACCCTCAAAAGGAGGAGGGACCCCCAAGGAAAGTGGAGAATCATGTACATGATCTAGAGTCAGGTTAGGAAGGGATAGGGGAGGGGGACCCTGGGGTACCCCCAAAGGAACATCCACCATGCACGCAAAGAGTTCAAAATTTAGAGCGAGAATTCTAAAGGGGGACAACTATCTCTTTCATTTGTTGAGTGTAAGGAAATTAAGAGTTATGGAGACTAGTATTGAGGGATTTATTTTTGAGTAGTTTTATTTTTAGGTTTTTCACATCATTGTGTATGTTCCTTTCCTCTAAATGATATTGGCTACACCTTCTATGCGAGTGTTATTGGTGAATCTATGAATTTTTTGATCATTTTTAGATTTGGCATTACCCATGTAGTGCGAGTTCCAAGTTTTATATGTATTCTTTGCTAGATATTCTCGTTATACTATGGTGTTGAGGGTCTTCATGATTTATTTATGTAGGATAGTGTATATATATAGACTTCCAATTATGGTTTGGGTGGGATCTATTTATGGCATAAGGTTTACCTATTATGATGATTATAGCTTGGTTTTGAGGAATGGTTAGTTGGGTGTGGTAGCAAATAGATGTGGTTTCTATTTTATCCATGGTGATTAATTCTTAGCAACTAATAAGGCATATTTTTAGACATTGTATTTAGTGTTTTTGTTTAGATGTGAGTTTGATTCAAGATTCATGCTTCTATATGACAACTAGTGTGGCATCCCTTTTGGATAGGATCTTGTCTTTGTGCATCAGTATGATGAGGGAGTTTATGTTTGAGATAGTGGTCACCTTGGTTATTATTGCAAGTATCTTGATGGAGAAAATGGAGCACTTGGATGTTTTGATGGTACATTTTGGCTATTGGGATTATTCTCTTGATGTATGAGTTTAATTTCAACCCCTCATGTAATCTATACAAGTGGGAGAAATTTGGATAAAGTTGTGTTGTTCACCTTGCATAATGTTTATAATGTAAAAATTACTATTTTTGTTGTGTACCTAGGGATCTAGGGACACATTCATCAAATTGGTTAGACATTAATAGAGACACTTTGTATCGTTTTACATACATTGGTCCACCTTTGTCAATGTTTCACACTTTTCCATATCAACATGCTTTGCCTCTAAGCCCTAACTCCTTGATTATTATACTAAGTTACCTTTCAGAGCTAGAGCTTTGGTCATCCCTTACTTGAGGTACCCTTTCCTTGGAATCCCCAAACCTTAATCCTTGACACTTTTCACTATGTATCTCATCAAGATTACTGATTTGGACTTATCCTTATTTTCATGCATTAAGGGATGAATTAATTGTTACCCTGAATCCTTGAATCCATGACTATTTCCTTTATGAATCCTCTCTAATTTCATGATGCAAGGAGGCCCTTATTTTCCTACTATAGGTATGAAGTATGACTTACTCTTGATCCTCAACTACACAATAATGGTATTAGTTATGAGACATATTTGTAATCCCCGATCCCCAAAGTTTTGAAACTCATGTTTTGAATTTTTCACTCCCACCTACCTCCTTACACATCCAAAGTTACCTTTAATGACTGGATTTGATGTTGCAACTAATCCAAGGGAATTTTCCCACCCAAAAATAGTTGTCCATTTTAAGGGAATAGATTCAAATTTACTTCAAATGATAAAGGATGATGAATGCCATGTCATTAATGTGATGGTTACATTTCTAACACATATGATTTACATGAAAGATCTAAGATGCCATTTTGGTGGATTTCATAAGATCTAAGCTTGCCTTGTACAACTCATCCTTTGACCACTAGTTCATCCTTGATTCTCAAAGTACATGGAAAACAAAAAAGCCCATATATGCTAGTTATTTTTTCCAAAAGATGGTCAATCATTTCTCCATTTTAATTTGATTGTAATGCTAATAAAGATCTATGGTTTCAATCCATACATGACTAACCAACATTAAAGCATCATAGTTTATGAATTAGGAAGAAGTAACTAGTGTGCATAATATATTTGTAATTGGATTCTCCTTCGCTAGTAGTACATATTTAGGAATATTTCTAACCAAATAAGAGTGATAAGTTCTTCCTAGCTTAGGGTTTTCTCTCACCATATTTGCTAATGTGAATAGAACAAAAACTTAATAAGTATCACAACACTTTAATGTATTGCATATTGTCACTTGTAGTGGTCTTTTCCTTAGTACATGTGGATTTCTAGAAGTTTGGTGAGCAAGTATTAAGTATTCCTTATTACTAATAGATCACATCTCTTCTGTTATTTCTAGGTTATTTTTTCTAGCTAACTAGGAATTTATAGCCCATATGGCACTAGTCCTAACAGTGTTTAACCCTCCATGCTCCTTAAAATTAACAATAAATTTAACTAGTAGTGTAGGAGTAGGAAATAGAGTTGTATGTATTTTATGATTCAACATTTTAACTATAAAAAATCTCCAACAAGCCTCAAAAGGCTTCATCTTAAGGGAATCATGTCCTACATACCCACATCTCGTAACCTTACAATGATATTTTTATCAACTTAATATTGATCATAGAAATAGGTTAATTTTTGATCTAGTGATAGAATTTTGGATCAAAATGCACATCTAGATACTAATATAGTTTGTCTATATTGCATATCTTTAGTTCTTGTTAAAGATGAACTCTAGGAACACCTTGTTGGGTTTGATTGAGCCCAAAGTGAAGGAGATTTTATCTACTCTTAGCAATTGGATTATTATCACTCAAATTTTGTTGATGAGCTAGTCTATCCACCTTCGATAATGGCATATCCCCAGCCTTGATGTGGATTGGTCCCTTTAGAAGTGTAATGAACAATTTTGGGACATAACATAATGGTATTGTTGTTGAGAACGATGTATTTAGGATCATATCTCAAAGAACTTGGTGGATAAACATATTCAATGTGTTAGTGTATTAGTTAGTAGTTTGGTAGCTCAACTTACACCAACATAATGGTACAAAAAATCAATAGGGAAGTGAGACCTTATTTTGTATTTGGAAGTTTTAGTTGCTAGAAGAATATTTATCTCTTCCAAGTGAAGAATGGAAACTCTATTTAAGTCAAACCTAGAACTAGCAATTAGATCAAAAGACTAAGATGGAGAGATGAAGGAAAATTGAATACTAGAAAGCATGTGAGAAGGCTAAACTTATTTGAAGAGGCACATAAAATCATGGAAAGCTTCAAATAATGGCAAGTCATTCAAACCTACCTATCAATATTTAAAAGAAGTAACTTCAAGCAGAGATAGTTCTTGCATGTATTCTAGAGAGAAATACCTATATATCTTTGAAAATTAAACTAATAGCATATTTAGAAAACATAAGAAGATAAAATGGTTTGATAATGAGACAAAAAATGGACATATGCATATTGTGTGGAGGAAGGTGTGTAACATTATGATGAGTATTTTCAAAGTCATGGCATGCATTATCACCATATAAATATGATATTGAATAGAGGAACCTATTATATATCCATAAAGAGGAGATGTTGGAGGTTGTGATAGTGGTCAATGCATAGAAGGTTCATATACAAAGTTATGACATGGTTATTAGTCGGATAAATGTGAAGATAATCCTTAATGCAAGTTTATAATATTTTAATATGAGATGTGATGACATTTTTTACTATTATCTAATCCCTCCTAAGATATTATGCAAATATGAAATTGAGCAATGTAGGGTAAAGTTTGAGTTTATGAAAAACTCAATATGCCACATCTACTCATGTGAGTGCCCTCTTGATGAGCTAGAAGGATGAATTCACTTAAGATGATAATTAAGAGGATTATAATGATAAGGGTTCTCAGACATAAGTGAATTAAATATGCTTATTTAGAGAAAACAAAAGGAAAAAATTAAGTTGCTAGAAGATAAAATTCTTGTAGTAAAACATGCATAAGCCCTCTTAATAAAAAAAGAGAAACAAATTAATTATAAGGAAGATTATTTCTAGCACCATGAGGATGAAGATATAGTATACCCAAACAATATGATTCCATGGAGGAAGAAACTAACTATGTTGATTATGATATAATTGATTCAATATTTCAACATAGTCATGGTACAAATCTAGATATGTATGAGTTCCCATATCATAGTGCTAAACATCCAAAGGAACTAATGCATCTATCCAAAGAGTCTAAGACACCATATGAAGTCATGATAACCCATATATATGCAACAATAGTGCAAGTCCAAAATTGTTATTAACAAGAGGAAAGACAAATACTTGCCTGAAGTGATCCTTCTATTGCTAGATCAAATGAAAACAACATGAACTAGAACAAAGATAGGAAAAGGGGATAAATTTAAACATGGAACAAAAATGTAACAAATGAAATAAAGAAAGAGAAAAATATAGTTCAATAATGGATAATTAAAAAGAACTTGGCATGTTAAATGGTGCAGGAGCACCTAGTTTTCAAAATTCTTTCAAAGGGCAAAATTGTGGAAATTTGAATATGTAAATGTAAAAAAGCATTGTAAAGGTTTCAAGAAGACATGAATATTGTATTTAAGGTCATTAAATAGGTCTCTAGAGGGTTAAATGTGTCAATTTGGGAAAATGCTATTTTGTAGCACAAATTGAAAGAATTGCAATATTTGTGAAATGCAAAGGTTGTCAAGAATACGAAGAGTCACCTTGTTGTAAGAGGTAGTTAGTTAGTTGAAGGTGAAGGGGCAGGAATTCAATATGATGTAAATTTATATTTAAGACTTGGGAAAGGACAGCAAAGAGTCATCCATTGTAATTTTGAAGTAGATCTAATAAAAGAGTGCCATGTTCTGTGAAATCTGTATCTTTCTTTCTGTATTTAGGCTTGTACAACAGTACTAGACCGAATTCTCATTTGTTTCTGGTAGAATAAAGGAGTAACCTCCTTTCAAAATCATTGGAGGGAATTTGAATAAGGAAAGTTGTTGTTTAATTCAATTATTTGTCTACCGGTTTGTGAACCCTCTTAAGAGGGTTTGAGAGTCTAAATAGCAAGAGAATGGCTACTCCATTGATATAGTTAGTATAGATCAGTGGAGTAGGCAGTATAGATTGTGCTTGGGATGAAATAAGTTGTTTTTTGAGTTGGTAGGACAAGGGAAGACATAAATCAAACGTTGGTGACTAATTTTCTCAGTAATTTCTGAGTTTTCCACTTGAGAATGGAGGTTACAGGTAGGGAAATGAAGAGATAGCACGTGCAAGGGATTGAAGATGGATCTTAAAGCATAAGCAGACATATTTTGATATGTTTCAAATGTTGGTTGGAGGTCTTGAGGTTTGTAAGGGTGATATTCATGAAACCCTCATTGTTTTTGGTGTTTTCACCCTATAATCAAGGGTTTAATAGAACGATATGTGTTTGAGCCTCTTACATCTTAAAAAATGATAAAAGCTTGAGTTTTGTAACATGTCTAAGGAATGTTTGGTGTTATTTGATGAGTTGGTGGAGTTTAGAGACCACTTTCTTTGATAAAATGGGATAATTGGAAGCTTTTACTAGTGGACAACGTGTTGGTTCTTCTATCTTTTGTGAAACAAGTGTACAAGATTTTATAGTATGTTGAAAAGGATCAAAATGGGTTTGAGAATATATATTGGGAATGCGAGTATGCTTTGTGATAGAAAAAAAATCAACCGATTAAGATTTTTAGCAATCTACAAGGGAACTTGATGTAAGACTGTTAAAATATTGATCTGTTCAAAAAGTAATGATAATGGTGATTAGTTTGTGATGAAACTTGCTTGCACAGTGGTATTGGAGTTGTACCTATGCTTAGTTAAGGTATGGAAGGCAGAGTTGACAGTATGGTGTTTGGACTTGTGTGTTCTAATGTTGTTTGTATACAGACATGCTGGGACAGTCATGTGGCTAATGAAAGTTAACTTGGATTGTATTTTTTTAAGATGCTATGGACAAATTTGTGATGTTTTACAATGCCTTAAGATGTGGTATCAGGTTAAGGTGAATTTGAGAAAATGGTGGTATTTTTCCTTATGATGTAAGTTGTCAAGGGTAGTGAATTTGGTGAGTTGTGAGTTTGTAAATCTATAAATGAACTATTTTAATCACTCATGATAAATGCAATGGTTTGATCATCTGATAAGGGATAATGTTTAGTTGTTTTTTTGCCTTGGAGAGTGATGTGTGTTGGTAGACTTTTGTTTTCTTGAATGAATTGAAGAATGAGCATAAGTTGTGAATGTTGAAAATAATGATTTTGATTTGATTCAGTTGATGTGAAGATGAATATGATGTGTTGCAATAGATCTTCTCTTGATTTTGTTTGGGATTGAAATCCCTTGAAGAAACTGACTATGTCAATTATGATATAATTGATTCAATATTTCAACATAGTCATGGCACAAATCTAGATATGTATGAGTTCCCATATCACAATTCTAAACATCCAAAGGAACTAATGCAACTATCCAAAGAGTCCAAGCTACCATATGAAGTCACGATAACCCATATAGATGCAACAATAGTGCAAGTTAGAAATTGTTATTAACAAGAGGAAAGACAAATACTTGCCTAAAGTGATCCTACTATTGCTAGATCAAATGAAAACAACATGAACTACAACAAAGAGAGGCAAAGGGGATAAATTGAAACATGGAACAAAAACGTAACAAATGAAATAAAGAAAGAGAAAAATATAGTTCAATAATAGATAATTAAAAAGAACTTGGCATGTTAAATGGTGCAGGAGCACCTAGTTTTCAAAATTCTTTCAAAGGGAAAAATTATGGAAATTTGAATATGTAAATGCAAAAAGAATTGTAAAGGTTTCAAGAAGACATGAATTGTATATTGTATATAAGGTCATTAAATAGGT
Source organism: Sequoiadendron giganteum (assembly GCA_007115665.2). Lineage (NCBI taxonomy): Eukaryota > Viridiplantae > Streptophyta > Pinopsida > Cupressales > Cupressaceae > Sequoiadendron > Sequoiadendron giganteum. The sequence continues at coordinate 225,594,706 of CM021106.1, forward strand.
CTCTAGAGAGTTAAATGTGTTAATTTGGGAAAATGCTATTTTGTAGCACAAATTGAAAGAATTGCAATATTTGTGAAATGCAAAGGTTGTCAAGAATATGAAGAGTCACCTCGTTGTAAGAGGTAGTTAGTTAGTTGAAGGTGAAGGGGCAGGCATTGAATATGATGTAAATTTCAATTTAAGACTTGGGAAAGGCGAGCAAAGAGTAATCCATTGTAATTTTGAAGAAGATCTAATAAAAGAGTACCCTATTATGTGAAATTTGTATCTTTCTTTCTGTATTTAGGCCTGTACAATTGTACCAGACCGAATTCTCATTTGTTTCTAGTACAATAAGGGAGTAACATCCTTTTAAAATCATTATGAGGGAATTTGAATAAGGAAATTTGTTGTTTAAGCTAGTTCTTTTTCTACCAGCCTGTGAACCCTCTTAACAGGGTTTGAGAGTCTAAATAGCAAGAGAATGACTACTCCACTGATATAGTTAGTATAGATCAGTGGAGTAGGTAGTATAGATTATGCTTGGGATGAAATAAGTTGTTTTGTGAGTTGGCATGACAGGGGAAGAAATAAATGAAACGTTGGTGATTAATTTTCTCAGTAATTTCTAAGTTTTCCAATTGAGAATGGAGGTTACAGGCAGGGAAATGAAGAGATAGAACGCGCAAGGGCTTGAAGATGGATCCAAGGGCATAAGAAGACATATTTTTATATGTTTCGAATGTTGGCCAAAGGTCTTGAGGTTTGTAAGGGTGATATTCATGAAACCCTCATTGTTTTTGGTATTTTCACCCTATAATCAAGGGTTTAATAAATTAGTATGTATTTGAGCCTATTAAATCTTAAAAATGATAAAAAGTTGAGTTTTGTAACATTTCTAAGGAGTGTTTGGTGTTCTTTGATGAGTTGGTGGAGTTTAGAGACCACTTGCTTTGATAAAATGGGCTAATTGGAAGCTTTTACCAATGGACAACGTGTTGGTTCTTCTATCTTTTGTGAAACAAATGTACAAGCTTTTATAGTATGTTGAAAAGGATCAAAATGGGTCTTAGAATTTGTATTGGGAATGCGAGTATGCTTTATGACAGAAAATAAATCACTTGATTAAGGGTTTTTGCAATCTACAAGGGAACTTGATGTAAGACTGTTAAAATAGTGATATGTTCAAAAAGTAATGATAATGGTGATTAGTTTGTGATGAAACTTGCTTGCACAGTGGTATTGGAGTTGTACCTATGCTTGGTTAAGGTATGGAAGGCAGAGTTGACAATATGGTGTTTGGACTTGTGTGTTCTAATTATGTTTGTATGCAAACATGCTGGGATAGTCATGTGGCTGAAGAAAGTTAACTTGGACAATATTTTGTTAAGATGCTATGGACAAATTTTAGATGTTTTACAGTCCCTTAAGACTTGGTATTAGGTTAAGGCGAATTTGAGAAAATGGTGGTCTTTTGCCTTATGACGTAAGTTGTCAAGGGTAGTGAATTTGGTGAGTTGTGAGTTTGTAAATCTATAAATGAACTATTGTAATCAATCATCATAAATGCAGTGGTTTGATGGTTTGATAAGGGATAATGTTTAGTTGTTTTTTTGCCTTGGAGAGTGATGTGTGTTGGTAGACTTTTGTTTTCTTGAATGAATTGAAGAATGAGCATAAGTTGTGAATGTTGAAAATAATGATTTTGATTTGATTCAGTTGATGTGAAGATGAATATGATGTGTTGCAATAGATCTTCTCTTGATTCTGTTTGGGATTGAAATCCCTTGAAGAAACTGACTATGTCAATTATGATATAATTGATTCAATATTTCAACATAGTCATGGCACAAATCTAGATATGTATGAGTTCCCATATCACAATTCTAAACATCCAAAGGAACTAATGCAACTATCCAAAGAGTCCAAGCTACCATATGAAGTCACGATAACCCATATAGATGCAACAATAGTGCAAGTCAGAAATTGTTATTAACAAGAGGAAAGACAAATACTTGCCTAAAGTGATCCTACTATTGCTAGATCAAATGAAAACAACACGAACTACAACAAAGAGAGGCAAAGGGGATAAATTGAAACATGGAACAACAAGGTAACAAATGAAATAAAGAAAGAGAAAAATATAGTTCAATAATGGATAATAAAAAAGAACTTGGAATGTTAAATGGTGTAGGAGCACCTAGTTTTCAAAATTCTTTCAAAGGGGAAAATTGTGGATATTTGAAAGAATTGCAATATTTGTGAAATGCAAAGGTTGTCAAGAATATGAAGAGTCACCTCGTTGTAAGAGGTAGTTAGTTAGTTGAAGGTGAAGGGGCGGGCGTTGAATATGATGTAAATTTCAATTTAAGACTTGGGAAAGGCGAGCAAAGAGTCATCCATTGTAATTTTGAAGAAGATCTAATAAAAGAGTACCCTATTATTTGAAATATGTATCTTTCTTTTTGTAGTTAGGCCTGTACAACAATACTAGACCGAATTCTCATTTGCTTCTGGTAGAGTAAGGGAGTAACCTCCTTTTAAAATCATTATGAGGGTATTTGAGTAAGGAAATTTGTTGTTTAAGTTAGTTCTTTGTGTACTGGTTTGTGAACCCTCTTAACAGGGTTTGAGACTATAAATAGCAAGAGAATGGCTACTCCATTGATATAGTTAGTACAGATCAGTGGAGTAGGTAGTATAGATTGTGCTTGGGATGCAATACATTGTTTTGTGATTTAGCATGATAGGGCAAGACATAAATCAAACGTTGGTGATTAATTTTCTCAGTAAGTTGTGAGTTTTCCACTTGAGAATGGAGGTTACAGGTAGGGAAATGAAGAGATAGCACACGCAAGGGCTTGAAGATGGATCCAAGGGCATAAGAAGACATATTTTGATAGGTTTCAAATGTTGGCTGCAGGTCTTGAGGTTTGTAAGGGTGATATTCATGAAACCCCTATAATCAAGGGTTTAATAGAACAGTATGTATTTGAGCCTCTTAAATCTTAAAAATGATAAAAACTTGAGTTTTGTAACATGTCTAAGGACTATTTGGTGTTCTTTGATGAGCTGGTGGAGTTTAGAGACCACTTGCTTTGATAAAATGGGCTAATTGGAAGCTTTTACTAGTGGACAACGTGTTGGTTCTTCTATATTTTGTGAAACAAGTGTACAAGCTTTTATAGTATGTTGAAAAGGATCAAAATGGGTCTGAGAATCTGTATTGGGAATGTGAGTATGCTTTGTGACATAAAAGAAATCACCCGATTAAGGGTTTTTGCAATCTATAAGGGAACTTGATGTAAGATTGTTAAAATAGTGATCTGTTCAAAAAGTAGTGATAATGGTTATTAGTTTGTGATGAAACTTGCTTGCACAATGGTATTGGAGTTGTACCTATGCTTGGTTAAGGTATGGAAGATAGAGTTGACAATATGGTGTTTGGACTTGTGTGTTCTAATGGTGTTTGTGTGCAAACATGTTGGGATAGTCATGTGGCTGATGAAAGTTAACTTGGATAGTATTTTGTTAAGATGCTATGGAAAAAATTGTGATATTTGATAGTGCCTTAAGACCTGGTATCAAGTTAAGGTGAATTTGAGAAAATGGTGGTCTTTTGCCTTATGACGTAAGTTGTCAAGGGTAGTGAATTTGGTGAGTTGCGAGTTTGTAAATCTATAAATGAGCTATTGTAATCAATCATGATAAATGCAGTAGTTTGATGGTCTGATAAGGGAGAATGTTTAGTTGTTCTTTCGCCTTGGAGAGTGATGTGTGTTGGTAGACTTTTGTTTTCTTGAATGAATTGAAGAATGAGTATAAGTTGTGAATGTTGAAAATAATGATTTTGATTTGATTCAGTTGATGTGAAGATGAATATGATGTGTTGAAATAGATCTTCTCTTGATTTTGTTTGGGATTGAAATCCCTTGAAGAAATTGACTATGTCGATTATGATATAATTAATTCCATATTTCAACGTAGTCATGGTACAAATCTAGATATGTATGAGTTCCCATATCACAGTGCTAAACATCCAAAGGAACTAATGCAACTATCCAAAGAGTCTAAGCCACCATATGAAGTCATGATAACCCATATATATCCAACAATAGTGCAAGTCCAAAATTGTTATTAACAAGAAGAAAGACAAATACTTGCTTGAAGTGATCCTACTATTGCTAGACCAAATGAAAACAACATGAACTACAACAAAGATAGGAAAACGGGATAAATTGAAACATGGAACAACAATGTAACAAATGAAATAAAGAAAGAGAAAAATATAGTTCAATAATAGATAATTAAAAAGAACTTGGCATGTTAAATGGTGCAGGAGCACCTAGTTTTCAAAATTCTTTCAAAGGGCAAAATTGTGGAAATTTGAATTTGTAAATGTAAGAAGCATTGTAAAGGTTTCAAGAAGACATGAATATTGTATGTAAGGTCATTAAATAGGTCTCTAGAGGGTTAAATGTGTCAATTTGGGAAAATGTTGTTTTGTAGCACAAATTGAAAGAATTGCAATATTTGTGAAATACAAAGGTTGTCAAGAATATGAAGAGTCACCTCGTTGTAAGAGGTAGTTAGTTAGTTGAAGGTGAAGGGGAGGGCATTCAATATGATGTAAATTTATATTTAAGACTTGGGAAAGGTGAGCAAAGAGTCATCCATTGTAATTTTGAAGAAGATCTAATAAAAGAGTACCCTATTATGTGAAATTTGTATCTTTCTTTTTGTATTTAGGCCTGTACAACAGTACTAGACCGAATTCTCATTTACTTATGGTAGAATAAGGGAGTAACCTCCTTTTAAAAAACATTATGAGGGCATTTGAATAAGGAAATTTGTTGTTTAAGTCGGTTCTTTGTCTACCGGTCTGTGAACCCTCTTAACAAGGTTTGAGAGTCTAAATAGCAAGAGAATGGCTACTCCACTGATATAGTTAGTATAGATCAGTGGAGTAGGTAGTATAGATTGTGCTTGGGATGCAATAAGTTGTTTTGTGAGTTGGCATGATAGGGGAAGACATAAATCAAACGTTGGTGATTAATTTTCTCAGTAATTTCTAAGTTTTCCACTTGAGAATGGAGGTTACAGGCAGGGAAATGAAGAAATAGCACGCACAAGGGCTTGAAGATGGATCCAAGGGCATAAGCAGACATATTTTGATATGTTTCAAATGTTGGCTGGAGGTCTTGTGGTTTGTAAGGGTGATATTCATGAAACCCTCATTGTTTTTGGTGTTTTCACTCTATAATCGAGGGTTTAATATAACAATATGTATTTGAGCCTCTTAAATCTTAAAAATGATAATTTTTTTTTGAGTTTTGTAACATGTCTAAGGATTGTTTGGTGTTCTTTGATGAGTTGGTGGAGTTTAGAGACCACTTGCTTTGATAAAATGGGCTAATTGGAAGCTTTTACCAGTGGACAGTGTGCTAGTTCTTCTATCTTTTGTGAAACAAGTGTACAAGCTTTTATAGTACGTTGAAAAGGATCAAAATAGGTATGAGAATCTGTATTGGGAATGCGAGTATGCTTTGTGACAGAAAAGAAATCACCCGATTAAGGGTTTTTGCAATCTACAAGCGTACTTGATGTAAGACTGTTAAAATAGTGATATGTTCAAAAAGTAATGATAATGGTGATTAGTTTTTGATGAAACTTGCTTGCACATTGGTATTGGAGTTGTACCTATGCTTGGTTAAGGTATGGAAGGCAGAGTTGACAATATGGTGTTTGGACTTGTGTGTTCTAATGGGGTTTGTATGCAAACATGCTGGGATAGTTATGTGGCTCATGAAAGTTAACTTGGACAGTATTTTGTTAAGATGATATGGAAAAATTTGTGATGTTTTATAGTGCCTTAAGACCTGGTATCAAGTTAAGTTGAATTTGAGAAAATGGTGGTCTTTTGCCTTATGACGTAAGTTGTCAAGGGTAGTGAATTTGGTGAGTTGTGAGTTTGTAAATCTATAAATGAACTATTGTAATCAATCATCATAAATGCAGTGGTTTGATGGTCTAATAAGGGAGAATGTTTAGTTTTTCTTTTGCCTTGGAGAGTGATGTGTGTTGGTAGACTTTTGTTTTCTTGAATGAATTGAAGAATGAGCATAAGTTGTGAATAATGAAATTAATGATTTTGATTTGATTCAATTGATGTGAAGATGAATATGATGTGTTGAAATAGATCTTCTCCTAATTCTATTTGGGATTGAAATCCTTTGAAGAAACTGACTATGTTGATTATGATATAATTGATTCAATATTTCAACATAGTCATGGCACAAATCTAGATATGTATGAGTTCCCATATCACAATTCTAAACATCCAAAGGAACTAATGTAACTATCCAAAGAGTCCAAGCTACCATATGAAGTCACGATAACCCATATAGATGCAACACTAGTGCAAGTCCAAAATTGTTATTAACAAGAGGAAAGACAAATACTTGCTTGAAGTGATCCTACTATTGCTAGATCAAATGAAAACAACATGAACTACAACAAAGAGAGGCAAAGGGGATAAATTTAAACATGGAACAACAATGTAACAAATGAAATAAAGAAAGAGAAAAATATAGTTCAATAATGGATAATTAAAAAGAACTTGGCATGTTAAATGGTGCAGGAGCACCTAGTTTTCAAAATTCTTTCAAAGGGCAAAATTGTGGAAATTTGAATATGTAAATGTAAAAAGCATTGTAAAGGTTTCAAGAAGACATGAATATTGTATGTAAGGTCATTAAATAGGTCTCTAGAGGGTTAAATGTGTCAATTTGGGAAAATGCTATTTTGTAGCACAAATTGAAAGAATTGCAATATTTGTGAAATGCAAAGGTTGTCAAGAATATGAAGAGTCACGTCATTGTAAGAGGTAGTTAGTTAGTTGAAGGTGAAGGGGCATGCATTCAATATGATGTAAATTTCTATTTAAGACTTGGGAAAGGCGAGCAAAGAGTCATCCATTGTAATTTTGAAGAAGATCTAATAAAAGAGTACCCTGTTTTGTGAAATTTGTATCTTTCTTTCTGTATTTAGGCCTATACAACAATACTAGACCGAATTCTCATTTGTTTCTGGTAGAATAAAGGAGTAACCTCCTTTCAAAATCATTGTGAGGGAATTTGAATAAGGCAATTTGTTGTTTAAGTCAGTTCTTTGTCTACCGGTTTGTGAACCCTCTTAACAAGGTTTGAGAGTCTACATAGCAAGAGAATGAGTACTCCACTGATATAGTTAATATAGATCAGTGGAGTAGGTCGTAAATATTGTGCTTGGGATGCAATAAGTTGTTTTGTGAGTTGGTAGGAGAAGGGAAGACATAAGTCAAACATTGGTGACTAATTTTATCAGTAATTTCTGAGTTTTCCACTTGAGAATGGAGGTTACATGCAAGGAAATGAAGGGATAGCTTGTGAAAGGGCTTGAGGATGGATCCAAGGGCATGAGCAGACATATTTTCATATGTTTCAAATGTTGGCCGGAGGTCTTGAGGTTTGTAAGGGTGACATATTTCCAAAGAGGAGAGTTTGGATCTATTTTGAAACGAGATTGGTTCATGGAGCTAGAAACAATTGCTATTGTAATACCTAAGGCAACAATTTCAATAAACAACACATTCCATTTATTCAAAATATTGAAACTAAATAACTTAATTCATTTAAAAAAATTAAACATGTGTTATAGATACCTAGAGTGAAAACAAAACAAAACAAAAAAAAATCATTTAAAAAAAAAAGTGTAGAAAAAAAACCAAAAAACTTCAAAAAACTTACCTCTTTGAAGAAATCTTCCTCTACGATCTTCTTGGCAACAAACAAACACTTGCAAATGCTTAGGAATAGCACAACAACCAACTTCCAATGTTTAACAATCAATCTTCAACTCTATTCGTGCAATGGCAAGTAAGAAAATAAGTTGAGCAATGGAGGTAAAAAGTTTTGTTTTTCATTCACAAATTGATAAATGAATTTGTTTTTGCCTATTAGGTGTTTTAGGAGGCATAAATTAGGGTTGGAGGCTTTTTTTACTGTTAATAAGTCAAAAAAATATTAAAAAACTAAAAAATAAGGCAAAAAGCACACCTGGGCATGTGAAGGGGCCAAATTCACCCCGGGTTCGACAGGGCCGGACCCACAGGCTGTGGGCTGGATCCTGTATGGACCCACAGGGAACTGGACCCGGGTTGGATAGGCCGGGACCCAGGTCTTGATCCTTGCGGACCGGTAACAGAGTTTAAACTTATGCTTTGAATGATAAAATAAAAGTAACATGAGAAATGAACATCTGAAATCTGATTTGTGTTTCTACAACTCTCAGTAGCTATAATTACATTTAACAAATGCATATCCAAACACAAATTCAAAAGAAACTCTCCAGTTTTTATGTTCAAGCAAAATAAAAGAAACAATAACAGAAACACAAAAGTAAATGAATTTGAAATTTCCAATGTTAGACTCTATAAAATAAAGGAACAGATTGTATACATTCATAAAAGCAAACATTTGACATAGATTTAAATAAATTACTAAAGACACTTGTTTACGTTCATAGCTCATAATGGACAGTACAGATAATACATATGAAATAAGAATAAGTATAACAAAATAAAGACCAATAGTGCTGTAAATATTACAAGTTTAAATTATTACAGTCATGTTTAAATTCATGGTTCATAATGCACAGTACAGATAATATATATGGAATAAGAATAATTTTAACAAAACAAAGACCAATGGTGCTGTAAATACACAAGTCCCAGATGCATCTCTTGCAATCACTCCTGATGTAAACTGTTTTCAAGACATAGTAGCAGCTTCTCCAAACCAGCGTCTTCTTAAAGCGAGTATGACATGTACAAATAAAAGTAAAACTGGAACCTCAATTAAAGGTCCAATAGTTGCAGCTAGGGCTTCCTTAGAATCTATACCAAAGCTTCCAACTGCAACAGCTATTGCTAGTTCAAAGTTGTTACTTGATGCAGTGAATGCTTGTGTGACAGACTGGGGATATGGGATTTTCAGAAACCTGCAAAAAGCAATGGAGGAAAAGAAAACTATTCCAAAGTACAGTACAAGAGGTACTGCAACACGAAAAACCTCACCAATGTTGCTGATTATTTGATGTGCTTGAATAGAAAACATCACAAATATTGTATATATAAGTCCAATAAGCGCCCAAGGTCCAATGAAAGGAATAAACTTGACTTGGTACCACTGCTTCCCAAAGATGTATCGTAAAGAGAATCTAGTAATAACTCCTGCCACAAGGGGTACTCCAAGGAAAAGAAGTACACTTTTTGCAACATCCCAAGAATTAACATGTAAATTATGCCCCCTAGAAATTACTTTCAGATAGAAAAGGGTGACAGGAGTGAAAAAGATGATTTGTAGAACAGAATTTACAGCCACAAGAACAGCACAAAGTTGATTGTCCCCTTTTGCTAGTTCATTCCAGATGAGAACCATCGCAATGCATCTTGCAATACCTACTAAAATGACACCAGCACGATATCCTGGGAGGTCAGGCAGTGTTGCCCAAGCTAAACCTGTCATGAGGGCTGGGCCAATAAACCAATTCATTACCACACTTAACAATAAGTTTCTGCCCATTTCCCTGCTTTTCAACATGTTTCCAATAAGTTCATATCGAACCTTGCATAAAACAGGGTACATCATTACCCATAGTCCAATGCATATAGGCAGAGACACTGAAGTAATTTGTGCCACTTGAAAAGATTTCTTTATTCCCTTTACATAGTACCCAATAATTACTGCCAGCAGCATGTCTACCAGTATCCACACATAAAGGAAGCGATCAAGGAACGAAAGCTGCTGGAAAAGACCTTTCTCTGGAAATGATTATTACATAGAGTAAGCACCAAATACAAACTTGATACTCCACTAAAAAAAAATGAAATGAACTTATGACTAAATACTGCTACAGTTTGATAAAAGAAATAATCACAGTTATAATCTCTGGAACTTAAAGGCAAGTTGCTTGAGAATCTTGAACCCAGGTTAGGCAGCTACACTTTCAAAAAACACTATCAAAAAAGTTTAAATCTATTTCACAAATCCAAGCACCAGAGAGAAAATTAGTAACACACAAAAAATGTCTCGGTCAAAATCAGTTACATTATAAGGAAATGATCATATTTCTTATCTGTGAAATCAAGTAAGAATTTCAATTACAGTGGGAAGGGCGTGTGATGATTCATGACTTGTAACACTTATGCTGAGATTAAAAATAACAAATATAATAGCTCAGGGATTGTTAAATTTTATAGTTAAGTTTTATTACCATTGCTATGAAAAAAGAAACCATAACCGCAACAACTACAGTTCGTATTGTTACAGTAATATCATAATTACAAATATCTATGATAAGAAGGGAATATTTCTCAAAATCGATTCCCAGTCTTCTTAAAATAACCTTTACTTGATCAGATGGCAAGCTTCTTATTTCACCTTACAACCAACATGGCCCGTGTTAAATGGCAAATCCAATTTAAAATAACAAGCATATTCAAGTAACTTATATTATGTATATAATAAATACAATTCTTTTGCAATGAAACGAGCTAAAATGAATTAGCACTAATTATAGTGCTGACGCAGGTCTCTTTTATCAACATATTTATCCAATGTTGATAGGTTCCACTGCACTTGTAATTTTTTTGTAAGTATCGCATTTTCAGATGCCCTTTTGGCTTGCTATAGAATTTTGTAGCAAAATTTAATAGCATCCTATATGTCAATGTATCAACTAACTACGTGGAGGAGTCAAAGAAGTCATATGGATAATTGGAATGGCTACTTTCCTCTTCAAATCAAGAGTTGTTTTCATAGAAAACAAGACAAATGCCTTCAATAATTAAAAAATGGCTCAATCAATGGACTGGCTACTCTCCTCTTCAAATCAAGGGCTGTTTTCGTAGAAAACAAGAACAATGCCCTTTGAAAAAAATGTCTGAATCATACAATATGTCAATAGGTGATTCAAAACTTCTGTGATTGTTATTTAGATAGTAGCTGATGCAAAAACAATGCTGTTTCCGAGATAACTCTAGTCAATACCCCTTGCAGCTATTGCCCATTGCCCTAACTGTAACATAATGAAATTGGATTTTTAGTTGTAGCTTGCATTAAACTCCTTCCTAGTTACCCTGACACTACTACCCTGACCCCTGATACTCGTTTCCCTTATTGGGAATGTGTCCAGGTCTTCGAGACCCATATGGGAATGTCCCCAGACATTAGGAGACTTCAGATGAAGTTTTTTTTCAGTTCTATGTCTCCTAGAAGCATCCCTTGAAAATTGGTAAACTTCCTATAGAGGTTTCTCAGATATATCATATAAATCACACTTGGTTTTACTAAAGTGTTGACATGTGACCGACAAAAACTAAAAGCACTAGAAAAATACATTAACAGACTTGTAGATTTTTTTATTTTTTCTTAAATTAAAATTTTTAGGTTTTTTTTTGTAACAGAAAATATTTGTATCTAATCCTAAAGAGGTAAAAGTACACAGAGAGACAATAATACAGCTTACGATGTGTACACAGTACATATCGAATTTTTATCAATTGACTGTAAATATCCAAAGACCCCTATACCATGTTTCTAAAGTAATGGCATTCCCCTCCCAATCTCTGTTTCCTAGCTTCAGGGGATTATGGTTTGAAATTAATTGTTTCTATAATGATGATGATTATCAAATATCAACGTGGTTAATTTATGCTTTCGTCAATATCTATTTCAATACTTTAATTTTAAAATGCTAATTGTTTAATTTGTAAGTATTTAAGTATGTGATTATTTTTTCTAAATTTATATATATATATATATATATATATATATATATATATATATATATATATTGCTTCAAGTACCCATCTCCATTTTTTTTTTAAATGGCATACCAGTACCCATCCCCACCTCCAAGTTTTTTGAAAATGGTGCACCAGTCTGTCTCTTTGTAACTATGAATTACTCCAAAGCAGAAACAAATGAGCTTTCACATATGCTAAATTTCTGCCCATGTTAGCCACTGAACAGTACCCACACTACATAGAGCCTGCTATAGCATATATGTAACCATGAGACTTTATCGTGAAGATAATTCAAATACCCTTTAGCTACTGGCCTCTCAAGGCTACAACATTACCAAATTACTCAGCACATTTTGGCAGCATTGCTTATAGGGAAAATGAGACAAGAAATACCCAGACTCACTGAAGATCGCTCAAGCTCCTTAAATGTGTTTGGAGGCTGCATTGAAAGCCACTAAAACAGCTTCTCCCCCAGTCAAAGAGATCTTGGTTTACATTGTCAAAGCAACTATGATACTCAAAGATGGGAATATCAGGAAGAAGGTAATCTGAAACTGTGAGCAAGGGCTGCGATTCTACAAACTTTCTCAATAATCAATGTCCAAAAATGGTTTTTGGGAGTGGAGAAAGGAAAAACTCTTGCTATAGCATTAAACCTGAGAATGGGTTCAAATTCCTATTATCCTTCAGATTTTACTACAATCAATGATTTATAGATTCAATCGGTTATTGTAATGTCCCCTTTTCAGGGATGACCTTGTTGTGGACTGTTAGCCTATTTCCAGAAATCTGTAGGCTACTCAGTTAAGCAAAATAAGATTTCCAGTGTTTCCTGCTCAGCTTGGTTTACTGTGGATTTGATGTAATCTTACTATTTTTAGTAAGTCTATTTTTGGCAGTATCTTCATCAGCAGTATTGTTCAGAATCCAGATCATTATCCAGATTTTGGTAATATCTCAGTTTTCAGTTTGGTGTTGGTTTTCTCCTTGGACTAAGTTTCATACTTAGTTAAAATTGTGTTTTGAAGTTGTACCCCATGTCTAGCTTAATGACTTCAAGTAGTTCTTAAGTTGGGGCCATAAAGTTGATACATTTAATATTTTATTAAATGTTTATTTTTCATCTAAAGTGGGACGATTTGAAGAGATGAATGAAGAGTTTATTTTTATATATTAAATGGTGCCTTTTTGAGATGGGTGTCCCTTTTGGGTCGAGGAAGAGTTTTCTTTGAGAGTTATAGATGTTTCATCTCCTTTTGGTAAAACTTATATATTGGTGTCTTGCTCTTTGTATCTCATCTAGGAAAATTAAAAGTAAATTTATGCTGTCGGTTTGAATCCTGAACCTAGCTAAGGGGAAGCTTAGCGAATTCAATCCAACCTTCAGGCCTGAAACTATGGCTTCCTAGGTGGATCATTGTGACTGTACTTCATTCTGGAGTGCATATGGAGCTTCAAATTGATAATATCAAACAGGTTGTTGATGTAAAGCCTATTTGCTGAGTTGCCATGGCTGAAGCTATTTTCTGCTCATAGCTTCATCACGGATTTTTGTTTCATTCTGGGTGTTTGTCCATGTTGTTCTACTGTGAAGGGCGCCCCTTTCTGGGAAGTTTCAGATTTTTTGGTTGAGTATTGATTTTTTAAGATAAGGTCAACCCTCTTGGGAGGCCGTACCATCTCACTGAGCTTGCATTGGGAAACGTGCCTTTTGTTGTTGTTGTAATTGGCTCATTCTATCCTTGAAGATTGGGCGCATATCTCCTAGTTGTCTTTTAGCTGTGATTTGAGAGCTTTCCAAGTTGATTCGGGAAAGATACGTCCATTTTGGTGAATTCACAACTTGCTGGTCTGATTTTTTGTACCTTCTGTTTTTGATCAGATTAGTTAGTTTTTATTATGATGTTGTTTTGAGCTTCAATTCTTCATCTATTCAAGTTGTAAATGTTAGAGGAAGTGATACTCTAACCATTGCTTGTTTTGAAAGCTTATCTTTGAAATATTGCAGCTGTTTGATAATTGTTTGTTAGCTGATTAATAGTATTAACAACAATTTGTTTACTTGCTGCAATTTACTTTGTTGTATTCCCCCCACGAAAAATAAGTGGTTGTGTGGATTGTATAGCCCCCATAGTTTAAGTAGAAGTGAGGTTGATTGGCTGGCTTGCCGCCTTCAAATAATTGTAATAATCACACCCACTGAATAAGTGGTGTATTCCCACCGCTCGTGGATGCCTGCATCAACAGAAGAAGTGTTACTTTCAGTTTTATAACTAGCATTCCACCATATGTTAGCACCTCGCCTTGCAAAAGGATCTTGCGTGCACATTCTTGGTGTTGAGTTTAGCTCTCTATTTCAGTTGTTATCAAGTTATTAGATCCTAGGGATCCTCTGACCATATGCCCACCCCTCCTCCTTAAGTGGTTTTAGGGTGCATTCTTGGTTAGAGTAGTTTCAACAATGTTTTGATTTGGAGCTAATTCTTAACGGGTGGATGATTGCATTGTTGTGAACTGAAAAACAAAGGAAAAAATTAAGGGGAACATTTCAGTTACTGCTTACCAAACAAGTTCTTTGACATATAATCAATGTTCCACGGGGACACATCCCCCTTCCCCCCAAAATCCACGCATTTCTGAGATGGGAATGTCTCGGGGATGGGTGGGGAACGTCCCCCCGCCGTACCACCACCTCTACCGAGACTTGGGAAACTTTTCGAGGATGGCGGAGAGGTCTGGACGTCTCTGGGGTGCCTAGCTGTCCCTCGAGCATCTTGGAGACGCCCAAGCGTCTCTCGTGTTGGGCAGTGCAAAATCACATTTTTTTTTTAATTTCTTTAAAAAAAAAAATGTGTGCCTTGGGTGTAGCCCTAAAGGCTTGTGGGACCCCTCTCAAAGCACACAACCTCTACAAAACACTCTAACTTCTCTATTTTTGCTCACATTTTCCATTTCATGTTTTGCAACAGTTATGTGAAGAGGAGAGAAAACAATGAGAAGAGTGTGTGATAGAGTGAGATTGAGGTGTTGCAAGTGCAAGAGGGGTGAGAAAGAGAAAGAAGAAGAAGAGGAGGAGGATTCTACACCAACTTAGTAGGATTTTTCAAGCACAAGGTAGGTTTCTATGGCTGTTTTTTGAAGTTTTTTCAATATATATATATTCCTAAGTTTTTAGATTCATTGAAATGAAAATATGAATATGCATTTGCAGCCATGTTTCATAAAGATGGCTGCAGATGCATATTATGAAACATGGCTGCAAATGCATATTCATATTTTCATTTCAATGCTCATTGTTCATTTTCCATCTTTCCATCAAGATTCAACATCAAATTTTTAAATTTTATTTTCAAATTTCTTAAACTAGGCTGAAACTAGGCACTTATAAAATTTATTTGTTTATTGCAGTGTCACAATGAGCTCTCATGACATGACTGAGGATGAGGTAGAGGTTCATTCTCATAGTGAACTTGAATCTAAATTTAATCCTAAGGCTAAGGGGGGTGACCATGGAGCTGAGCCTGAAGCCCAAACTAGTTCAATGGCATGTGAAGCAAGTTCTATAGAGTGCCCTTCTACATTACTGGCACTGTATGCTAGGGGTCCTTTTGATCACAAGTCCCCTCTCAAACAATTTGCAACAAGATTACCAAGCAAGCCAGGTGCATCTAGTGGCACAAGGAAGTGGAAGTGCAACTTTTGTGATTTAGAGTGGTTTGGCAACATTACTAGAGTTAATGCACATCTTTTTATTCAAGGAAAAGGTGTGGAGACATGTTCATTTTTGGCAAAAGCGGCAAACCTCAAGTTGAGAGCTGAAATAAATAAATTATGGGGTGTTCCCGATGATAGTGGAGTTTCACCTATGCCTACTACTTTGTTTCATAGGGCACATATTCAGCATAGCCAGCCACAGACTTCAAGCCATACTTTGTAGACGAGAGTAGGAGGGACACTAGGTTCTTCTTCCAATGCCTATGTAGGAGAGGGGAGGGGGAAACGGAAAATACAAAATCAAAGTAACCCCATAGCAGATTTGTTTAATGTGCAGCTCAAGGATGACATAGATGATGTCATTGGCAAGTTCTTCTTTGCCAATGGCATCCCATTTCATGTAGCCCAATCTCATTATAAGTAGATGATAACAATGGTGGCAAGGGGAGGGGACCATCATATGTGCCACCAGCTGAGACAAAATTGAGGACCACGATCTTGGATAAGAACTATTCCAAGATCAATTTGTTGATGGAGAAGATGAAGGAAAGTTGGGTCAAGACAGAATGCAACATGGTCATGGATAGGTGGAGGAACATTAGTCGTCGTCCACTCATTAATATCATGGTTACATGTACAGAGGGCCCATATTTTCTTAAGGCAGTTGATTGTTTAAGGCATCACAAAGATGTTGATTTTTAGTTTGAGGTCCTCAAGGAGGCTATTGAGGAGGTTGGGCCACAAAATGTGGTCCAAGTAGTGACAGATGCAGCACATGTGTGCAAAGCTACGGGGAGACTTGTTGACGCAGCTTACAGACAAATTTGGTGGACTCCATGTTGTGTGCATGCCATGAACAATGCACTCAAGGACATGGGGAGGATTGAGTGGATCAGAGTAGTGGTGAATGATGCTAGAGATGTGCAGATGTTTACTACAACCACCACACTTCACATGCACTCTTCAAGACCTTCTCTAAGAAGGAATTCCTAAAACCTACTAATATGAGATCTTCCTATTTCATTCTCTTGGAGAGAATGATTGGCTTGCAAGAGTCATTGCAACTCATGGTTATGATAGCTGATTGGAATAGGTGGGCCGAGTCCAAGACAGAGCAGGGGAGGAGGGTGAAGGATACAGTGAAGAGTGATGTGTTTTGGAGTGATGCAAAATATATTGTCTCCATCATAGTTGCAAGACTCGCCAAAAACTTGGCGAGTTTTGAAAAACTCGCGAGTTTTTTTGGTTGGCGAGTTTTCCAGGTATTTGTACGCCGAGAAAACTCGTCATACATTCTGGAAAAACTCAACGTACTTTTGGCGAGTATTTCCAGAATGTACGGCGAGTTTTTTGGAAAAACCCACGCGACTGTCCACACACCCAGGCAGCTGCTAAAAAGCAATTTTAACTTGCTTTTTTCATTCACTTCTCTTTTCACGCTCAACAAAATACCTCTCCAAGGCATTGTACACTCATTTGCGGCGATTTTGCATTGAAAAGACAAGATTTGAAGGGAATTTACATCAAATTTAGAAGGCAAATTGGATTTCTAGGGAGGTTTTCTTATTTTTCTTATTCTTTCATTTTTTTTAAAAAATTCTTCATTCTTGTTGGTTCTATGTTAACAAATCATCTTAATATAGTCTGAAAATCATCAAAACAAGATTTTTTTATGAATTTTTCACATATTTTGCTGATTTTTTCATTTTTTTTAAACCCTAGTTATTTTTTTTTGTTTTGAATCCTCTTTTTTGTTGAATAAAATGTTTACAGTCTTAGATTAGCTTAATTATTTACTAGTTTGCAGTAATTTTCAGATTTGTTACATTTTTTCACATTTTTTTGAAACCCTAGTTATTATTATTTTTTTTAAATCCAATTTTTTTGTTATGAAAATGTTTAGAATCTAGTGATAGATTTTTAATAATTTAAACTTAAAGTAATCTCTTTTGATTTAATCTAATTTAGCTTGTTTTTAAATTTTCTATAAAAAACTAACAAGTTGTGCTTTGACTTTCACTTTGTGTAGGTTAATAATTAATTGATAATGGCTATTGAACCTGCTTCCGCCTCAAGCTCTATCCCATCTGTGCCTGCGGGGTTTGTAGGCACTCGTCCTCCAGGAGCTAGAGATCCTGCCTGGAAATATGCTTATCTAGGACCCATACCCGGCACGGTATATTGCATTCAATGTAAAAAAGTATATCGTGGAGGCATCAATCGCCTCAAGTACCACCTTGCAGGCATCCCTCAACGTGATGCTAAGGAATGTCCTCAAACCACAGAAGAAATAAAAAGACATATGAATGCCATACTTTCAGCTGCAGAAGAAAAAAAAGTGCAAAGAGAGAAGGCAAGACTAGCAATGCAAGCAACCATTGTCGTTTCTCAAGGTGCTCCAATTGAGTCGGATGATGATTATGATTTTACTGAGGAGATAGTGGGCTCTCTTCGTGGCCCACGTATGCGAAGATCAAGGCAACCCATTAACACCTCCATCTCAGCTTCATCTACCACTAGTAGAGCACCAGGGGCAGGGGCAACTGCAGGACCTACACGGTTGGATAATTATTTCGTGCCTAGAAACACACCTGGTGCATAACCTTCCTTAGAGGCGACTGGATGGAATAGGGAGGTGCATGAGCAAGCAGACATTGCTTGTGCAGATTTTTGGTATTTTAATAATATCCCTTTCAATGTGGCGAGTTCTCCTTACTGGCACAATTTGGTCACTGGATTGACAATTGCAGGAAAAGGCTACAAGGCGCCTTCTCGCACAGACTTGAGTGGGAGGTTAGTTTATGTTCTTTAAATTATGTTTTTTAAGTTTAATTTATGATGAATTTAAGCTATTTTTTTGTTTACAAATAAAAATTGTGTACTTAATTTCACTTTGTATTTGTAGGTTGCTTACTAATGCAACTGAAAGGGCAAGGGCAGCAGTAGAGGACAAAAAAGAAAAATGGATAAAATATGGCTGCTCTATTCTTTCTGATGGGTGGATGGATGGAAAAAACCATACCATCATTAATTTCTTGGTTGCATGCAAAGAAGAGGTGGTGTTCTTAAAATCAGTTGATGCCTCCCACATTGTAAAAACTGCAGAAAATTTGGCTAAGATGTTGGAGGAAGTTTGCATGGAGGTGGGGATTGCAAATATTGTGCAAATCATAACTGATAATGCAACAGCATATGTGGCAGCAGGAAGAATCCTCCAAGATAGACACCCCTCAATTTGTTGGACACCATGTGCAGCCCATGTCCTTGAGCTTCTTTTGGAGGACATAGGAAAACTAGATTGGGTCACACCAATTGTAGAGGATGCGAGGAGGATTACTAAATACATCTACAATCACCCTTGGGTTCTTCGCTTGATGAGGAAGCACACCAAAGGGAAAGAATTGGCGAGGTCAGGTGTCACAAGGTTTGCAACGATTTTCTTAACGTTGCAAAGTATTCTTAGTTCTTTGACGGCTTTAAAACAAATGTTTGTGAGTCAACCATGGATGGACTCAACCTATTCGAAGAAGCCAGAAGGAGAAAAGACGTCAAAAATTGTGTTTGATGCCGAATTTGCACAAAGGGCAACAGAGATTATGAAGGTAACTTCAATTTCAAAACATTGAATTTGAATTCAAATTGAATAAATTTTTTAATGTCTTTCATTGTAAATTTGAAACTCTAATATTTTTGCATTTTTATATTGTAATTTGTAGGTGTCAGAGCCCTTGGTTAGAGTGCTCCGCTTGGTGGATGGGGATAAAATCCCAATGGGATATCTTTATGAGGCCATGGATAGGGCCAAGGAGGCTATAAAAAATTATTATAAAGGAGACAGCCTCAAATTTGATCTCATTTGAGAGATTATTGACAGGAGGTGGAACCATCAACTCCACCAACCCCTCCATACAGCAGGGTACTTCTTGAACCCTCATTTCTTCCATTCAAGCACCTAGTCAGATCCTACTGGAGAGGTTATGGAGGGCCTCATGAAGTGCATTCAGAGGATGTCACCCACCCTGAAGGAGGGAGAACTCGTTGTTAATGAAATCCAAAGTTATAGAGAAAAAAGGGGTGCACTCTTCTCTTTAGAGCTAGCAAAGAAGACAATACACAGTCAACCACCAGGTATAAAATTTGAAATTTACAAGTTACAAATATTGATAATTTGATAACATATGTTTTCAACTTTTGAGTTTTGACTTTCCTTTCTAAGTTTCTAAGTTCTTTTCTAACTTTTAATTTGTTTTTTGTAGATGTTTGGTGGTCAAATTGGGGTGGAAATACCCCACATCTCCAAAAATTTGCCCTCTGTGTCTTATCGCAGCCTTGTAGTTCGTCCAATTGTGAGCGCAATTGGAGCTTGTTTGAGGCCATCCACACAAAGAAAAGGAACAAACAAGCTCAAAAACGCATGAATGACCTTGTATACGTGCAATATAATCTTCGGCTGCGCAAAAAACAAATTAAGGAAATATCAGTTGATTCAATTGATTTGGATGAGATAGATCCATACACTGATTGGATAGGGCAAGATGAGCAACCTCCATTGTTTTCCGAGAATGAGATCTATGACTTTGAGCAATAGACAATGGAGGGGGGGGGTGGATTTGCATTCTCATTGGATGACATTGAGGATGATCTTGAGGAGGAGTCATTGGTAGTGCCAGAGCCACCAGTAGTAGGATCTACATCCAGGATGGAGGTTGAGCAGCCACAGCAGATGCCTATGAGTCAGGCCACGACTACACCCTCTCCTGTATTACTGAGAACTAGAAGTACTAGACATGGGAAGAGGAAGATGTGAATTTGTAAAAGCTGAAATATATTAATGTTGTATTTACTTTCAGTTTTACAAAAACAATTTGCTATTTTCATTTTGTTTTAGACTATCAGTATCAGCGTATTGAGCATTCCACATGGGGATGCGATTTTGTATCTAATTTTCTTTCAGATCAATCAAATATAACTAGACTCAGCTTGTTTCTTCTATGTTCTCATTGGATGCATCTTATCATTGAATTTTGCAAAAGAAATGTGTTTTTAATGAAGTTTAAGCAATTTTTTAAGTTGTCGAGTTTTTTCCGTACCGTATTTTTCGGGCTTGGCGAGTTTTTGAAATTGGCGAGTTTTGCAACTATGGTCTCCATCATTGCTCCAGTTTTCCAGGTCATTAGATATGGGGATGTGGATGCACCTAACCTTGGAGAGGTGTATGAGTGCATTGATTCTATGGTTGATCAAATGAGGGTTGTTATGCAAGAGAAGGACCCCACTTTAGCATTCTACCATGAGCACATCCAGGCTATCATTCACAAGATATGGTAGAAGCTCAACACTCCCTTGCACATGGCAGCCTATGCACTGAGTGATACAAGACTAGGCCTAGTAGAGTGACACCGATAGAGGATGCGGAGGTGAAGGCAGGGTTCTTCAAGTGCATTGAGAAGATGTATGATCTTGTAGATGCCAACACGACTCGTACTGAGTGGACATAATTTGCCACTCTTAGGGGTTATTTAGATGCAGCCAAGATGGATATGGCAACTATGGCATAGGAGGACCCAATTTTGTAGTGGACTTTCCATGGATCGGGATCTTTGACTACCACTCTGGCCATCTAATTGTTATCTCAAGTTTCTAGTTCTTTAGCTATTGAGAGGAATTGGTCTACCTATAGCTTCATCCACTCTTTTAAGAGGAACAAACTTACCTTTAGAAGAGCAGAGAAGCTTGTAGTTGTACATAGTGCTTTGCATCTCATTGACCGCAAAACACTTGTGTACAAAGAGAGTCTAGCAGCACGATGGGATGTGGAGCCAGAGGAGCCAACACAAATTGATGAGCATGTTTTGACTTCAGATGCAGGGTTGGTTGATATTAGTTTGATGGAACTTGACCACGAGGATTCTAGTAGTTTGAGTAATGAGGAGTTTGGGGATGATTAGAGGCCTCCCTTCACTACATTTTTGTATTTTGTACTTATTTTGATATCAATGTATCATGCTACTCATTGTAATCATCTTTATGATGTATTTTCGATATAATAGAAATCTCAAATTCGACAATTTCATTTGTTAAATTTTATTTACTTTTAGTCTTTTAGTAATAGTATTTAAGTACTTAAAATGTTAGTATTTGCAATTTTGCTATTTTACTAATTTGCCAAAGTTTATTTGAAATGTAATTCTTAAACATCTTTTTATAACTAGTTTTTCAAGTACTATATGTATATCAACGCTGCCCCCCCCACCACCATCCCCCTCGTCGTCCTCGAACTTAGACCCTTGGTCCCCTCGTCCCCGGGGACTCGTCTGTTGACGGGTGTTTTATGACCGCACCACCACAGAATAAAGTTTCCCAAGGGACTCGTCTGTTGACGAGCGTTTTATGACCGCACCACCACAGAATAAAGTTTCCCAACAGATACTCTATCCTCTCTTGATCAAAGTATTCTGCATGCTAAGATTGCTAGAAAGATCATACGTTCAACTCCAAGGTTCCTTATGCAAGGGGATAGTCTCAGTTGGCTTGATGTGATTTGCTGGTTATTTCAAGGGGTCTTATGTGAGTTGCTCATTCAGAAGAAAGGATTCTCAAATTTCGGGAGATTTGTCAGTGACGCTCGGGTTCTTAAACTAACTAGATAATGTTGAATGTAAAAGGATGTAAGGATTAGAGATGCTACCATCTACTCTAAATGCGGAACACGAGGATCAATTCTTGCAAACTTCAGACCAAGCTTTGCTTTGCCTTACTTCGGATAGCTTCCGCAGAACCAATGCAATCTTCAAAGGGATAACGAGAGATATTCAAATCACGATTCAACATGCAGAGACTGTCACAACGACGCATATCAACATATAAACCGCAATTGAAGTTAAGTTCACAATGTTCCAGTTGACCACGCAAGGCAAACCCACCATCATTGAGCCCGCTAGTGGTATGGATAAGCAAAGCTTGCTCAAATTAAACACCACATTCCACAACTACCAACTAATTGCATGAAATGAAATCTACTTTACTTTAAGCTACTTGAATTGGAAAGACAAAAAAAGCCTTGCTAGCTACTCGCAACGAAAGATAGAACCACCAAGCAATGATAAATCTTTATATTATGAGAGCGTTAACAACAACTTCTTACAAAGTCTTCAAATGGGAAAACTTTCTTTCTTCAATCTATGCTATGCTAACTTCTATGCTCTACTCTCTAATTTCTTAATCTAATCTAATAGATTACAAATGAGGGGGGATGCCCCTTTTATAGTTGGCCCAGTCCAACAGACAACTTAGATTTGATTGCAATGAAGGGCTCAAATTGAGCCACACATGCCCTAATTAGGGTTTTGCCCTAAAAACCACCATAAAGAGGAGTGGGGTAATAAATGAATAGAAGATTCTCCACTCCCCTGCAGAAACCACCATGAGCAATTAATGCCCACTATCCTCCAGAAGATTCTCGTCCAGAAACATGTTCCCACTGTTTTGCCTGCCAATTTTGTTGCGCTAGGAGGAGGGTAAAAGAGTCTCTAAGAACATCTCCACAGATAATAAAAATTGATAGGATCCGGAGTTCGACTACTCAGTTGTTTGCGTTCAGCCCTCCTGTTGTTTTAATTCCTGGACGCATTTCTTCCTTGTAACCTTCATATTTCTCTAGCCCACTGCCTTGGGCACATATGCCTCTTCCGCATCACGTTCTTAATGCCTTAGCCTCGGCGTTCATCCTGCAAAACAAGAAGAGCATTAGAACACTTATAACATAACTTCACTTCACTTACCCAATTTCCACGTCCTGACTTCCAAGGTCTGCTTGACCTCTAGATCTAATAAAATTCATCACTTTTCTATCAAACTTTTATCATGGGTGCATGGTGTTCATTTCATGAGGTCTTCTTCAAGGGTGCATCCAATGCCTTAGAAAATATTTCACCTTGAGGATGCATCTGAACGCTTGATGTTCGAGCTTCATTTCACCTTCAAATTCCTCATGCCTTAGACAAATTTCACCTCTTCCTTGTGAGTGTATTTGACCCCTTGTTGTTTTCTTTTCCCTTTCCTTAGACAATTTTATCTTCTTTATAAATTTCATCCACTATAATCTAGGCGCTCATTTTGACATCACCAGCCGAGGCATTTTTTTGTAAAAACATTTCTTTTTATTTGCCTTAGAAAATTTATTTTCACCTAGGAAATTCATCAATAGGTGCCAGGCTAAAATCTCTGCCGAAAAATCTTGAGCGAGGTGTGGAAAATTTTAAAATCATCTCCCATTGGGAAATGTCCAATACCCAGAAGAAATATCCCTTCAGAAATCTTCATTTTCATGTATATCTAGACGAAGGGGTAAGTTTAATTTTTATTATTTTGAGAAAATATAATAAAACTTGCTCAGGTTTATTCCATCTTGATTCTGGGTGTACTCCTTACTTGTAGCTTTCATTTTTCCTGCCTTGGCATCCTCCTTGATTTTCTGAAGAAATTCCCTTCTATTCCTAGGCGCATATCCCTTAGCACTTGGAAATTTTGACATCACCTCTTCCTTAGGCGTATTTCTCACTTTTACTTTAGAAAATGCCTTAGAGAAATTTTCAAAATTTATTAATCCTACCCTTGAGGGGAGCATTTTTATGTATCAACTCACATTTTAACTCCTTAGGCATTTCCATGCCTTTAGCAATTTTCTCCCATCAAGCTTCAACTTCCTTTGGGCGCATTTGACATGGTGGGGAGGAATTCTCCACACTTAGCAGTTTTTTTAAAAGCCCCTTCACCTTGGGCGCATTTTACCCCATGAGGAGGGATTTCTTTACATCTTTGGGCGCATATAGCATGTGAAGGAGGAACCTTTGAGAGCATTTAGGAGTATGAGGAGGAAATCTCCCATACTTACAATATTTTCTCAAAATCACGCCCTCCTTGTCTACATCTTGGGGGCATCTAGCATGTGGCTCTTCCATCTAAGGGCGCATTTAGGGGGGTGGGAAGGAATTCCCACCCTTTAGCATTTCTTTCCTCTTGCCTTCTCCACTTGTGGGCACTTTTCACATATGCTCAAGGAACTTGCATCTAGCTAGGGCGCATATGGCATGTGGTGAGGGAACTTTGAGCACATTTCACCCTATGAGGGGGAACTTGCTTGTGCCTTGGGTGCATTTCCCCTTGTCAACTTCCATTTCCAACCTTGGGCGCATATGACACATGCTACTTCCATTTTCAACCTTGGGCGCATATGACACATGCTACTTCCATATGAGGGCGCATTTGGGGGTGTGTGAGGGAAATCTCATGCCTTAGAAATTTTAGACAAACTCTTCATATCTTGGGCACATTTCAGTGTATGTGAGGGAACTTCCTTGTGCCTTGGGTGCATATGGGGTAGTGTGAAGGAATTTTCAACACTTAGCAAATTTCAAGGCCTTCTCCATCGTTTTGTAAGTTGGGCGCATCTGGAGGTATGAGGGGAAATTTCCAATACTTAGCAAATTTCATCAAGCATCCTCCACTCTTGGGTGTATTTCTAATATCCTACTTCCAGTTTGCACTTAGAAATTTTCAACGCCTTTCAGCTATCTCTTGCCACTCTATTTTTAGTAAATTTGGAGAAGTGTGCCTTTCCATGCCCTTTCACCCGTTCTGAAACTAGAGCTAGCGTGATTAGGTCTCCTGTGACCTTGCTACCTTGTTTATACCTGTTGTTCACGCTGGTATGCTATTTTTAGCAAACCCTAAAATTGACCGACCTTCGCAGCTTCGTTTGACCTAAAATTTGATCCACATGATCTTGATGTTTTAAGTGACCTGTTCACACCTACCCTCAACACAAACATGCTATTTTTAGCCGTGGAATGACTTACTAAAAATTCAAGTACTCAAATTGTGCTCAAATTTTGCCAGTAGGCAGCCTGAAAGATGTTGACTATGATGGTGTACTTCATTTTGACAAATTTTGTGTTTCACCCCCTATTTTTAGGCATAATAGTGGAAACCCTAATTTGACCTGCATGTGCCCTGAATGGTTTCCGTTTGACTTGATTTTTGTTGCATGTCGTTTTGCTTGCTGAACTGAAGTGTCGAGGAGTTGCTAGAGTGATCCTGCTATTTATAGTAAGAGCCTGAAAAGTGATCAATTTGATGTTGGATGAATTTGCATGTCAAACTACCCGAGAGATCTCAAAAAACCCAAAAGAACCCAAAAACTGGTCAACATGCGGGCACTGGCTAAAAATAGTAAGTCCCTGAAAAATGGTCTATCTTGTTTGCATGTCACATCGTTGCGAAGCTCCTAAAAAACCCAGATAGAATACCCTGACATGCTCTGAAAAATTATGCATACAAACCCTAAAAATAGCCTTTGAAGGCTGAACTGCGAAAAGTCATCATCTTGACTTGCATGTCATATCATTGCGAAGGTCTTGAAAAACCTAGATAAATTCTCCAGACATGCATTTAAAACGCATACGTGCAAACCCTGAAAATGGCTCTTGAAGTCGGAACTGCTAAAAATAGCAAGTTGTCAGAATCTGTTCAAATTTTACTTGCAGGCATCTTGAAGTTACCTGGATGTGTTGAAGCAGTCAGAATCCCAAAATTTTGAGGAAAAGGCCTCAAATTAGGTACTTACTAAAAATAGTAAGTTGTCAGATTTCGGTGAAAATTCAGTGGGGTCCTGCCTTAAGCCCTCTGATTGTACTGTTGCGCTTAGATTTCACTTTGATAACCTTATTTGACCTCAAACAAGTTTGAAGAATGAAAACCCTAATTTCACAAACTTAGCCAAAATTTCAACCTAGGTCAAACGACGGGACATCCCCGGAAGAATAGAATGATCAGAGAGAGACGCAAAACCAAAGCCAAAAGACCGGAATGGAGCAAAAAATTGGGGGGTCCCCATCTTGAATGGGGTGATGTGTGAAAAGGTCACAACAACATCCTTGTCAAGAAACTCTCTGGAACATTGCATATAATGAAAATATGGTCCTTACATTATCTATATCCATGCTCCATAGGTTTTTATATAATTCATACTAAGTGGTAAAAAGAAGTTCACAAAAACTAACTTGAGGAGCTGCATGTCTGTTTATGACCAACCAATTTCATGGTTTCATCCACTAACTTTGGTTTAACTATGTCAGCATGCTCAAGCTGTTCAGCATACTATTGCAGTTTTTTATTGAGGACTTATTTGCCAATAATTTCCAATTTGAAGCTTCAAGCAATGGAACATTGGCCAATTGTGCTAACTTGAATTGAGTCAGATTTAAGTAAAGGCTAATGGGAGGAGATGACCTCAGATTATGCTGACAGCACTTGGATTTAAACACTGGACTAATCAGCATAAAATTTACACACTGGATTAGTCAGCATAAAATTTAAACACTGGACTATGACATAGTGACCTTGAGGGGAAAACAGGAAGGGAAAAATCAATGAAACTTGCAGAATATAATGAACAAATTCCAAAGAACTTGACAGATCTTGAGGGCTTGAGAAATTCCTCGGAAAAGAGACTGAGATCCCCAAACCCATAATAAGGGATCACGTCTGGAGCAAACTCATTGAAAAGCCTTAAAAGGGTTTATGGAAAGTTGGAAACAATTATTTCTGAAGTTTAGACGGCAGAATAGGACCTATACCTTTTTGTTACAAAGAAATCTAGATATTAAGAAGGTCAATGTGGCTCAAACTTTGGTTTCAAAATACAGTGGAGCCAAGCTGTGTCAAAGTGGGCATCTATATTTCAAGAGGACTGAATGGAAAATAAGAGGAATTTATTTGCAAACAATATTCAGAGCACAACACTGGTGGATTATATGGTCACAGTTGTGAAAGGCCTTATGTAAGCAGATGCTTAAACCCCTGATTATGTTTAAAACAGAAGAAAAGTTGTTGATTTCAAAGAAGAAACATGATCAAATGCAAGTCATTTAGCCATCCGTTCCTACTTCAGTCTATTATGTGGCCTATCTCACTTGACAAAGCAACAAGTGTTTATTTTCTTCACATATTTCAGTTTAGTTTTGTCAGGTTCAATAGCTATATCTCCTTATCAAAGAAATCTTGCTGATATTGGAACTAACAGGATTCAAATCCAAAACCAAAGATCCTTGACCAATTTCATGAATTTTTCTTTTTCCTTAACCACAAGTATGATTAAAAAAAAAATTGCCTTGCTTTTCAACATATAATACAATTCTTTCAAGTCGCTGAAGTTACTTTGATCATAGTAAAAATATATATGCAGAAAAGAATTGGCAATAGAGGGCATGGTAACATAAACCCAAGGAGCAATATTTGCCTCTCTGATAGAATCAAAACAGGACAACCATATTATGTGAGGACACCAAAAATGAAACATATAATGGAGTGGAATATGTGATTGTAATGTCCCCTTCTCGCTCCTGAGCAGTGCACTGATTCAATTAGCCTATTCCGGAGTTCCCGTAGGCTAGTTGATGTGGTTAGGGGACTCAGTTGCCAGCATTGATGTTCAGTGTTGGGTTTTCTGGAGGGGTTTCTATTTATAGCAGTGGTCGGTCTTGATGTTGCTATCTTCAGTTGGTCACAATATTCTTCCATGGTTTTCAATTTCACGCAGCTTGGGTGTTTGGCATATACTTACTATTTATAGCAGTGCTATTTATAGTAAGTCACCTTTGGGGGAGTTGGTCCCAGGCCAGTGTACTTGCAGCAGCATTATTACTCAGTTTATGGTTGGAGAGCCTAAGCTTGCAATTTTACAAAGCTAAGTCTGAATGAATATATAAAAACTAAGTCTGAAATTCTATAGTTGATTTTCGACCTTCAAGAGCAGATTAATTTATTGATTTCTATTATCTGTTATAGAGGAACCGATCACCCATAAATATGGGTAAGGAGGGGCATGGCCCAATATGAAGAGACGTATCTTCATGAGACACGTCTCATGATCGACATGTCCTATGAGCAAACATGTCTTTCATGCTAGTCCCTTTGTCTATAATAACCGACGATTAGCCTCTTAATAATCAAACATAATTTATATATATGCAATTTGATATAGTTTGATTTGAATATACTCATTTTATATATTTCTCAAAGCAAATCGCAAACCTATATTTAGTATTTGGAGATTTCGATATAAATGATGATGATGCATAAATGCAATCATCATTTATATCTGACCGAAGCTATCTATCTTCAACACCCCCTCTTAGCTAGGGAAGATAAACTCCAAACAAGTATAAAGTGATATCACCTTACTCGTGATATCAGAAGATGTGGTATACTAATAGTGTCAAGTCACATGACATTCTTCATAACACATCTTCATTATGGTATGTGCACTGACATCAAGTCCCATGATGTCTACCATAGTAAATCATGGCATGTCCATGGATATATACATATCCACCATGAATATCTTAAAAGGATCATAATGATCTTCAATTTATATCAAGTCACATGATATCTATCATGATAGTTCAACTAATCATTGTAGAGTCGTCACTTTACAATGTCAAATACAAGTGTTCATTATTAGAAAGATCGTCACCTTTCAATAATGTACAAAGGGGGAGAGAGGGCCCATAAAGTCATGGAGTCACACACATGACAAAAGAGTTTACACATTAAACATCTTTTAAATACATTAGTACAAAATAAACAATTTGAATCTCAATTTCAATAACAAATTACATTTCAACCATACCAAGTTTCTTCCTGAAGTGTTCAACTTTAACTCTAGAGAGAGGCTTGGTGAGAATTTTTGCTCTTTGATCATTTGTACTAATATACTCCAACTAGATCACATTCCTTTCTACCATGTCTCTTACATAGTGGTAAGGAATCTCAATATGCTTAGATCTATCATGGAATACTGGATTTACAGAAAGCTTAATGCAACTTTGATTAACACAATGGATAATAGTAGGATTCAAGGGCTCACCAAATAATCCCACAAGCAATTTTCGGAGCCATACTGCTACTCTTGCCCCCATAGAGGCTGCAATATATATAGCTTCTATTGAGCTTTGTGCCACTGAAGACTGTTTCCTGCTGATCCAAGAGATCATAGCTGATCCTAAATTGAAGCAACATCCTGATGTGCTATTCCGATCAGTTACACTTCCAGCCCAATCTGAATCAGAGTATCCATATAAGTCTAGTTGGACATTTCTGTATTTGAGACCAAATCCAATAGTACCTTGAAGGTATCTCAATATGCGTTTCACAGCAACAAGGCGAATTTCCTTTGGTTCACACATGAACTGGCTTAGGGCATTCACTGCATAGCAAATATCAGGTCTAGTGTTAACCAAGTACATTAATGATCCAATTATCTGTCTATAGAGAGTAGGATCTGCAGATTTTGATTCTGTTGCTGCTTCTTTCAATTTGTGTAAGTTGGTTTCCATAGGTGTAGACATGGGTCTACAGTCCAACATCCCAAATCTCTTCAGAATATCAATAGTGTACTTTCCTTGATTTAGGATGATGCCATCTGACTTCTGCCAGACTTCTAACCCCAGAAAGTAATGTAGAATGCCCAAGTTTTTCATGTCAAATTCTGAAGTCAAGTCCTTTTTACCTTGAGCAATAAGGTGATCTTCTCCTGTTATCAGTAGGTCATCAACATATAAAATTATTATTAGCATATCACTTTTAATTACCTTAAAATAGAGATTTGGATTTGCATCATTCTTGGAAAATCCTAGTCCCAAGAGATAGCTTCCAATTCTTTCATACCAGGCCCTGGGAGCCTGTTTAAATCCATATAGAGCTTTCTTCAATCTGCATACATTTGAGTCAGTATGATGAATCACAAAACCTTCAGGTTGCTCTAGATAGACTTCTTCTTCAATGGTCCCATTCAGGAAGGCAGTTTTCACATCCATTTGATGGATCTTCCAACCTTTAGTTGCTGCAATAGCTATTACTACTCTCACAGAGGTGTACCGAGCAACAGGTGCAAATGTCTCTTCATAATCAATACCTTCCTTTTGTGAGAAACCTCTGGCCACAAAACATGCCTTGTGTTTGTCTATACTGCCATCTGCAGCATGTTTGATTTTGAAGAGCCATTTGGAAGAGACAACAGATTTCTCTTTTGGTCTAGGTACTATATCCCATACATCATTTTTTAAGATGGACTGATACTCTTCCGTCATTGCATCCTTCCACACTTGATGTTTGAAAGCTTCTGTAACACTAATAGGTTCTGAACTAATGATCTCATTCTAAAGGCAAAATAGCTTGAGAATCTTTTGGGTCTCTTACTTTCTCTAAAAGTTCCTTTGGGTGTTGTATGATTCTCAGCTTTTTTTATCATCTTCCTAGCCCAAAGTGGTCTCTTCTTGCTGTTGTCATTGAGATTCTCTTCTGGAGCAGTTTGATTTTCACTTAAGATTTCTTCAGGGTACTCCCTCTGAATCTCAGAAGTAGGCTCCTCTTCTAAGACTTTAGGTGAATCTTGAATTTCTATCTCACTTGAGCTCTTTGCCCTTTTGAAGGCAATGTCCTACTCAAATATGACATCTCTACTCAGTTCAATTTGTTTCTGCCCGGATATGTATATTCTGTAGGCTTTGGAGGTTTCACTATATCCCACAAATACCCCTTTTTTCCCAGAAGGTTCTAGTTTGGATATTTTTTCCTTAGGTACATGAATGTAGACAGGCCAACCAAAGATCCTTAAGTGACTTATGTCAGGTTTTATACCAGTAAATGCTTATTCAGGAGTCTTGTTATCTAAATGTGAGTGGGGACATCTATTTTGGATGTAGACAGCTGTCCTAGAGGCTTCTGCCCAAAATGAGGTTTCAATGTTTTGGTCAAACAACATTGCTCTAGCAGCTTCTACAATTTTTCTATTTTTCCTCTCAACAACACCATTTTGTTGAGGGTTGTAGGCTACAGTAAACTCCCTCTTAATCTCAGCATTTAGACAAAAATCCTTAAAGATTTCTGATGTGTATTCCTTCCCATTCTCTGTTCTTAGGATTTTGATTTTCTTCTCGGAGAAGTTTTTTGTAAGTGCTTTGAACTCCTTAAACCTTTTAAGGGTTTCTATTGACTCTTTACACTTAAGAAAATATATCCAGGTCTTCCTAGAGAAGTCATCTACAAATATTACATAATATAAGAATCCCGCCATGGAGGGTACAGACATGGGACCACACAAGTCAGAGTGTACTGATTCTAATGCAGTTTTGGTTTTACTCAAACTATTTTGGAAGGTTCCCTTTGTATTCTTTCCTAGGGCACACCCTTTGCATGCTCCTTCATGGATTTGTTTTAGTTTGGGCAAGATTATTACTAATCTTTCTACAGAAGGTAGGGCGTGGAAGTGAAGATGTCCTAATCTTCGATGCCAAATTTCATTTGAGTCTGAGGTCTCATGGATAAGAGCTTGTTTAGAAACTGTGCACAGTTTGTAGAGATATCCTTGTCTTACTCCTAGAGTTTGTGCTTTCTTTATATTTGAGTTCTTTGGCCATGCCAAAACTTTTCCATCCATAAAGGTAACCCTATATCTGTTGTCTTCAACAGCAGAAATGGATATTAGGTTCCTTTTTATTCCTGGTACAAACAATACTCTAGTGAGTTGTATAGAAAGACCAAATTTCAAATTTATGGTGCAAGTTCCAACCCCTCTTACTGGATGTGCAAAATCATCCCCAATAGTCACTTCTTTGTCAGATTCTTCTTTCATAGTATCTAGGTGTTCTCTAAATCCTATGATGTGCCTATATGAACCACTATCAATTATCCAGTTGTTGTCTTGGTTTGAAACTTGACTTGATAGTGCTAAGTAGAAGACAAATTTCTCAGAGTCATAGTCTGTATTTGTTTTTCCAACTTTAGCAAAGGATGCTTGTTGTTTTGTTCTATCAGGGCACTTCATTGCATAGTGTCCATATTGATCACATTTGAAACATTGTATTTGAGAGATGTCTTTCCTCTTCTTGAATGATCCTTTTCCATAAGAATTCCTCTTTCTTTTGAATGACCCTTTCCCATAAGAATTTTTCTTACCATTTTTATGAGAATTTGTGTTTAGCACATGAATATCCTCATCTATGGGGTTTTGATTGTTTCCTTTAGTTGAGAGTCTTGTTTCTTCTTGTAAGCAATCAGTTCTCAGCCTATCAAATTTAGGGAGTTTAGATCTCGCACTTATTCCTTGAACAAATGACTCCCATGAGTTTGGTAGGCCTCTTAGAGCTATTAGTGTTAACTCCTTGCTATCAATTTGATATCCAATTGTTGTCAGTTGATCTCTTAGTTCAATGATTCTCATGAAGTATGCATTAATAGACTCTCCTTTGTTTATTTGAACATGGTTAAGTTGCCTCGTTAAAGAAAGGGTCCTGTTGTGACCTTTTTCACACATCACCCCATTCAAATGGGGACCCCCGTTATTTTGCTCTATTCTGGTCTTTTGGCTTTGCCTCTCTCTCTCTCTCTGGTCTTTCCGTCCTTTCGAGGATGTCCCATCGTTTGACCCAGGTTGAAATATTGGTTAAGTCTATGAAATTAGGGTTTTCTATCCTTCAGGCTTTTGATGGGTCAAACTGAGTTATCAAATCGAAATCTGAGCTTAGTACTACAATCACAAAGCTTTCAGCAGAGTCCCACTGAATTTTCATTGAACTCTGACAACTTACTATTTATAGTAAGTACTCAATCGGGGACTGTTTCAACAGGATTTTGGAATTCTAACTATTCCATCACATTCAGGTAACTTTCAGGCACTTGCACGTAAATTTTGAGCAAGATCAAACAACTTGCTATTTTTGGCAGTTCAGGCTTCAAAAGCCATTTCCAGGGTTCAAACATGTGATTTTTCAACGTCTGTCCGGAGATTACTTCTGGGTTTTTCAAGAGCTTCGCAACGATATAACATGCAAACCAAGATGATCACTTTCAGAGTTCAGCCTTCAGAGGCTATTTTTAGGGTTTGCATGCAGAGTTCTTTAACGCATGTCTGGATATTCCTTCTGGGTTTTTCGAGAGCTTCGCAACAGTGTGGCATGCAAGCAGAAGGGATCAGGTTTCGAAGACTTACTATTTTTAGCCAGTGCATGCATGTAGACCAGTTTTTTGGGTTTTTTTGGGTTTTTTGAGATCCCACGGGCAATATGACATGCAAAATCATCCGGCAGTGAATTGATCACTTTCCAGGACGCTTACTATAAATAGCAGTTTCACTCCAGCCACCCGACACTTCAGTTCAACATACAAGGTGACATGCAGAAGAAACAAAGTCAAACAGAGACCACTCAGGGTACATGCAAGTCAAAATTAGGGTTTCCACTTTTATAGGGGGTAAAATCCAAAAAATAGTCAGAATGAAGTACACCACCGATATCAACATACTTCAAGGTACCTACTGGCAAAATTTGAGCGAAATCAGAGAACTTACTATTTTTAGTAAGTCAAGACACGGCTATAAATAACAGGTCTGCGCCAGAGGTAGGTGTGAACAAGGCATTTAAGGTATTAGGATCAGGCATAGCAAGTTTCAAGTCAAACGGAGCTACAGAAGTCAGGCAGCTTTGGAACTTACTATAAATAGCAGGTCAGGGCAAGGGACTGGCAAAACAGGTTCATCAGACTATAGGGATCATATGGTGAAAATTTCATGACAAACGGAGCTGTGGAGATCAAAATAGCAGAGACTTACTAAAAATAGAATGTGAAGGTGGAGGGCAGACAAGGGCATGAAAATTCTACTAAGTGAGAGAAAATGAGAGTAGACCCTCCAAAATGCGCCCAAAGAGGCAAAGGCATGAAAATTTTCTAAGTCACTGAAATGAAAGCTTCAAGGGTAAAATGCGCCCAAGAAAAGGAATGATGAAGTTAAAATTCTTCAAGTGTTAAAAATGAAAGCCCATGGGTTAATTTGCGCCCACATTGAGGGTGATCACTTGAAAATTTTCTAAGGCAAAAATGGAAGTTCCCCTAGTGAAATGCGCCCACCTTAATCAGACTCCAAAGTATTCTAAGTATCAAAATGGAAGCTACACCTCTAAAAGGCGCCCACTTTAAATGAAAGTAAGCATGTTAAAATGCGCCCATGATGGAGGAGTAGGATTGAAAATGCCTAAGTGTTAAAAACAAAGTGGCCACCCCTATTTGCACCCTCAACTTGAAGCCCAGCATGATAAATGCGCCCAAGGAATAGGCTAAAAAACGCCTAAGGCAAAGATGGAAGTAAGACCTCTAATTGGCGCCCAAGGAAGATGATGCTTAGTAAAAACGCCTAAGGCACACTAATGAAAGTATCAAAGGTGATATGCGCCCTCAAGAGAAAGTGAAAGCTCACCCTCTCATTTGCGCCCTCAAGTGAAAGTAGCACATACCCGATGCGCCCATGATAAGGAGATTCCTATGGCGTGGGAAACAAAAGCCTGAAGCCTAAAAGGCGCCCTCAAATCAAAATAGGCTATGTAAAATGCACCCAGCAAGGGGTGAGAAGGTTGAGAAAATATGCTAAGGCATAAAACAAAAGCACCAAGGGTGAAATGCACCCACTTTGATAAATCTCTCAAAACGTCTAAGGCAAAATATATAAGCAGCCCCTATGAAACGCGCCCTCAAGTAAGAGCTCCACTGCTAAGATGCGCCCATCTCTAGCTAGTCAAAATACGCCCAAGTCAAAGGATGAATGAAGGCTTAAAAACGTCTAAGGCACAGATCAAAAGCAGCATACCTCATTTGCGCCCAAGGTAAAGGGAGGAACAATGAAGAGTCTAATATACGCCCATGAATGGAAGCTTGAGGAAGTGTTTGCGCCCAAGAAGAGTTAAGAAGTTCCTGAGAACTCTAAGGCGTGAGAAATTTATAATGAGCAAAATAAAAGTGAGCACATAGAAATGCGCCCAAGCTAATTGGAGAAGGCATAAACACCTAAAGCACTTAAAATAAAAGCTTGCCACCCCAAATGCGCCCAAGCTAGAAATGAAGTGGAAGATTTCTAAGTGTTAGAAACAAAAGCATGGCACACAAAATGCACCCAGCTTGCCTTGCTGAATGCGCCCACTATGAGGAGGTTAATAAATGGAAAACACCTCAAGCATGAAATCAAAGTCACACATGCTATTTGCGCCCCCACCTTGGAAAGAATAGTGAATATGTTTGAAATATCTCTAAGGCACGAAATAAAAGCAAGAGCTCCAAAATGCGCCCAGATCATGTAATGTAATGAAAGAAATACGCCCAAGAAATGAGAGGGATTTAAATTTTATTCCTAAGGCATGGAAACAAATATTTCACTAAAGGGAAATACGCCAAGGAAGAAAATGTTCAAATTTTCCTAAGTGAAATCAATATTTCACTAGAGGAGAAATGTGCCCTTGATATGGATGAATTTTAAATTTTCCAAAGACATTTAAATGAGGTGGGCTAAGTGATGAAATATTTTAAAGGGGAGAATTAACATTCATGAGTATTATTTTTCCATGTCAGACGGAAAATTAAATGGACCCCCTTTAAAATGCACCCATGAGTTGACAGAGTTAAAAAATTATTTTCCTAAGGAAAATTTTAATATTTTCAGAGGGGATTTGTTTTGCCTAGATTATTTTCCTAAAGGAAATTAAATCTCAGAGGATGGATTATTTTGAGCAAGCAAGTGATTTTAAATCGCCCGAGAGTTAAATATTTTAAAGAGAAGATTTAAAATGTCTAAGGCAAATTTCATGAAGTTGGAGTTTTAATTGGTAGGCATTTTAACAGGTTGGAAATGAATTTCGAATCTCCCATGAATTTTTCGAGTTGAAATTAATTAAACTTTGCGAGAATTTTAAAATGAAATTTTCAACCAAGTCAAATGATTTTCTTGCGAATTGTTTTAATTACTGAGAATTAACTGGTAGACTAGAGGGAAAATTCGAATTTTGCAGAGGAAAGAATCTTCATTAATGGCAACTGCCATAATGACTGGCCGACGACTAGCCCACTACTGCGCCTGAATTAGAAGATTTTGAATGGAGAGAGTGGTGAATTAATGAAGGTGCTAAAAATAACTCCAGCACTACTTGGCAGGATTCTTAATGAAGAGTTATTTAAACAACCTCATTTCTCTCATTTCTTCACACATTTCGAAGTGCTTGGAGTTGCTGAAGTAAGAAATTCTTTGAGAGATTGAAATCTTTTTCAAGGTTGCTGAAAGTGAGCTTGAGTTTTTATTTTCTAAGTTCGAAGTCGCTGGAGAATTTAATTCTCAAAGTACTGAGAATATATTTTCGAAGGGCTAAGAGTGTGTTGCTGCAATTTTCGAAATTGTATGTTGGAGTTGCTAGAGATTTTATTTTCTTCTTGCTGCTGGGAGTTGAAGTTACTGCAGAATTTCTAAGTTGCAGAGATTTTCTTATTTGCTGAGGGTCTTATTCTCGGAGTGCTGAGGAAGTCATCTTCGAAGTGGCATAAGAGTTCTTGAAGTTGCTGAGGATCATTTTAGTCGGACTGCTGAAAGTTGATTGCTGTTGAAGTTGAGAAGAAATTCAAAATTTCATATTGCAACGATCTCCTTATTCTTCTAATTGCTGAAGTTGACAGGCTAAAGTCAAGATTCGAATTGTTTGTGCTGAAGAAATTATTCACATTGCTGGAAGTTATTAGTTTGCTGCGATTTTCTTCACCAGTCGGAAGTGAAGTTGCTGAAAGTTTCTTTCTAAGCTCGGAAGATTTTATATAGTTTGAGGTTTGGAGTTAGAAATTTATGCTGAGGAATTTTATTTTCAAAGCTAACTCCGTATCCGCAGCCGTCTCGGAAATTGTTTTATTTTATTAAAAATCTGCAGTCTAACTTATTATTATTCTTTTTTTTTTTTGCAGATGCTGGAGCAAAAGATGTTGCAGGAACAAGCAGAGCTGTAGGCAGGGCTGCAAATATTGAAGCGGGCAAGGCTAGCTCATCCCGACAGGCAGTGATCAAAAAGCTCGCCAAGCCATTTCTTCCAAAGTCAGCAATTACTTCAAAGTTGGCGGGATTAAACGACACCAACCTTGGTTCCTTTAATCTCAATGCACTCAAATCAAGGATGTTCGGGCTAGGGGGCCATCAACCGTCAATCACGACACATAATATTATGAAAAGTGGGATCTACGCAAATGCTAGTTTTCCACCAATGATTCAATGTCCGAATTAATCATGGAATGCGCAAATTGCTACAAGCCGAAGCGTAGAACCATTGTCTCTCCAGATGGCAAATTACTTGCCAACTTCACGTCATATGCTATTGGGGAGGCATTTGGGATTCCTACTTCCGAGAGGATGCTATACAGAACAAAGGAAAGGGCAGATAAGATGTACTCCTCCTCCTTCGAAAGAGTTGCTGCAGTCATCAACAGAGCTGGATGCAAAAGCCAAAACCACCCCGCACTTAACTCCCGAAGCAGATAATTGCCGAAGACGTGAAACAAGACTACTACGACTTGATAATGATGCTTAGTCGAATAAATGGGAGTGCGTAGGCCTACATCTTCGAGCCTTGGATGTTCTATTTCATCGAGATCATCTTGGAGGGAAAGGAGTGTGTTGATTGGGCAAGAATGATTAGTGACAATATTGATGAACAGTTCAGGAGCCTGAGGAGGACGAAAACTTTTTATATGAGCTCATATGTGATATATATGTTGGCTAGGATGACCAAGTACCGAGGGATCACGTACAAGGAACCAATCGACTGTGCACCTGACCAGTTCAAGATCCATGAGGCCTGCACGCAGTTACATTTGACTAACCCTGCCAGCTACAAGCGGGCAAATGATGCATTCACAATGCACATCACGAGGACCCTTCAACAGAGAACGCAGCAAAGAATATCAAAGGAAGCATAGGCGTTGATCGAAGAATATGGATATTGGCTCATCCAATTTTCAAAATTCACATACATTAGGTTGCAGGGGTTCACTTTGTATCCATACCGGCTACCGAGGTACCCCACCGATCATATAGTAATCCTAGAAGTATCTAGGCAATTAATCGCCTATGATAGGATTCAAAAGAAGAAGAAGAAGGGTGGACTTGACTTTCCTATCGCCATGGGAAATTCCAGTAAGGTGTGTCCCTCCTTGTAGGCAGCTCGAGAAGCAAAGGATGAGTTGCAATTCTTTCATCTCTCGTATCACACGGGCAGGCAGGATTTCAATCCTTACAAAAACATCTGAATGGTGCAGAACGTTGAGTACCGACACAAGGCTCACATTGAGGATTTTTGGGCAAATGTTGTTGATGAAGTTGAAATAAGGAAAAGGATGTTTACTAGGCTCCCCCTCAAGTTGATCAAGGAATGTGAGGTCATTCCAGTTCCCGACTAGGTGGAGGAAGATGTCAACGTTATGCAACCTGACTATGAGTCAGTGAGAGATACTCCGATCCTGCCACCTGATTGGTCCAAGCCCGAAATCATGGACTTGGACACGCTCTCTATACCGGTGATGACTTTCACAAGGGCTTGGGTCGATAGGCACGTATGCAGACTCAAGAGTAGATCAGTGGCCCTTACTTATGATTTGATGGGCGATCAAAGGCCACTAATAGTGAGAAGAGGAAAACAGATTGCCCAAGCTGCAGAGGCACGAGAGGAGGTGCTGACCCAGCCGATACCTTTGAGAATGGAGCAAGCATCACCCACGCACTCACAGACTCAATCTTCAAGTTTGAGAGTAATTTCACTATTTGCCGATCAGAGGGTGAGATTCAATGAGGAGCGAGAACTAGAAGAAGTTGATCGGTCCAACATCGGAGAGTCGGACAACCTGAGTGTCAGTGCACCCAGAGGAGGCCGCCAACAGGAAGAAGAGGAGGAAACGGCGACCGATACTTGTTTCTAGCAGATGTTGGACGTGACACTGGAAGAGGAAGAAAACACAGAGCAAGGGACCCAAGGGTCTGGAGATACTCAGCTTGTGAATATTGATGAGCGAGAGCAGAATAGCGTTAGAAGAGAAGAAATACACGAGGAGGCAACAGAGGAGCAACCCCTCGTCATTTGCAATCCATGGCAGAAGGTGCCAGATTGGCTTACGAACAGAATGAGAAGGGATCCTGAGGATGATATAGATCCGGCAATAGAGATGGAAGAATTCCTCAAGAGGATCAGTGCACATCCAGAAAAGAAGAAAGCCAAGAAATTTTCGAAGATTTCGACTGATGAGTCAGGCTCTCGCACACTCCAAGTTGTTGTCCCAAGGGAGGAGTGTGATCGAGCTAAGGAAAGGCCCGAGAATTATGTGATTACCATCGTAGAGTTGGGTCGTCCTACGGGAGACCAAATTATTGAGGAGTTCGATAACTCCTACCAGGCATTGAAAGATAAGTTGCTCCGTACAGAAGGAAAATACAAGAGGTTGAAAAGGGAGCATAATACTTTGATAGGATATGTGCAGGACCTTGCGCGTCCAGGTGAACAAGGAAACCTAGTGGTTGAACCCCCGTCCGAGCTTCCGAGAGAGTCAGTTGTTGGCTTGGAGAATTCGAAGAAAATGGAAACGGAAGCGGATAAGTGGGTTGGCCATGTTCGGGCTGAGATTGAGAAATTCATGGAGGATCTTGCTTATGCCTACCAGCAAGCCTCAAATGTTCTGGCACGCATGGACATGGTGGATCAAGCTTGGAACGAGACCTAGATTTATCAAACGAAGACTGTTCTTCGTCTAGGGGCTTTGATGCACATGCCCTTGCACACCCTAGTGGATGGAGGTGTAATATAGGAAGGTGATAGGTACGATTTCACCAGCTGGTACTCCTTGGTGGTCACAGGCTGTGGTTTCCATGATGCAGCACGGGCAGATTCAGCCAAGGTCAGGAAGGCAATGAACAATATTTTGGAGGGAATCCTGAATACCTTGGAGGCCATTTTTGCTAGGAGGTTGGCTCCGGATGAGATCACTACAGGTGGTTTGAGGGATAGGTTGACTCCCTTCTTCTCAGTCGTAAGATCATTTGTCCAGGATGACTTTGAGAACATCTCCACTTTCTCCAATATAATCCAGAATACCCAGGACGCCTTGGTG
The DNA here is from genome assembly GCA_007115665.2 of Sequoiadendron giganteum. NCBI lineage: Eukaryota > Viridiplantae > Streptophyta > Pinopsida > Cupressales > Cupressaceae > Sequoiadendron > Sequoiadendron giganteum. The sequence goes on from CM021106.1 coordinate 225,635,252, forward strand.
GCATGGAGAAAGTCTTACACCCAGCACGGACAGACGGTAGCAGTCTTGGAATTTCAGCTCAACCATATCCCGCCGATTTCAATTCAGGAGGTTGAGGCAATGTTGGCCCGTCTGATCGAGTTTGCTATTCGGGAGAGGGACAATGGGAACGCTCTGCTGGACGAGGATCTTCTAGAAGATGGTGATGGGCATTAATTGCTCATTATGGTTCCTGCAGAGGAGTGAAGAATATTCTGTGCACTTATTGCCCACTCCTCTCTGTGGCGATTTTTGGGGCAGAAACCCTAATTAGGGCATATGTGGCTCAATCTGAGCCCTTTATTGTAATTGAATTTGAGTTGTCCACTGAAATGGGCTAGATATAAAAGGGGCATCCCCCCTCATTTGTAAAAAAATAGAATTAGAATCAGATTCAGAGCTAGAGGATTGTGCTAGAAAGTAAAGAGCTTATAGCATTTAGTTAGAAGTTAGCTTAGATTGAGGAGGGAAGAAAACTTTCCTTTGAAAGTTTTGTAAACGGTTGTTGTGAACACTTTTCATAATACAAAAAGTTTCATTGCTTGGTGATTTCTTCTTTCGTTATGAGTAGCTAGCAAGGCCATTTCATCTTTCCAATTCAAAGTAGATAGAGTAAAATAGACTTTCATTTCATGCAAGTAGTTGTTAGCTGTGGAGTGTGGCATTTAATTTGAGCAAGTCTTCTTTCGTCCATACCACTAGCGGGCTTGCTGACAGTAGGTCCGCTTGCGTGGTCAACTGGAATAATAGCACTTAACTTTGATTGTGGCTCATATGTCTGTATGCATCACTGTGATGGCATGAACATTTTGTGTCATGATTTGAACACTTTTCTCATCCTTTGAAGATTGCACCGACTTTGTGGAGGTTGTCCGAAGGGAGGCAAAGCAGAGTCTGAGTCTAGTTCGAAGATTGTTTAGGTTGATCCCCACATTCCACCCTTTAGAAGTAGATTGTAGAATCTCTCCCCTCATCTCCTTTAAATTCAGCATTTTCGGGTTAGTTTAGAAATCAGAGCATCACAGTCAAATCTTTCATCTGCTTCACGAAGTTGAACAATCACGTAAGTCCCCTTAGAATAACCAGCATATTCACATCAACCAACTGAGTCTATTCGTGACAAAAGGAACCTTGGAGTTGAACGCATGATCTTTCACGCAATCTTAGCATGCGGAATACTTTGATCAAGAGAGAATAGAGTAACCGTTGGACATTTTATTCTGTGTTGGTGTTGTCATAAAAAACACGTCAATAGGTCCTCCTGGTGTTGTTTATTTCAAAGGTGCTCTCAAGGGATTTAAACATTAGGTATGCAGTCTCATGTTTTGACAGAATAGGTACTATATGGTCCCTAACTGCATCTACTCAAATTTTCATAGCTTTCTCATTGTTCTCAATCCATTGAGTTTTCTCTGGATCATCCTCAGGTTCTCTCTTGTTTTCTTTCACAAATGAGTCTAACTTATTTTCTTTTAGAATCATCATGATTCTAAATTTCCATGATGTAAAGTTGTTTGCACCTTCAAGGCGATCCTCGAATCTGATCACCCTTGACATTATGAAGAATGGAAAGTATTTGCGATTTCAAGAGGAAATGCGATTTTAAATAATCTGATTTTTAAGTTTAATTGGATCTTCCTAACGTGGCTCTGATACCATGTTAAATTTTGATCAAACCTATCAGATTATAAATTGAAAACTGAAGATGTTATCAAAGCTAAGACTGAATGAATATATGAAAACTAAGTCTGAAATTTTGTAGTTGATTTTCGACCTTCAAGAGCACAGATTAATTTACTGATTTCTATTATCTGCTATAAAGGAACCGATCACCCATAAATATGGGTAAGGAGGGGCACGACCCAAGATGAAGAGACGAGGCTTTCAAGAGACGTATCTCATGAGAGACACGTCTCATGATCGACATGTCCCATGAGCGGACGTGTCTTTCATGTTAGTCCCTTCGTCTATAACAACCGACGATTAGCCTCTTAATAATCAAACATAATTTATATATATGCAATTTGATATAGTTCGATCTGAATATACTCATTATATATATTTCTCAAAGCATATCGCAAACCTATACTTAGTATTTGGAGATTTCGATATAAATGATGATGATGCATAAATGTAATCATCATTTATATCTGACCGAACCTATCTATCTTCAACAGTTATGTTATAAAATTAAATTGAGGGGTAAAGTGGTCATTGAAAAGTGTACCTTGTGCCTAATGAAACAACTTCAAGTTGTTTTTAAAAGCTTTGTTAATATTTTATTGTCTCCTTGAAGTGGACGCCATAAGGAGGAGAAAGATATTTTTAAATGTTAAATAATTCTATGAGGAGAATGGCCTTGGATTTCTAGGGTGGAATTAAGAGCTATTTGAAGTCCATCACCCTAGTTTTATATTTTGGAGTTTGGCTCTCATTTTATTATCTTTGCTTTGACGACATACAGAAATGCTACCAGTTTCATTCTAGGTTGCTTGGGCTGCATAGAGAGGACGAAAAACCCTCCTTCGTATGGGCTGGTTTCGGTGGTGAAATATCCACCCTAATCAAATATTGGTGTTTATTATCAACGAAGATCACAAGAGCTTCAAGAGTTCGAATTTGGTGCCTAAAAGGTGAAGATTTATCAATACTTCTAAGAGTTTTTGGTGTGTATTGGTTTGCTTCAGTTTTGGTGTGGATTTCAAAGGTTTTGGTGTGATTTATTTCTATTTCTAGGCGCTTCTTTTTGGTACTTGAGACCTGGTTTTCCATTCATATCTCTTGGAGGGTTTGGAGTTTGCAAATGGGCATTGTCTTAATGGAAGCCTCTCTCAAGGGTGCCCCTTTTGAATAATACATATTTTTTGGTGATGAAATCAATTTTAAAAGCCGGGTCAACCCAGCTCAGCTAGCGCCATCTTCAGAAGTCACCCAGTGTTTGTTCGACCTCTTTAAGGAGTGGGTTTGTAGTCCAAAGGTTGCCTATTTGAGGGACGCCTCTCCTTGGGTCAGCATCGAGCTTGTTTTCCCTTACCTAATGGTGGACGCTGTCATAAGAAGAAGCCAAGTATTGCTGTCTAGAAGCTGTGAAATCAGGTCTGATAATAATTGAGTAATTTTCTGTTTTGGCTTGTAAAAATCTGAACTAGATGTTATTGAAAATCAGAAAATATAAGGAGGCAAATTCCTCTTTCTTTGCAAGTTATCTAGTTATTTTACATTGCAATCTATTATGGAAATCTTGGCATATTTCACTCTCAATGACACATGAAACAATAACAAGCAAGCTCAGAAAACAACAACAGCAGATTGAAAACACAAAAAAAACAGGGGTGCTTATTATAGTGGTATCAGAGCCAAATCCTTCCTGCCATCCTGTGTAGACATTGAAAACTGCACTTCCATTCTATGAGTGCAAGAGAACAAAGGTATATTCAGAGAGAGATTAGAAAGGGTCATTGGCAGCCCCCACCTATTCTAGAAGTTCATACATTATCAGGTGTACTTAAGGCTCATTGGGAGTCTTCTCAGGAAACAAAAATGCAGCCAGAATGTCATGATGGTGAGGAGAGAACATTTGGTAACAGGGATGATAGAGGAAAAAGGACAACAAGATCACCGAGTCCTGGAACTAAAATAGAGCGGAAATTTGACATAATGATGGATATGATGTCTCAAATGTTGGGAAAAATGGGGCGAAATGTAGTGGTGCAAATTACTCAACACAATCCACAAGGTAATACAGGGCATACAAGAGAGCATAGTGCCTCAAATCAGCAAAGTGGTAATGGGGGATAGCGAACTACAATTAACTCATTCATCTCTTCTAGGCCATTTAGGCCCAGTTTCTTAACTCCGAAGGTACCTCAATCCAATCCAAAAGCTTCTATGTCGTTTGTGGATAGCTTAAGACATGGATATGCCGAGTATAGCACACTCCCTGATGATATTAAGAGGGACCTATCTTACAACGAATTCATGGACCAAAAAAGAAAAATAAATGGCAATGGGAGTAGATATGACCAGAGAGGAGCAACAATGTAGAGGGACTTATAGTATGCCATCAACAAGGTTATGCTTGCACATTTTGATGGAAGAGACAGTTGTTCAACTAAGGCTTGGATACAAAAACTTGACAATTATCTATCCCTTAGACCCATGGCGGAGGAAGAGGCAATTAAGTTGTCCACGTTACACTTGGACGAGGTAGCACATGAGTGGTGGTACCATGGTTTGGTTACCTTGGGTCATCGGTCTATCACTACATATAATGAGTTCACCACTACACTCATTGAAAGATTTGATTAAAAAGACCTTGAGATTCATTTCAGAGAGTTGGCCCAACTTAAGCAGTATGGCACAGTTGAGGCATACATAACAAAATTTCAAAGGCTTTCAATGATGGTTACATGAATTTCAAAGAGGAGGTTAGTGGTCTTATTCGGTGAAAGTCTTATGGAACCACTCAAGGGATGGATTAAGACTTTTGACCCACCAACTTTGCAAGATGCTATGAAAAAAGAAAGAAGTATGGAGTGGGCTGCCCCTAAAGCAAAAATTCAATCCAAACCCTTTATTCACAAAAGGGATAAGAGACCTTTAACTAAGGATACTTCAAAGCAGAAAAAATCAGTCACAAGGCTGGATGGAGACACACTTAATAACCTCAGGAAGAAGGGCCTATGCTTCGAGTGTAGAGATAAGTGGTCTAAGGATCATGTATGTGCAAAAGGGGCCATAATACGCTAGATAGAGTACTATTCAGCTGAGGAAAGTGCCTTTGAAAGTTATGACTGATAGATTTTAATAATCAGATGCAAAGTACATAAATTAATTCAAAATTCAACACAAGAACACAGCCAATACCTTGGGAAAAGCCTCCAACCTGAGCGAGAAAAACCCAGCCAATATATCTCTTATATATTGATTATAATAAGAGCAAAAATCTGCTTACAACTCAGACTCTAATCACAAGGTCTCTTTTAGAACAATGAACAACACCTCTCCTAGATGCAAATATACAAACAATGTATTTCTCCTTGATGTTAATCTGCTGTATGAAAAAACTCGATCTGCTGCAATAGCGTGAACTTCTTCTTGAATAATGCTGAATGAACTTGATGATCAAATGAATGAGAAACACCTTGTATTTATACATTCATCAAGGTGAGAGACACGTCCTTTAGTATGAGAGGTCAGCCCAGCCAAGAAGGACGACTTTTCAAAAGTCGCACCACTTCTAGGGTCGGCCTCAATTAAAATATATTTAATCATCATTAAATAAAATCATTTCATTTAATTACATATAATAATAATGAAATCGGCCTCTTCATAAAATCAAGATCTCATATATATATAAAATTGAATAGCTATAAGTTACATTCAATTTTATTTTCTTCTTGTAAGTCGTGTGCCTGGAAGTAAACTCTTGCGGCTGCCACTCATCAACACTCCCTCTCAACTAGGGAGGAATACTTCCAGTTGTACAAGACATATCACCTCATTATGATGTCAATCAACATGGCTACATCCATGTGAGAAAAGAGCTTATCACCTCATCGTGAAAGCGTATCACCTCATCGTGATATCAACCATCATGGCTACCTCCATTGATGGTATGTACAAATGCTCATCACTCAATGTGATGTTGTCACCTCACTGTGACGTTCACCATGGCTCTCCCAGAGGGTGAAACACAAGTACAAGAAAATCATCACGGACTCCCTCACATGATGTTGTCATGGAGTCACACACATGACATCCACCATGGCTCTCCCAGAGGGTGGAAACAAGGGTTTTCACCTCAAATCCCAAAGAGAAATGCATTATCAAAGGCTTGCACCTCAAATATCTCTCAAATAAAGAAATGCATCAATAGAGGATCACTGATACTGAGACTCCTCAATTAAGGCTTGATTCTCCACCATACCAAGCTTATCTCGAAAGTACACAAACTTTATCCTAGAGAGAGGCTTGGTGAGAATGTCTACCATCTGCTCATCAGTGCTAATTTACCTCAACTGTATAGCTTTCCTCAATACCATATCTCTGATATAATGGTATTTGATCTCAACATGTTTAGTTCTGTCATGAAACACAACATTGACAGAAAGCTTCACACAACTCTAGTTATCACAATGAATGATAGTAGGCTCTATTAATTGTCCAAACAATCTTGCAAGGAGCTTTCGAAGCCACATTGCTTCACGAGCTACCACACAAGTTGCAATGTACTCCACCTCTGCGGTACTTAATGCCACTGAAGACTGCTTCTTGCTGCACCAGGATATCATAGCAGATCCCAAACTAAAGCAACAACCAGAGGTACTCTTCCAATTAGTGACACACCCTACCCAATCAGGATCAGTAAAACCATGCAGCTTCAAACCATGCAACAAGATGTATCTGTCTTGGTTCACACATGAACTAACTAAGCGCACTCACTGCATAGCAAATATCCGGTCTACTGTTAACTAGATACATCAATGAACTAATCAGTTGTTTGTACATCGTGGGATCCACCAATTCTGAACTAGCTGCAGCCTCCTTCAATTTATGTAAATTGGTCTCCATAGGTGTAGACATAGGTTTGCAATCAATCATATCAAACCTCTTTAGAATGTCAATGGTATACTTCCCTTGACTTAGAATCATCTCATCTAGCTTTTGCCAAACTTTTAAGCCAAGAAAGTAATGCATGAGACCAAGATTTTTCATTTCAAACTCAAAAGCTAGCTCCTTACATTTGAGAATGAGGTGTTCTTCTCCAGTGATAATCAAATCATCAACATACAAAACCAAAATCAACGCTTCACCATTAATTACCTTGAAGTAGACGCTTCACCATTAATTACCTTGAAGTAGAGGTTTGAATCTGCATCATTCTTTGAGAAACCCAAACTCAATAGGTAACGATCAATCCTTTCGTACCAAGCACAAGGAGCCTACTTAAGATCATACAAGGCCTTTTTCAACCTACAAACATGGGACTCCTTCCCATGTACCTCAAATCCATCAAGTTGCTCAATGTAAACCTCTTCCTCTATTGCACCATTCAGAAAGGCAGTATTTACATCCATTTGGTAGATCTTCCATCCTTTAGATGCAGCAATAGCAATGATGGTCCTGACAGAAGTATAACGAGCCACTAGAGCAAAGGTTTCTTCATAGTCAACTCCCTCTTTTTGTGAGAACCCTTTAGCCACAAATCTAGCCTTGTACTTCTCAATGCTCTCATCAGCCGCATGCTTGATTTTGAAGAGCCATTTAGAGACACCACAAATTTGCCTTCGAGTCTAGGAACGATGTCCCAAACATCATTCTTAAGAACATTCTTAAGAATAAATTGATACTCTTCAGTCATAGCATCTTTCCAAACTTGTTGGCTAGAAGCTTCCTCAACACTGGAAGGCTTTGACTCAATAATCTGACTCATCAAGGCTACATAACTGGAGAACTTATTAGGTCTCTTACTTTCTCTGAAAGTTCCTCTTGGGGCTGCAAAATTTTTTGCCTTCTGCATTATTTTCTTGGCCCAAAGAGGTATTTTCCTTCCAATCACAATATTTGTAAGCCCATCAATAGGTTCCAAGGGCTTGACTGGATCATCATCTCCTTTAGGTTCTAGAGCCTCTCCCTAATTCTCAAGAACATGGTCAACTTCCATATCCTGAGGAGGCTCTTCTTTATCGATCTCCATATGAGTGCCCTTGGATCTCCTGAATGCAACATCCTCCTCAAATGTGACATCTCTACTGATCTCACTAGTCTTTTGTCCATGTAGGCTTTTGATGTCTCACTATAGCCTACCAAAATTCCCTTCTTGCAAGAAGGTTCCAACTTTGTCCTATTTTCCTTTGGTATATGAACATACAGTGGACATTCAAAGATCCTCAAATGACTTACTTCAGGCTTCACCCCAGAGAATGCTTCTTGAGGAGTTATATTCTCCAAGATCCTATGAGGACTTTTATTCTGGACATAGATAGCAGTCCTGGATGCTTCAGCCCAAAGAGAAATTTGCAGGTCTAACTCATGAATCATGGCTTTGACTGCTTCCACGATAGATATGTTCTTTCTCTCTGCAACACCGTTCTGTTGAGGGTTATAAGGAACGTTGAACTCCCTCTTAATCCCTGCTTCCATGCAAAGTTACGGAAGATAACAAAAGTGTACTCTCCTCCGTTATCGGATCTCAAGACCTTGATCCTCTTTCCGGAAAAATTCTCCACTTGAGCTTTGAACTCTTTGAATCTCTCTAATATCTCCTCAGATTCTTTAGATTTCAAGAAATAAATCCAAGTCTTTCTAGAGTAGTCATCAATAAAAATAATGTAATACAAGAAACCACTCGAAGAAGCAACAGACATTGGACCACATAAATTAAAATGAATAAGATCTAAAACACATTTGGATCTACTTTCACTACTATGGAATGGACCTTTTGTATTCTTACCCAAAGCGCAACCCTTGCAGGTTCCTTCATGCTTTTGGTTGAATTTAGGAAGGTCGGTAACCATCTTCTCCATAATAGGTAGAGCTCAAAAGTGAAGGCGAGCCCATCTTCGATGCCAAAGATAGCACAAACTTGAGGAATCATGCACTAGAACCTGAAGAGGACGAGTGCATAGCTTGTAGAGACACCCATGTCTAACTCCAATCACCCGATCAGTCTTGATGTTGGAGTTCTTAGCCCATATAAGAACTTTGCCTTCTGAAAATGCAACTTGATAACCCTTGTCTTCCAAGGCTGAGATGGAAACAAGGTTTCTCTTGATGCCTGGAACAAATAGCACATCATCCAATTGCAAGGAAGCACCAAAATCCAAGTGAAGAGATGAGGTCCCAACTCCTTTTACAGAATAACTAGCATCATCCCCAATAATGACTTGTTCGCTAGAATCTTTCTCCATCAAATCAGATAGATGCTCCCTAAATCCGGTGATGTGACGAGAGGCACCACTATCGATCAACCAAGTGTTGGTGTCAAAGTTTTATTGCTTAACAAGGTTGAGTAGAATAGGTATTCACATGAATCCTTCTGCAAAGAGACTTCATCAACATTTGCAATGGCAGCCTGTTGCCTAGGCCTGGTAGGACATTCTTTTACAAAGTGACCATACTTGTCACATCGAAAACATTGGACCTTGGAGACGTCCCTCTTCTTAAATGCGGGGCCACCATCAACTCCTTTATCTCTATTTCTTTTGAAATAACCTTTCTTCCCATCTTTCCCTTTCTTCTTTGAGGATTGATTGGCAAGAACATGAATGTCCTCATTAATGGAGCTTTGCCCAATACCTCTTGCAGCCAACCTAGACTCTTCTTGAATACAGTCTGCCCTCAACCGATCAAACTTGGAAAGTTTTGATCTTGCACTGATTCCCTGAATATAAGACTCCCATGATGAAGGAAGACCATTAAGAGTGAGCATGGTCAAATCCTTGCTATCGACAACATGCCCAATAGATGAGAGTTGATCTCTCAACTCAATTATTCTCATGAAGTAGGCAATAACAGATTCTCCCTTTGCCATCTTCAAATGATGGAGTTGTTGCTTTAGTGCAAGTACCCGACTTGTGTTGTTGATCTCGTACATCTCCTCCAAGGTTTTGAACATCTCTCTTGCAGTTCTTAACTTGGAGACAATAGGAACAATATGATCCTTAACGGAATCAACTAACATCTTCTTTGCCCTAATATCTTTCTTCTTCCATAGAGTCTTCTCTTCCTCATCCGTAGGCTTGGGGGCAGAGCTCTCCACAAATTTTGCCAATTCACTTTCCTCCAAGGTGAGCATGATCCTGAATCTCCACAAAGTCAAATTTGATGCTCCCTCAAGCCTATCCTCAATCTTAATACCATTCACCATCTTGACGGAGAGATAGAGGTGAACAAAGATGAGAAATAAAATAAAGGGTATCGCTGTAAAACACAAATCTGATCGAGATCTTCAAACCCGCTCTGATACCATGATAGATTTTAATGATCAGATGCAAAGTACAAAAATTAATTTAAAATTCAACACAAGAACACAACCAATACCCTGGGAAAACCCTCCAACCTGAGGGAGAAAAACCCAACCAATATATCTCTTATATATTGATTCTAATAAAAGAAGAAATTTGCTTACAACTCAGACCTAATCACAAGGTCTCTTTTAGAACAATGAACAACACCTCTCCTAGATGCAAATATATAAACAATGTATTTCTCCTTGATGTTAATCTGTTGTGTGAAAAAACTCAATCTGCTGCAATAGTGCGAACTTCTTCTTATATAATGCTGAATGAACTTGATGATCAAATAATGAGAAACACCTTGTATTTATACATTCATCAAGGTGAGAGACACGTCCTTTAGTATGAGAGGTCGGCCCAGCCAAGGACGACTTTTCAAAATTTGCGCCACTTCTAGGGTCGGCCTCAATTAAAATATATTTAATCATCATTAAAAAAAATCATTTCATTTAATTACATATAATAATAATGAAGTTGGCCTTTTCATAAAGAAGAGATCTCATATATATATAAAATTGAATAACTATAAGTTACATTCAATTTTATTTTCTTCCTATAAGTCATGCTCTTGGAAGTAGACTCCTACGGCTGCCACTCATCAACACTGACCAACAATCAGATTTTGAGGAAAAAGAGGAAGAAGAGCCACAAGAAGAGGTTGAAAAGGGGGAATCAAAGGAGAGCAAACTTGCCCAGCTATACAGCTTTCAAAAGAATGAGTTCTTATGCATTAGAGGAGTCCTTAAGGGGCAATAGATGATAGCATTGATTGATTCAGGTGCCATACATGATTTCATTGATGAGGGACTTGTTGCACGTAGAGGATTGCAAACACAGGAGGTTGATGGATTCAGAGTGATGGTTGCAAATAGTTTCACCATTAATTGCACCTGGATGATTCCATAGCTTAGCATCCGGTTGGGTAACCACGACTTCAAAGATGACTTCTATGTGGTTGGTATTGGGGATACAGATGTATTGTTGGGCACCTAGTGGTTACGTTCCTTAGGAGAGATCACTCTCAATTTTCAAACCTTAGAGCTGAAGTTTAAATCAGATGGCAAGAACGTAGTATTGAGGGGAATATCTAATGAAGGGCCTCAGGTTGTTTCTTGTAAGCAAATGGAGAGGCTTTTCAGACATGACCAGGTGGAGTGGGCAACAAAGTGTATAGTCATGCCTGCAGTTATAGAGGAGCAAAAACGTTCAAATCCATCTGACATACAAGCTTTGCTTACTGAGCAAAGCAAGGTATTTGGCAGCATACCTCCTGGGAGGTCACCTGATAGGGGTATAAAGCACATCATTGAGCTAGAGGAGGGCACTAAAGCAGTAATCACTACACCATACAAGCACTCAAAGAGACATAAGGATGAGATAGAAAAAACAATCAAGGAGCTTTTGGATATGGGGCATATTAGATTGAGCAAGAGTCCATTTGTTTCTTCAGTGGTGTTAGTGAAGAAGAAGGATGAGACTATGCGCATGTGCATAGATTACTATAATACCCCTCTGTTTTGGCTCTTTGCTCAGACAGTGTCCTAAAAGAAAAAATTATTCTGGGTTTTTTTTTTAAATTGTTCTATAAAAGAAAAAAAATCTATCTTTAGGGTTTATAATTTTCTCCTTACACAAAAAAAATGAAGAGTTTTTCCTGTCTACCCTAGTCAAGGTTTTTGTTGTTCGGGAGGGCTCTCTGATATTTGGTTTTTACCGTTTTTTCCGAAAAAAAAACGATGATTTGTATCTTGGGTTTGGCGATTTTTTCCTCAAAAATCGTGGTTTGTTGCAGTCAGTTTTTTGGTCGCACCTGGAGTTGTTGGGGTGAACATCTGCACAACTAGCTTTTTGCAATCAGTTCTCAGGCGTTGTGCTCATCTGCAAAAGTTTTGACGGTTTGCTGATTTATCCTCAAAATCGTGTCCGTTGTTCTCGGTGTGTCTCTGGATTCAGGGAGGAACAACTTTGTTATCCAATATTAGGTTGGACATTTTGTAATGACTTCTGGTTAGCAGTTTTGTAGTTTCTGGGAGGGTTGGTGGCAGACTGATCTCGGTGGCAGGCTCTTGTCTCTTGTTGCAAAGCATTCTACAGAAGGGGGCAGCCTTCTCTGTTTTTTCTAAACGTTTTTTAGCACTTTTGGTCATTCACATTCTGCAGATCCAAGGAGGGTCTCAGCAGCAGCAGAATGTTCTGAAGAATTTGTGACCAAACGACTTGCAGATTATTTTTTGTAGGCTAGTTCGTAGATTGACCATTAAGGAAGGGTGTTTGATTATATTCTTCCTTTGTATAATGGTCAATTAGTGCTACAGTAGTTGAGGTGGTTAGACATCTTAAATGTCTACAGTCATCTACCTCCTCTATAAATTGTAATCTACTTTCTTTTGTTAATTCAAGCAATTTCTAGCCCAAAATTGTTTCATTGTGGGCTCTATATTTTTGCATCTTTCTGGAAGTGGTGATTTTGGAAAAGGCTTTGGAAATTGAATTCTGAAGGCGAGGCTCTGATCCAACCTTCATTTCTTCAAGCTTCAAGAAAACAGGTTCTTTTATTGTTTTATTTATTTAGTTGATTTAGAAAGATTGTTTATACAAAATTCAATTATGTAGAAGCTTTGCTTAAATATGTAAAAAAAAATTGAAATATTGCCTGTGTAAGAAGATTTTGTAGTTTTAGTAGAAGCTTTTAATTGTTTGAAAATTTGTAAGGCTTCTATATTTGAAGATTTGGCGTGATTAATTTAGTGCTTTTGTAGAAAATTTTATAGTGAAATCAGAAAGCCTATGTGAAATTGATATTTTGAACAATGGAAAAACCCAGAGGGAACCATTATAAGATTTAGAAAATTTATTGAAAGCTTTTGTGTAGAAAATTGTTGAAAGCTTCTGTATGGAATTGATTTCAAACAATAGAAAATTTCAAAGAAAACAATAGAGATATTAGAAATCTCTATAGAAATAGATTGGAAAATCTTCCTATCAAGAAATTTGGGAAAACCTTAGTAATGGTAGTCTGGTAAAATAGAAAAAAAATAGGGAAATCAGAAAGAAATATTAGATCTAGAAAGTAAACCCTTTAGAAGAAATTGTAATGTTCCTGTAGCTTGTCTTTTCTCGGAAAAATTTCTCTGTGTTTTTAAACTGTAGGAATTCAATTATAATTCTTCAAAATTCGTTCCTCTGTGTTTGGATTTGAGAATGCAAGAAAGGAACCTTTGTTATTTTATTTGATAAAAAATTATTGTAGAAATCCTCTATGGAATTTGGGTTTTTTTTGGATATTTGCATAATTTTGCCTATAGATGGTTTTTTTTTTTAAGTTTCTTCCCAATTTGTCTATGGAGTTTAATCTTTATATATATATATATATATATATATATATATATATATATTTATTTATTTTTAAATATAGTATTGTCGCCGTACAGTGATTCCATTTAAGGATTGGGAATATTATTTCGCTGGAGATTTCAATGTTTTAAGAATCGTAGTGTTCATGAATGTTTTGTGGGGGTTTTTATTTGTTTATATTGGGGGGGCTTGGGAGGCGCTGCCTCCACCGTCACCCCCATAAGGGGACGACTGTGGAGGAAGGGCCTCCGCAGCCCCTCCCCATATTACCTTGGCCGCACCATGCTGGGGTGTCGGTTGTGCTGTTGTGCCCCAAGCACATTTGTCGGCGCCCCTTCTTGCATAGTACAGTCTTTATTGTGGAATGAATAAAGTCCATTGTGACTTTAATATGATTCAGATTTCTTTAAATGGATTTCGATATTTGCTCGAGTAATTCATCATATATAAAATATATATATATATTCATCATATATAAAATATATATATATTCCATATAAAATCACTCGAGCAAATATCGAAATCCATTTAAAGAAATCTGAATCATATTAAAGTCATGGCAGACTTTATTCATTCCACAATAAAGACTGTACTATGCAAGAAGGGGCGCCGACGAATGTGCTTGGGGCAGTTGTGCTTAAGCACAACCGACACCCCAGCATGGTGCGGCCAAGGTAATATGGGGAGGGGCTGCGGAGGCCCTTCCTCCACAGTCGTCCCCTTATGGGGGTGACGGTGGAGGCAGCGCCTCCCAAGCCCCCCCAATATAAACAAATAAAAACCCCCACAAAACATTCATGAACACTGCGATTCTTAAAACATTGAAATCTCCAGCGAAAAAATATTCCCAATCCTTAAAAGGAATCGCCGTACGGCGATAGTTTATATTTAAAAATAAAATAAAAAATATATATATGTATATGCATTTGTATATACATATGTGTTAGTTTTTCTTAGATCATATTAAACAATGAAAGCACTTAAAATAATTGCAACACACAAGACAATAAACACAGCAAGATACCCTGGGAAAACCCTCCTCTTGAGGGAGAAAAACCCAGCAAATGAATCTCTTATATAAAGTAGAACAAGAGCAGAAATCTGCTTACAACTTAGGCCCAACAATGGCCAATACTTGATACAATGAAATCGCACCTCTCCTAGATGCAAGATATGCAATAAATATGAGATCTTCCTTGAATCCAAACTGCTGCTATGAAGGTGCGAACTTCTGCTCTTAAATTGCGAATTTTGCTTGATTGAATGAATGAATATAATGACAAGTAAGACCATATATATAGACAAGTGAGGCGCCTCTTCAAGATAGGTCGGCCCTCTAAAAGAAACATAATAAATAAGGTCGACCCAAGTAATAACCAAAGCATGCGAACCATATAGGGTCGGCCCTCTGCATTTATTATATTTTATTGTCATAAATTAAATAGCCGAATGGCTACTCATTTAATTTATGTTTTTTTCTTGGAATTCATGCAATGGAAGTGCAGCCCTAAGCTGCTATAACATCAACAATATGCATCTATGTATATAATATATATATAAAGATTACACTCCATAGACAAATTGGGAAGAAACTTTAAAAAAAAACCATCTAGAGGCAAAATTATGCAAATATCTAGAAAGAACCCAAATTCCACAGAGGATTTCTACAATAATTTTTTTTCAAATAAAATAACAGAGGTTCCTTTCTTGCATTCTCAAATCCAAACACAAAGGAACGAAATTTGAAGAATTGTAATTGAATTCCTACAGTTTAAAAACACAGAGAATTTTTTTCCGAGAAAAGACAAGCTACAGGAAAATTACAATTTCTTCTAAAGGGTTTTCTTTCTAGATATAATATTTCTTTTTGATTTTCCTAATTTTTCCTATTTTACCAGAGTACCATTACTAAGGTTTTCCTAAATTTCTTGATATGAAGATTTTCCAATCTATTTCTACTAAGATTTCTAATATCTCTATTGTTTTCTTTGGAATTTTCTATTGTTTGAAATCAATTCCCTACAAAAGCTTTCAACAATTTTCTACATAGAAGCTTTCAATAAATTTTCTAAATCTTATAATGGTTCCCTCTGGGTCTTTCCATTGTTTAAAATATCAATTTCACAGAGGCTCTCTGATTTCACTATAAAATTTTCTATAAAAGCACTAAATTAATCACACCAAATCTTCAAATACGCCTTACAAATTTTCAAACAATTAAAAAATTCTATTAAAAATACAAAATCTTCTTACACAGGCAATCTTTCAATTTTTTTTACAAATTTAAGCAGAACTTCTATAGAATTGAATTTTGTACAAAATTTTTTTTTAAAGTTTAAACCAACTAAATAAATAAAACAATAAAAGAAATTGTTTTCTTGAAGCTTGAAGAAATGAAGGTTGGAGCAGAGACTCACCTTCAGAATTCAATCTCCAAAGCCTTTTCCAAAATCACCACTTCCAGAAAGATGCAAAAATACAAAGTCCACAATAATCCTGAGAACCTCTTTCAATTTTCAACAAAAAACCTCTCAAAAAGATATCCCTCTTTCCATTCCCGTGAATTAACCTCTTGCCTCCCTCTGTTATGGCAAATATTCTCTTCGAGAATAATTTCCCAACAAGACTGATTAATAATTTTTTCTCACACATGTCAAATTTAAAATATCTTCTAAACAACACAAATATTTCCTCTAAAGCATTTACAAGTCATTTTTGCATTTTAATAATTCAAACCATAGAAGCATAAATCTGCAAAAAATCGTAGAAATCGCGATTTTTAAAAAATTGTTGCTGTTCCCGATATTTTTCAGCATAAAATCGCGATTTTTTGTGCTGCGTTGACCGCCCAAAAAATAGTTGAAAATCGGGTTAAAATCGTCAAAAAATCGCGAAAAAAACGTGAACCCTAAAAACGTGGAAATAACCCTAAAAAATGTGTTTTTTAATAAATAGTATTAAATAGCAGTTACGTTTTAAGTTTTTCATTGCCTGCGACAACATGCGAATCCTCTTGCCTGCAGCAACACGCGAACAAAGGCAATCCTTGGCCGTCGAAGTAACTACGACCGGAGGTTTTGCCAACACGCGAACCGGAATAGACGCGAACCAGGTGGCATTCTTGGCCGCCAAACTAGACGCGACTGGAGGTGGAGGTTGGACATGCGACTGCAGGTTGGCCATTGTTTTTCTTCGACCATTGTTTTTCTTCTGTATTTTTTTTTTCCTGCTTTATATATAATAAATATTATTAAATTAAAATATAAATATATATGAAAATATAGTATTTTATGAAATATAGTATATTAAATAACTATATAAATTTATTAAATAATATTTTCTGAAATACAATATATTATATAATTAAATAAATTTATTAAATAATATATTTAAATATTAAATAATTTAAGTTTTTTAGAGTGTACTCAGAAAGCACAAGTTCAGGCTGCCTTCATTTTACACAACAGCAATTACTCAACCCAAAAATGCATGCCATTGTATAGGTTTGCAATTTGTTGATTTTGAAAATTTGTTTGAATCTCACATAGGTGTGTGTCTATATCAAGAGTAGCACTTCTGTTTTGGTAAATTCAACAAGTCTTTGATCAGACACACTCATACATTGGGCAACATTCTCATTTTTTTATCTTTATTCATGCCTTTAAGTTTAAAGTTCAAAATTTTATGTTGCCTTTGATGGCGAAGTAGGCTGAATTAAAAAGTTTATTGCAGATTTGATCATAATGCCACGTCAAAAAGACTTTGCATGGACACATTGTACTTCAGTTTCAGGTACAACAAAGGTTAAATGCAACTAGTGTAAGACTGATATCAATGGGGGCATTTATCGTTTCAAATGGCACTTGGCAAAGGAGCCAAGAAATAACAACACTCCTTGTATAGCATACCCTGCAGATGTCACACACCAGGCACAACAGGCTCTTCATGCGATTCCTGAGAACAAGGCAAAAAAGGCAAGAACTGGGGTTCAAATAGGTTCTAATTCTACAAATACTAGAGGGAGTCAGGTTCAGGATGATGGTGCAAGTGATTTTTTGAAGGAATCAGGGTCAACACCTTCTTCTACAACGCATGGCCCAAACACAGGTGGAGGAAACATTAATGCTTTCTTTGCACCTCGTACTACACCAGGATCACAAACCACTTTGGAGAGTACAGGATGGAGGAAGAATGTCCATGAACAAGCAAGGAAGGCGATTGGAAACTTTTGGTACTACTCTAGCTTGCCATTTCATGTTGCTAGATCACCATATTGGCAAGGTATGGTGGATGCTATTGCAGCTGCAGGTCTTGGGTTCAAAGCCCCATCTTATGAGACATTGAGGGTTGGTATGCTCAATGATGCAGTACAGGATGTTACAGATGTTGTTATAGAGCTTAAACTAGAATGGGCAAAGACTTGTTGCACCATAATGTCAGATGGATGGACAGATAGAAGGAATCGAACCCTCATCAACTTCCTTGTCTCTTGTGAAATTGGCATTATATTTCTGAAATCCTTGTGAAATTGGCACTATATTTCTGAAATCCTTGGATGCATCGGATACTATGAAATCTGCAGCTGCATTGTTTGAGATGTTTGATTGTGTGGTACAAGAAGTTGGGCCACCAAATGTGGTTCAATTTATTACAGACAATGTTGTTGCTTGTGTAGCTGCTGGTAGACTCTTGACAGACAAATACCCCTCTATATTTTTTACCCCATGTGCAGCACATTGCCTTGATCTAACCCTTGAGGACATTGGAAAACTTGAATGGGTTAAGGAGGTATTGCAAAATGCCCGCAAAGTTACAAAATTCATTTATAATCACACGAGGCTTTTGTGCATGATGCGTACTTTCACAGAGGGCAGGGAGTTGGTTCGACCAGGGGTGACAAGATTTGCAACACAATTCCTTGCACTACAAACTCTATGCCAACAAAAAATGAATTTGAAACGAATGTTTGTTTCAAATGAGTGGATGGAGTCTGGCTTCGCAAATCTAGTAGATGGCATAGCAGTGGCAGGCTATATGTACTCTTCTACTTTTTGGGATGCAGCTGAACAAGTTGTAGAGTTTTCAAAGCCTCTAGTAAAAGTCTTAAGACTAGTGGATGGGGATAAATCCCCCATGGGTTATTTGTATGAGGCCATGGATAGGGCCAAGGAGGTGATGAGGGGTAGGATGCAAAATGACAGGGACAGGTATATGCCATTATGGGACATAATTGATAGAAGATGGGATCAATAGATGCATTCTCCTCTCCATGCTGCAAGATACTATCTTAATCCGAGTTTGTTCTATAACCCTTCATTTAGACGTGATGATGGTGAGGTAACACAGGGCTTGTTCATGTGCATGGAAAAAATGTTTGATACCAAAGAACAATTACAGGCAGCTATGGGAGAGTTAGCAACGTACAAGCAAGCAAGGGGTTTTCTCTCATTTATGGCCGCCATCGCAGGCAAGAATACCTTGCTACCAGGTAGACTCTATAAACTTGTGGTAGTCTCTCTATTTTGCGGACATGATCATTAAGTGTTAAGTTGATTTTAAGATATTCTTACATGATATCATCTCCATGTAATGTGTTTTTGCAGCACAATGGTGGGAGTATTTTGGTCATGATACCAAACACCTTAGATGGATGGCGAGACGCATTTTGAGCCAGCCATGCAGTTCATCTGCTTGTGAGCGTACTTGGAGTGTTTTTGAACACATACACTCCAAGAAACGCAATCGGCTAACACAAAAATGGATGAATGACTTGGTGTTTGTTCACCACAATCTCCGTTTGAAGCTAAGGAAAGCTCAAGGTTAGACTTTCACTATACTTTTAGTTAGCTGAATTTGTATTCATTATCTTATTCACTTGTAAGGCCAAGACTAATTTCTACATGGACAAAAACAAGTACTGTTGATGATGACGAGCCAATTGACCTTGATGAGATTGATCCAGATAATGATTGGATTGCTGATGATTTTTCTTATGACTCTGAAGATATCGAGTTACTAGAAGAGGCTCAAGTGCCTCGTCACTTGTTTGAACATGTGCCTAGAAGCACTAGAGGAGGAGCTTCATCATCAAGACCTGCTTCCCTCTAGCGTAGTTGTCATTGGCTACATTTGATTTTTCTAACTTTGTACTTAGATTAGAGGTTGACTTTGTACAAAGTTAGACACTATATTGTAATTGACATTGTCATATGTCAACATCTACTTATTATCTATGAAGTATATTTTGTGCAATGCATTGATGCAATGTAATCAGCGATATGAATATAAACAAAAAAGATCTAATTTCTACAATTCACAAGTTAAAATCTCTATTTTATTTGCTCTCTATATCTCTATGCTATGGAAATGACCTTAAGTTTTTAAAAACAATAGGTTTTGACTATTTTTCAACATATTTTTATGTTTTTTTTCAAATCCGATTTTTTCCCGATTTTTTCTCGATTTTTTGGTTTGCCGATTTTTTCCCCAAACGATTTTTGCTGCTTTGATTCAAACCACATTTTAATATCTAAATAAATTTAATCAATTAATCTATTCGCTTAATAAATTTAATCACAAGGATTAAATTACTTTACCAAATAAATTAAATTTAATTAATTAAATTAAATAAAAAGCTTCCAACAATATTATTTAAAACTAGTTAAATAAATACTAAAATCATTAAAAGCATTAATTTAACATTAATTTCCATAAAATAAACCTTGCATCAATAAATAACAATTGACAAGGCAAACGTGGACATGACAATCAAACATACTGAACATCGACTGACTAAACCTAACGACACACTAAGGCTAGTGTGTAGACTTGACACAAGTAACCTAGCTACTATCTCCCAATCAACTTTACTGTTGGGTCGACATGCTCAAACCTGTGAAGCCAGATGGAGTCGATGTCTTGTACCTGCAAACCTGTAAACGAGATATCAAAAGCACATGTATATAAACAACATAGTAATACACACCATGAAGAGGAAATCGCGGAATTGCAGGGCGCTCGCAAGCGAGTGATGCGATTTGTCCCCTTCACCAATACACTTATCACGAACTAAAAGTTCCATCATAATAAATTACTCATGTGCAATAATCATGTTATAGCAAACTAACATTATTACACTAATCAAAGCATGTCAAATAAAGCATCAAAGAAGGTACATCACACAACCACAAATAGTCTATGCCACTCTATAAATAGTGATCAAATAACACACAACATGATAAAGTATATCAAAGTATTTGAATATCCAAAAAACAAAACAAAATTTTCTAAGATAGACTTGAGGTCTGGATATCATCAAATCAAAGTTAGAGAGGACATTGAGAAAACCGCTTTCAGGTGCCATTATGGACATTTTGAGTTCCTTGTTATGCCATTTGAATTGATTAACGCTCTTGCTACATTTCAGTCTTGCATGAACAGAGTCTTCAAATAGTAGTTGCGTAAGTTTGTTTTGATATTTTTTGATGATATCCTTATTTACAACAAATCATGGGAGGAGCACTTGAGGCATTTAGATGAGGTGTTGGGTATTTTGGAGAGTGAATCTTTGTTTGTGAAGGAGTCTAAGTGTGATTTTGGCATGACTAAATTGTTGTATCTTGGGCACATTATCAGCTCAAAGGGAGTTAGTGTTGATCCTGATAAGATCAAGGCTATTCTTGATTGGCCTCCACCTACAAACCTCACACAGTTGAAGGGATTTTTCGGGCTATGTGGTTTCTAAATAAGGTTTGTCAGGGGATTCTCACAATTGGCTGCCCCATTTACTGATATAACCAAAAAGGGGGCATTTGTGTTGTTTGAATCAGCGCAGCAATCATTTGATAGATTTAAGCAATTGATGAGCACGTGCCTAGTCTTAGCCATTCCAAACTTCACCAAGCCTTTTGAGCTTGAGTGTGATGCCTCTGTGATGTCCCCATTATATGAGAATAAATAAGATAAGTATATGTTTCAATACATTTGCATTTTCAATATAGATAAAAGATATATATATATATATATATTTAAATGTATATACACATATATACATTTAAATATAATTGTGTGTGAATAGAACATATCCCTTGTTTTATATATATACTGATCAATTGATGAACAGCCAAACGAATCTGGCAAGGACACCCGATTAGCCACAAACAAACTGTTTGTTAAGAATGGACACTATGCATCGGTGGGGACACAACCCTTGAGCAAACCGTCTATATCAAGTGGGATGCAATGAGGAAGAAGGCATCAAAAAGAAGGAAGGAGAAATCGGAGAGAAGAATAGAAAGTTTCCAGAATTGACATCAAGACAAGAAGAGTAAAGACGCCAACACAGAGTCTATAAAGCAAGCATCAAACAGATCGCACAAAAAAGGGCACACGAAGACAGTAAAGATCTCAGTTATTGAACGCTGACATACAGGGCTGAAAGGAGAGTAACACGACAAAAAGCACACAAGAAGAGGTTTGGATCTCACCCCTTAATATTCTAGTTTACAACAACGAATTACATACTGGACGCAAAATCTGAATTCATCTTTTCATTCATATATATTCAATTTATAGGCAACAAGTTACAATTCAAGCACAAAACCTGAATTCACTAAGTTCGACTCATTACTATACATATTATTAATTGAA
Source organism: Sequoiadendron giganteum (assembly GCA_007115665.2). Lineage (NCBI taxonomy): Eukaryota > Viridiplantae > Streptophyta > Pinopsida > Cupressales > Cupressaceae > Sequoiadendron > Sequoiadendron giganteum. The sequence goes on from CM021106.1 coordinate 225,657,292, forward strand.
TTCACTAAGGAACAATATTATCTTTGGAATACATGGTTAAGTTCCATTATTAAAGCAGAGTTTAGAGGTATTTTGGGCTTGATTCAATAAGGGAGCTTGAAAGTGGTATCAGAGCATCGATCTTGCCAACCTATTGAAGAAAAATATAATAATGCAAACCTACCACAAAAAGGGAACCATGGCCAATCAGCTGGCCCAAGAACTTAAAACCTTCATGGAGCAAACCAATGAGAAGTTCGAGAGGACCAATCAGCTAATTCTCTTAGACTCTTCAAAATATGAATAGCCACAACACTCAGGAAAGAACCAATCCAAGGAAAGAAATGCAATCAAACCATTCAGAAAATGAGCATTCCACCGAAAGTTCCTCACTAAGGCCAACAATGCCTCCCTTCCTTCCAAGCAAAAATGTCATACAAGAAATAAAAGAGCCAAATTCATATAGTGCAAAAGACATTGTGCTTATGTATGCTAAGTTAGACCCTATAGTTCAGAAACTCGTACCTTTCAAGGAATATTATGAAGTCAAAACCCAACCCAACCCAAGCAGAAGGAAGAATCAGGCCAGCAAAGATCTTAGATCCCGAGTTAATAAGATGACATTGCCTTATTTTGACGGCTCTGAGAGACCACTGCACAATCATGGGTGCAAAAGCTTGATACTTATCTTTCCCTCAGCCCCATGACTGATGAGGATGCCATCAAATTTGTTGTCCTACACCTATCAGGGATAGCTCACAATTGGTGGCACCATGGACTCATCACACAAGGTCACCGGATAATCACCTAGAGCGAGTTCACTCAAAAAATCATTAATAGATTCGACCAAAAGCATCCTAAGTGGTATTTCAAGAAACTCACCCAAATTAGGCAACATGGAACGGTGGAGGAATATGCAAATGACTTCCAAAAGATAGCTGTCATGATCCCCGATCTATCTCAAAGAAAACTCACCTATCTATTCATTGAAGGACTCAAGGAACCAATTAAGAACATGGTAAACCCATTGGAGCCCCAAACCGTGGGGTAGGCAATTCAAAGGGCCATGAAAGTGGAATCCAATTCTCCAAAGGAAAAAGCTAAGAATCCTTTGCTCAAGTCACAGCCCAAACAAGACCAACGAAGGGGAGATAATAGAAGAAGAGCTTGCCACTTTTGCAACCAACCTTGGGTCATAGGCCACCAATGCCTTGACAAGGAAGCAAACAAACGAAGGAAAGAATTAATGGAGAGAGGCTTATGTTTCAAATGCAAAGAACCTTGGGGACAAGAGCACAAATGAAAGAAGGGACAAATACACAAGATAGAAGAAGCATCAGATGAAGAATCAAGAGAAATTCCTACCAAAAAGGCAAAATGGGACCCGGATGAACAAGGGACATTGGCAATCATTTCTCAAGCAAGTGAGCATAGACCCTTTCGGATCAAAGGTATACTAAAGGGGCAAAAAATTATTGCCTTGGTGGATAGTGGGGCTTCCCACAATTTTATCAACAAAAGTTTAGTGTCAAGGCAAAGATTGGAGGCTCAAAACTTCAATGGTTTCAAGGTAGCACTTGCAAATGGAGCCACAGATCAATGCTTAAAGATCATCCCTCAACTAGAGATCACCTTGGATGGACATGCCATAAGAGGGGATTTTTATGTTGTCAACCTACAAAATGATGTGATTCTAGGGATGCCTCGGATAAATTCCCTAGGGCGCTTTACCATGGATAACTCGAACCTAGAAATCTGCTTCAAGCACAATGGGCAAGAAGTTACATTTAAAGGACTATTGAATGGGTCTCCCAAAGTGGTATCATGCAAAAGGATGGAGAGGACTGTAAGGCATGACCAAGGAGAATGGATAGCACAATGCATGGTGCTAGATAAATCACCCTCTCATGAGCAAGCAATTCACATCGACATCCAACCTATTCTAAGGAGACACAAGAAGATTATTGGAGATATTCCCCCCGGTCTACCTCCAAAAAGGGGATTTGAGCACTCCACAGAATTGGAAGGAGCAAAACCGGTGATAACCACCCCCAATAGGCATCCTCGAAAGTTCAAAGAAGAGATTGAGAAAACTACTAAAGAGTTGCTGGAAATGGGACACATTCGAGCAAGTAATAGTCCCTTTGCATCATCCGTCGTGTTAGTCAAGAAGAAAGACGACACTAAGTGAATGTGTATAGACTACAAGGCCTTAAACCAAAAATCTATCAAGAATCAGTATCCAATCCCAAGGATAGATGAATTATTGGATGAACTCCATGGAGCAAGATATTTTTCCAAAATTGATTTATGCTTGGGATATCGTCAATTTCGAATGAAGAAGGAAGATGTACCAAAGATGGCATTTCAATGTCATTATGGGCATTTTGAATTTCTAGTCTTACCCTTCGGCCTCACCAACGCTCCAACCACCTTCCAATCATGCATGGACCACATTTTCCGCCAACAACTGAGGAAGTTCTTACTAATCTTCTTTGATGATATCTTGATCTATAGCAAAACATGGGAAGAGCATCTCTGTCATATTGAAGAAGTTTTAAGTATTCTGGAATTAGAATCCCTTTATGCAAAAATATCAAAATGTGAATTTGGGCTAGAAGAAATACTCTACTTGGGACAAAAAACCAATGCAGAAGGGGTAAGTGTGGATGAGGAGAAGGTTAAGGCCATCAAAGAATGGCCCAAGCCAAGGACTTTGACTCAACTTAGAGGCTTTGTGGGATTATGCAGCTATTATAGGCGTTTTGTAAAGGGCTTCTCCAAGATAGCCGCTCCCCTCACAAACTTGACAAAAAAGGGGGCCTTTATATGGAATGACCAAGCACAACAAGCCTTTGAGCAACTAAAGGAAGCCATGAGTACCTACCCTTTCCTTGCCATTCCTGACTTCACACTACCATTTGAGCTACAATGTGATGCCTCCGGAGAAGGAATCGATGTAGTTCTCATGCAAAGGAAACATCCAATAGCCTTCGAAAGCTGCAAGTTGACTAAGACTGAGAAACACTACTCCATCTATGACAAAGAGATGTTGGCTATAATGCACGCCCTAGCCAAATTTAGACAATTCCTAGTTTTTGGAAAATTCATCATCAGGATAGATCACAATAATCTAAGATTCTTCATGCATCAAAAGGATCTTAATGATCATCAACAAAAGTGGGTGAGCCGAGTTCAAGCCTATGATTTCGACATAGAATATGTTAAAGGAACCAATAATGATATGGCATATGTGTTATCCAGGCGCCCCCACCTCAGCACCATCACAAGCATTTCAAAGGACTGGAAAAATGACATTATTACTAAGTATGCCAAAGATGCACAAGCCTTCGAGATCTTAGTAGGAAAGATGTTAAATGAAGAATACAATATATGGGATGATCTCATCTTATATAAGGGAAGGATATTTCTTGTTCCCCACTCAAAAATAAAGAACAAAATTATTAAAGAATTCCATGATAGCCCTATGGCGAGCCACCAAGGATACTACAAAACGTATAAACAAATTAGAGAGAAGTACTCATGGAAGGGATTCAAAAGTGATGTGCTCAAGCATGTACAAGAATGCATGACTTGTCAACAAAATAAAGTGGAACAACACTACCCATTCCCAACCAAAAATGGGAAAGTATCTCGATGGATTTCATAACTGAATTGCCCAAGATACATGGAAAAGATAGTATTTATGTGATAGTGGACAAACTTACTAAGTATGCCCACTTCTTTGCAATTTCATCGGAAAACAAAGCATCTGAGGTAGCAGAATTATTCTTTAAGGAAGTCTTTCGTCTTCATGGGATACCCAAAACAATCGTCAGTGACCAGGATAGTAAATTTCTTACCCAATTTTGGCAAGAAGTTTTTCGGCTAGCAAGGACAAATCTAACTCCAAGCACAAGTTACCACCCGCAAACAAATGGGCAAACGGAGATAGTTAGCAAATGGATAGAGGGTTACATACGAAATTATGTCACGGGTCAACAAACCGAGTGGATAAAATGGCTACACTTGGGCGAGTATTGTTAAAAGTACCATCCACCACATGTCAATTGGAATGAGCCCCTTCAAGGCCCTATATGGATATGAAGCCCCTTCCTTTAGAAATTTGGTCACCCAAGAAAGCAAGGTACAAAGTGCACAAGACTTCATACAGAAAAATATAGACCTCATGAAGACCCTTAAGGAAAATTTGCAGCAACTCCAAAACCAGCAGAAAATCTATGTTGACCGACTCTGCATAGAAAGGACATTTGAAGTTGGAGATCTAGTTTTTTTGCGGCTACAGCCATATAAGCAAACATCAATCAAAAAAAGTTGGGCTGAAAAGCTAAAACAACGTCTCTATGGTCCTTACAAAGTTATAAGAAGAGTGGGCGAGGTAGCTTACGAGATAGAGCTACCAAAGCACAACAAGATCCATAATGTCTTCCATGTATCCAGGCTTAAAAACGTACTTGGGCAGCAAGTCCCCCCTTGCACTGAATTACCTCCTCTAGATGAGGAGGGGCAACTTACTTTAGAACCAAAATTTATCATAGACACCAGAGAAAGGAAATTAAGGATTAGGATCATTATCGAGTTTCTAATCAAATGGAGGGGACTTCCTGAAGACGATGCTACATGGGAAAGTGAAGAAACACTTAAGGCATTTAAGAATAAACAAATTCAGGAAGCGAAAAATATGATGGCCCTTGACTAGAACAAGAAATGAACTTTTCGATGTAATATCTTCTAAATTAGTTAATAAGACATTCTTCATGCATGAGGACATATCTTGAGGATAGTATGCAATATTACATTACAATACATGTAAGAGCTTAATGATGGATACACCAAAATATTGGGTATCCATAAGGCCTAAGAAGTGAAAAGCTCGCTTCCAAGATTATAAGGCTAGATACACTTGAGAAATCAGGTATCCAGAAGGCCTGGAAGAGTGTTACAATCTTTTCCAGGATTCTAAGGTTGGGTACACTTAAAAATAAGGCATCCAGAAGGCCTGGGAAGAGGTGTTACAACATTTTCCTAGGATTCTAAGGCTGGATATCCTTAAATAAGGTATCCAGAGGGCTTGGGAAGAGATGATCCAATCTTTTCCCAATATTTTTAAGCTAGATAAACTTAAGAATAAGGTATCCAGAGGGCTTGGGAAGAGGTGTTACAACTTTTTCCTAGGATTCTAAGGCTAGATACCCTTAAATAAGGTATCCAGAGGGCCTGGGAAGAGATGTTCCAATCTTTTCCCAGGATTTTAAGGCTGGATACACTCCATAGTGAGGTATCCAGAGGGCCTAGAAAGAGATTAGTTGTAACAAGATGTTACAATCTTTTTCTAGGATGAAAACCCCTATACCAGCCAAGAACATCAAGAGATTAAGGAAGAAAAATTCCTAAGGATAGCTTGAGGACAAGCAAAGTCAAGCGAGGGAGACTTGTGATGTCCCCATCATACGATAATCATTAAGATAAGTATAGGTTACAATACATTTGCTTTTTCAATATAGATAAAAGATATACATATACATATACATATATATATACTAATCAATTGATGAACAGCCAAACGAATCAGGCAAGGAGACCCGATTAGCCACAAACAAACCGTTTGTTAAGAATGGATACTATGCATTTGTGGGGACACAACCCTTGAGCAAACCGTCTATATCAAGTGGGATGCAATGAGGAAGAAGGCACCAAAAAGAAGGAGAAATCAGAGAGAAGAATAGAAAGTTTCTAGAATCGACATCAAGACAAGAAGAAGAGTAAAGATGCCAACACAAAGTTTATAAAGCAAGCATCGGACAGATCGCACAGAGGGGAAGGGTGCATGAAGACAGTACGAAGAAGATCTCAGTTATTGAATGTTGAGATACAGGGCTGAAAGGAGAGTAACACGACAGAAAGCACACAAGAAGAGGGTCTGATCTCACCCCTTAATATTCGAGTTTACAACAGCGAATTACATACTGGAGGCAGAATTTGAATTCATCTTTTCATTCATATATATTCGATTTATAGGCAACAAGTTACAATTCAAGCACAAAACCTGAATTCACTAAGTTCAACTCATTACTATACATATTATTAATTGAATTCACTAAAGAACAATATTATCTTTGGAATACATGGTTAAGTTCCATTATTAAAGCAGAGTTTAGAGGTATTTTGTGCTTGATTCAATAAGGGAACTTGACAGCCTCAAGTGAAGGCATAGGTGCAGTTCTCACGCAGAATAAACAACCTATAGCTTTTGAGAGCAGGAAGTTGAGAGGAGAGAGAGCTTACTCCATTTATGACAAGGAGATGTTGGTAATCATGCATGCACTTGCCAAGTTCAGACAATACCTTGTGGGGGGCAGATTTGTAGTGGAGACAAGTCATAATAGCCTTAAGTATTTTCTTAATCAAAAGGATCTCAATGAGAGGCAACAAAAATGGGTAAGCAAATTTCAGGGGTATGACTTTGACATTGAATATGTCAAAGGGAAAAGGAATGTAGTGGCTGATGCTTTGTTCGGAAGACCACATTTGAGTTTTATTTCAGTCATAGCAGTAGATTGGATGGAAAAGATAAGAGGCAGATTATGCTAAGAATGCACTTGCAAAGAACATTCTAGATGGGTCCTTACAGGATGATAGATACTTGGTGAAGGATGGCCTCATATATTACAAGGATAGAATATGGTTGGCTCCTGATTCTAAGGTAAGAGAGCACATTTTTAAGGCTTTTCATGACACCCTGATGGCTGGTCATCTAGGATATTATAAGACTTACAGGCAGATCCATGAGAGATTCTCATGGAAAGGAATGAAGGATGACATTTTAAAGTATGTACGTGAGTGCCAAGTATGCTAACAAAATAAAAATGAGCATACTTATCCTATTGGTATGTTGCAGCCCCTTTCCAATCCTACTTAGAAATGGGAAATCATATCAATGGATTTCATCATAGGGCTTCCAAAGGTGCAAGGGACAATATATATGTGGTGGTTGATAGATTGAAAAAATTTGCTCACCTTTTTGCTATATCAGCAGGGTTCTCGGCAATGCAGGTGGCAGATTTATTTTTCAGAGAGGTATTCAGGCTTCACGAGACACCCAGGACCATTGTCAGTGATAGGGACAACAAGTTTATGAGCTTGTTTTGGCAGGAGTTATTCAGATTATGTGATACGGAGCTGACCCCCAGCACTAGCTACCATCCTCAAACTGATGGCCAAACTGAGGTGGTGAACAAATGGGTGGAGGGTTACCTACACAACTATGTTTCAAGGCAGCAGAAGGCGTGGGTTAAGTGGCTACACCTAGGAGAGTATTGCTATAATTCTACCTTGTAAGCCGACATACAGTCTTAGCGTAGTCGGTCTTGGCGTAGCCGGCCTTAGTGTAGTCGGTCGGTTGCTTTGGTAATAAACCATAGTCATAGCGGGAATAAGTATGATTATTGGCATGTAATTAAGTCCTGATTAGTAGGCAGTTTTGGTCATGAAGCGGCACGACGGTTGGTTACCCAACCACCGCCGAACGCTATATGTATTGGGATCATGTAGTCGGATGGGAGTTATGTGTGGAATTAATGATACTATGACAGTCAAATTGTACATGTTGATATTTGCGGGAAATGAATAGAAGTGTTTCATGATTCGATCGTATTATGTTATTCTATCTATGTGTTGCATATAATTCAGTTTACTTCTTGTGTATGTAGTACGTTGATATATACCGAGAAAGGTAAACATTTGGCGCCGTTGCCTAAGCGGACCAAGGAAGCACTCACTACAATCACAGAGTAATGGGCTGACCGGTGGAGGAACCCATAGTAACGAATGAAGAAAGAGAATACGACTTGACATGAGATTTGACAAATCTCTGGAACATATCCCTACGAGATCACGTACGGAGGCAAGCCCTCAGGCGAGAAATGTTAGTGTTTCTTAGATCAGATTAAACAATGATAGCACTTAATAGAATTGCAACACATAAGACAATGAACACAACAAGATACCCTGGGAAAACCCTCCTCTCGAGGGAGAAAAACCCAGCAAATGATTCTCTTATATAATGTAGCACAAGAGCAAAAATCTGCTTACAACTCAGGCCCAACAATGGCCAACAATGAATACAATGAGGTCGCACCTCTCCAAGATGCACTAGATACAAATGAATATGATCTTCCTTGAAATCGGATCTGCTGCTATGAAGTGCGAATTCTGCTCTTAAGGAAATGCGAACTTGCTTGAATAATGAATGTGTTACAATGACAAATATGACCTTGTATTTATATAAGTGAGGCGCATCTTCAAGATAGGTCGGCCCACTTCAAAGAACATAATAAATAATAACCACAATAAGGTCGGCCCAAGTAGTAACCAGAGTATGCGAACTAAATAGGGTCGGCCCTCTTCATTAGTAAATATTGTAATCATGAATTAAATAGCCGAAGGCTACTCATTTAATTCATGTACTTCTTGTGAATTGTGCGAAGGAAGTGCAACCCTAAGCTGCTATAACATCAACACTCCCTCTCAGCTAGGGACGAACTTCCACCTGCACAAGACACATCATATTAGAATGAAAACAAAAGAATATCACCTCATCGTGATATCAACCATTGTGGCTACCTCCACAAATGGTATGAACAAGTGCTCATCACTTAATGTGATGTTGTCACCTCAATGTGACTTTCACCATGGCTCTCCCAGAGGGTGATACACAAGCACAAATAGATCATCACGGATTCCCTCACGTGATGTTGTCATGGAGTCACACACATGACATCCACCATGGCTCTCCCAGAGGGTGGAAACAAGGGCTTTCACCTCAAATCTCAAAGAGAAATGCATTTAAAAATCATCACGGATTCCCTCACGTGATGCTGTCATGGAGTCACACACATGACATCCACCATGGCTCTCCTAGAGGGTGGAAACAAGGGCTTTCACCTCAAATCTCTCTCAATAGAGAATTGCATTATCAAGGGCTTGCACCTCAATTCTCTCTCAATAGAGAATTGCATTATCAAGGGATTTTACCTCAAACTTCTCTCAAAGAAGAACTCATTAAACAAAAGAACACTGATACTAAGACTCCCTCTCGATCCTGGCTTCAGAAATTGCAAAGAAGACTTCTGGAGATGTACTCCCTCTAGCCACCAACTTAGTCCCTCTAATGTTTACTCCCTCTTGATCATTTCTTTGGTTGACATGACTTCTTCACAAGATGCCTCAAGCTTTTCATCACTAAGTAATCTCTTATCATCTTCTTCCCCCTAAACCTGTCCAAGAAGCATTTTAGATAGAGATTACTAATAGTCCATAATTATCCAAAGAAATATCAAGATTAGAATCGTACAAGTTATATCATGAATGAAATTTTTCCAAAGATCTTATGCTAGTGAACACAACACAATTCAAGAGAATCTACTCTCTCTTAATTACAAGATCCAAAGAATAAATAAATGATATAACTCAACAACCAAAGAATACTTATCTTTTTAACTATTCTGATAGGTCCAAATGCTGGACATAGTGTGATACGTTGTACTTGAGCTCAGATCAATCTGTACCCTTCACAGTTTGAAGTTTGAACACAATGACGACCTAAAAGGTACATTGACTTCAAAAGATATCTCCAGCCATCAATGTAGTCCAATGATTGCAAGCTATGACTCCAAGCTTGATCATTTCTTCATTCGGTAAGACTTCAAGGTTGCTTGATGCTCAGGTTATCTCAATGTTATAGCATGAATTAATAATTACAAAAACAATTCATGAACATTATTCAACCATGCAATACTTATCTCATGGATTTCAAAATCTCCTGAGTAATAGATAATTAATTCATCAATCATGACATGTCTTTCTTTCAATTTCACAGAAGAGCTAATCTCAGCAAAACAAAAGACAATCTTCACAAATTAGCATGATCCTACTTGCAATGAATAAATCTAAAGAATCTTATCACAGTGATCACTATTTACTAGTCACACATAATCCTAAGTGTTGGTGTGTTTTTTAGGACAACACCAACACAGAATAAAATGTCCAACGGTCACTCTATTCTCTCTTGATCAAAGTATTCCGCATGCTTAAGATTGCATGAAAGATCATATGTGCAACTCCAAGGTTCCTTTTGTTGCGAATAGGCTCAGTTGATTGATGTGTATATGCTGGTTATTTCAAGGGGACTTACGTGAGTTGCTCATTCAGAAGAAAGGATTCTCAAATTTCAGGAGATTTGTCGATGACGCTTGGGTTCCTAAACTAACCGAATAATGCTGAAAGTAAAAGGATGGGAAGATGGAGATTCTAACATCTATTCTAAATGTGGAACGCGAAGATCAATTCTTGCAACTTCAAACCAAGCTCTGCTTTGCCTCACTTCGGACAGCTTCCGCAGAACCAGTGCAATCTTCAAAGGGATGACAAGAGATATTCAAACTACAATTCACCATGCAGAGACCGTCAAAACGACGCATATCAACACATAAACCGTAATCGAAGTTAAGTTCATAATGTTCCAGTTGACCACGCAAGGCGAACCCACCATCAGTGAGCCCGCTAGTGGTATGGATAAGCGAAGCTTGCTCAAATTAAACACCACATTCCACAACTACCGACTACTTGCATGAAATGAAATCTACTTTACTTTAAGTCTACTTTAAGACTCTAAATGAATTAGAAGGACGAAGAAGCCTCGCTAGCTACTCAAAACAAAAGATGGAACCACAAGCAATGATAACCCTTTTCATTATGAGAGTGTTCACAACAACTTCTTACAAAGAATTCAATGGGAAAACTTTCCTTCTTCTTCAATCTAAGCTATCAATCTATGCTAACTCTCTATCTATTCTAACTTCTATCTCCTCTACTCTCTGATCTAACATCTACTTCTTTACAAATGAGGAGGGATGCCCCTTTTATAGTTGGCCCAGTCCAACGGACGGCTTAGATTGAGTTACAAAGAAGGGCTCAGATCGAGCCACATGTGCCCTAATTAGGGTTTTTGCCCTAAAAATTGCCTCAGAGAGGAGTGGGGCAATGAATGCACAGAATATTTTCCACTCCTCTGCAAGAACCATTATCTGCAATTAATGCCCATTATCCTCTCCTAGAAGATTCTTGTCCAGAAACACGTTCCCACTGCTCTGTCTGCCAATTCTGTTGCGCTAGGAGGAGAGCAAAAGAGTCTCTAAGATCGTCTCCGCAGATAATAAAATTTGAAAGGATTTGACGTTCAGCCCTCCTGTTGCTTTGACTCCTGGACACACCTCTTCCTTGTAACTTTCACATTTCTTTAGCCCACTGCCTTGGGCGCATTTAGCCTCCTTTCGCATCACGTCCTTAATGCCTTGGCCAAATCCTCATTGCCATTTTGCTTTTCCTTGGGAACTTTTTCACCAACTTTCTTCATCTTTACTCTGTCGTGACACTTAGCCATTTCTTCCAACATCTTCTTCCTGCAAAACAAAAGAAGAGCATCAGAACACTTATGATATAAATTCACTTTTCTTGCTTGATTTCCATGTTCTGATTGATCGATCCCTAGATCTGATAGAACTCATCATTTCCTCTAGCAAACTTTGATCATGGGCGTATCCACCACCTTGTGTCGGGAGTTTGTGCCTTAGAAAACATTTCATCCTGAGGATGCATTTGAACGCTTGATGTTCGAGCTTCATTTCACCTTCAAATTCCTCCATGCCTTAGACAAATTTCTTCCCAGTGAGTGTATTTGACCCCTTGTTTCTTTATTTTCCCTTTCTTTAGACAATCTTACCTGCTTTATGAATTTCACCCATTGTAATCCAGGCCCTCACTTTGACATCACAAGCCAAGGCATTTTTGTAGAAACATTTCTCGCATTTGCCTTAGAGAATTTTTTTTTTATTTCACCTAGGAAATTCATCAATAGGCACCGGGCTAAAATATCTGTCAAAACAACGCAAGCAAGGTGTGGAACAAATTCAAATCATCTCCCAGTGGGAAATATCCAATACCCAGAAGAAATTTCCCCTCGGAACTCATCGTTTTCATGTGTATCCAGACGAAGGGGTAAGTTTAATTTTATTATTTTTGAAAAATAATAAAAATTACTAAGGTTCATTTCATTTTTAGTTTTGGACATTCTTCACGCCTGCAACCTTCATTTTTCATGCCTTGGCGTTTTTCTTGTTTTCCTAAAGAATTTCTCTTCCTGCTTCGGGACGCATACCACCTTGCTTTTAGAAATTTCAACATCATCATCTCCTTTAGGCGCATTTTCACCTTGAAAATGCCTTAGAAGAAAAATTAAATTTTATAAACTTACCCATGAGGGGCGCATTTCATGTATCCACTTCCATTTTCACCTCCTAGCCTTTCCACGCCTTGGGAACTTGTCCTCACATTTAGTAAATTTTTTCCTTCAAGTCCCAACTCCCTTGGGCACATTTCATGTGGTGTGTAGGAATTTCCCACACCTTGGTGACCTTTCATCTCCCTCTACCTTCTCCACTTGTGGGCGCGTTTCACATGTGCTAAAGGAATGGGCGCACATGGCATGTGCTGGAGGAACTCTCCCTTGCTTGAAGGCGCATTTTCCCATGTCAACTTCCATCTTCACCCTTGGGCGCATATCACTCACGCTACTTCCATTCTTGGGCGCATTTGAGGGTGTGTGGGGGAAAAATCCACGCCTTAGAAACTTTTTAAACACTTCCTTCCTTGGGCACAAATAGCATTGGGTGGAGAAACTTTTGGGCGCATTTGCTATAGGGAGGAGGAAGTTGCCTATGCCTTGGGCGCATTTCTCCATGTCAACCTCCATCTTCAACCTTGGGCGCATATGGCACATGCTGCTTCCATATGAGGGCGCATTTAGCATGTGAAGAGGGAACTCATGGGCGCATTTGGCATGTGGTGAGGAAAAGTTTCACCTTGAGGGCGCATTTCTCATAGGGTGAAGGAACTTTTTGCCTTAGAAACTTTTTCAAGTCTTCCTCTATGCCTTGAGGGCGCATTTTAGAGGTGGTACTTCTATTTTGTAACTTAGAAACTTTTCAAGCTTCATCCTTGAGGTGGGCGCATTTAGGTGGTCTTACTTGCATTTCATGCCTTAGTAGAATTTTGAAGGCACTTCATCCTTGGGCGCATTTGACATGCCAAGCTTTTACTTTCCACACTTAGAGAATTTCTTAACTTCATGACCCTTTGGGCGCATTTTGAAGGTGAAGCTTCTGTTTTCCATACTTAGAGGATTTTCCAAGTCTTTGCCTGCCCTTGCCCTCACATCCTATTTTTAGTAAGTTTCGGAGGCTTGTGGTTTTTCGTGGAATTTTAGCTATTTTGAACTAGAAGCTGGTGGATGTGATCTTCGTGGCCTGATTGACCTTCTCATACCTGTCGCCCACGCTTACCTGCTATCTTTAGCCTGCCTGCTATTTTTAGTAAACCCCTTGATTTTCCAACTTCCACAGCTCCGTTTGACTTGAAATTTTCACCACGTGGTCCTTGTAGTTTGATGAACCTGTTTTCGCATGTCCCTTGCTCTAACCTGCTATTTATAGCCGTGTTCTGGAGGCGACTTACTATAAATAGTAAGTGTCCGGATTATGCCCAAATTTCACCAGTAGATTGCTTGAAGGATGTTGATCGCAGTGGGATATCTTCATTTTTCAAAATTCTGGCTTTTTACCCCTCATTTTAGGCGTCGAAGCTGGAAACCCTAATCTAACTTGCATGTGCCTTGAATGGTCTCTGTTTGACTTGATTTCTACTGCATACTGCTCTGCTTGTTGAACTGAAGTGTCGGGTTGCTGCCGAAGCGAACCTGCTAAAAATAGTAAATGCCTGAAAGGTGACCAATCTGATGTCGAATGAGTTTGCATGTCACAGTGCCCATGGGATCTCAAAAAACCCAAAAAAACCCAGAAAACTGGTCAACTTTCCGGCACTGGCTAAAAATAGTAAGTCCCTTAAAACTGACTCATTCCATTTGCATGTCATATCACTACGAAGCTCACCAATTCGGTTTGCATGTCACACCATCGCGAAGGTCTTGAAAAACCCAGATCCATTCTTCAATCATGTTTTGGAGAATAGTTCGTTTAAACCCCGAAAATAGCCTCTGAAGGCTGAACTGCTAAAAATAGCCAGTTGTCTAAATTTGTTCAAAATTCATGTGTAGGCACCCTGAAGTTGCCCGGATGTGCTGAAGTAGCCAGAATCCCAAAATCGTGAGGAAAAGACCTCGTGTTGAGCACTTACTAAAAATAGTAAGTTGTCAGATTTCAGTAAGATTTCAGTGGGATCCTGCCACGAACTCTCTGATTGCAATGCCAAGCTTAGCCGTCGATTAGTCAACTCAATTTAACTTCAATCCAACCTAAAGAACAAAACCCTAACTTCACAGATTCACTTTAGACTTAGCCAAAATTTCAAATTAGGTCAAATACAAAGACATCCCCGAAAGGACAAAAAGATCAGAGAGAGAGAGAGAGAGAGAGACAAAACAAAAGCCAAAAGACCAAAACCCAAAAGACCAGAATGGAGCGAAAAATGGGGGTCCCCATCTGGATGGGGCGATGTGTGAAAAGGTCACAACACTAAGTAAATAATGTCAGATTTGCATAACTCAACAAATTGAATTTTAGCCTAGAATAGTAAATACAATCAAAAGCAAAGAATACTTATCTCTTAAATATTTTGAAGGGTGGACACCGTATGATATGTTGCTCTTGCGCTTAGTACACAACCTTCACAGCTTGAACATAGGCCCATGACTAGAGTAGAAATTCACTAGAATCATTTTGGGGAGAGATCTCAATCACATCCGCAAATGAAGCATGTTGATTAGGCCTGGTAGGACAATCCTTCGCATAGTGACCAAATTTGTCACATTTAAAGCATTGAACACGAGAGAGGTCCCACTTCTTCTTGAATGCAGGAGCACCATCTGACCCATTATCTCGATTCCTCTTGAAGAATCCTTTCTTCCAAACTTTTCCCTTCTTTGATGAATAAGAGGTGAGAACACGTAAATCTTCATTCTTTGAACTTTGACCAATGCCCCTTGCCGTTAGTCTCGACTCCTCTTGAATGCAGTCAATCCTCAATCGATCAAACTTGGGAAGTTTAGATCTTGCACTGATTCCTTGAATAAACGACTCCCATGAAAGCGGAAGACCATTGAGAGCAATCATGGTCAAATCCTTGTCATCAACAATATGACCAATGGTAGAGAGTTGATCTCTCAATTCGGAAATCTTCATGAAGTAGGTGATGACAAACTCTTCTTCCGCCATCTTAATGTGAAGTAGTTGTTGCTTCAAGGTTAGGGCACGATTGGTGTTGTTGATTTCGTACATCTCTTCCAATGTTTTGAACATCTCCCTTGCAGTATCCAACTTGAAGACAATTGGAACAGTATGATCTTTGACGGAATCAACCAACACTTTCTTTGCCCTAGTATCTTTCTTCTTCCACTGCAACTTCTCTTATTCCTCCTCAGGTTCAAAAACTTTTGTTTTCACAAACTCAGCCAAATCATTCTCTTCCAATGTGAGCATGATCCTGAACCTCCATGAAGTGTAGTTCGAAATTCCTTCGAGTCTATCCTCGATTTTCAGACCGTTCACCATCTTGAGGAATTTAGAAGATAGACTGAAAAAGAATAAGGTGAGAGTTGCAAACTAAATCTGATCACGATCTTTTTCACACCCGCTCTGATACCATGTTAGTGTTTCTTAGATCAGATTAAACAATGAAAGCACTTAATAGAATTGCAACACATTAGACAATGAACACAACAAGATACCCTGGGAAAACCCTCCTCTTGAGAGAGAAAAACCCAGCAAATGATTCTCTTATATAATGTAGCACAAGAGCAGAAATTTGCTTACAACTCAGGCCCAACAATGGCCAACAATGAATACAATGAGGTCGCACCTCTCCAAGATGCACTAGATACAAATGAATATGATCTTCCTTGAAATCGGATCTGCTGCTATGAAGTGCGAATTCTGCTCTTAAGGAAATGCGAACTTGCTTGAATAATGAATGTGTTACAATGACAAATATGACCTTGTATTTATATAAGTGAGGCGCATCTTCAAGATAGGTCGGCCCACTTCAAAGAACATAATAAATAATAACCACAATAAGGTCGGCCCAAGTAGTAACCAAAGTATGCGAACTAAATAGGGTCGGCCCTCTTCATTAGTAAATATTGTAATCATGAATTAAATAGCCGAAGGCTACTCATTTAATTCATGTACTTCTTGTGAATTGTGCGAAGGAAGTGCAGCCCTAAGCTGCTATAACATCAACAACTTTTGCCTTTTACTTTGGAAATCCAGTGTCTCCATGGTCTCTAGGTCCACACGATTTGAACAATAGTTGCAACTTGTCCTTGCATCCTCCACTTCAGGCCTTGCTTCGCGAAGTCTTTCTTTTTCTATACGTGGTTCTTGTTGACAGGTGTTTTACGACCACACCAACACAGAATAAAGTTTCCAACAATCACTCTATCCTCTTTTGATCAAAATCTCCTGCATGCTAAGATTGCAAAAGATCATGCATTCAACTCCAAGGTTCCTTCATGCAATAGATGTAGACTCAGTTGGTTTGATGTGATTTGTTGGTATTTCAAGGGGACTTACACAATTGTTCACTCGGGAGAAAAGGATTTTCAAGATTTGGGAGATTTATCAATGAAGCTCGAGTTTCCTAAGCTAATTAGAAAATGCTGAATTTAAATGGTTGCAGGGATTAAGAAAAGTTCTCATTTACCCTAGGCGCGAGACGTGCAGATCAAATCTTACAAATTTCAACCAAGCTTTGCTTTGCCTCACCTTGAACAGCTTCCACAAACCTGGTGCAATCTTCAAAGGGGTGAACTAGGGATATTCAAATTACAAATTAACATGAAGACACCATCACGATGATGCATACCAACATGTAAATTATAACCGAAGTTAGGTCCAAACTATTCTAGTTGACCACACAAGGCAAACCCACCATCAGTGAGCTTGCTAGTGGTATGGACTAGCGATCACATCAATCACCACATTCCACAATCATCTACTTGCATGAAATAAAATCTATTCTACTCTATCTAAGTTCTACTCTAATATTTTATGCTAATTGGAAGGATGAAGAAACCTTGCTAACTGCCCACAATAAAAGATGAAATCACAAGCAATGACAACTATTTTTATTATGGTAGTGTTCACAACAGTCTCTTACAAAGCATTTAGTTGAAAACTTTCCTTCCTTCCTCACAAATGTGGGGGGATGCCCCTTTTATAGCCAGACCAATCTCAAGGACGGCTCAGATTGAGCCACATAAGCCCTATTCAAGATTATACCTAAAAACTGCCACAAAGTGGAGGAGTGGGGAAATAAATGAGCCCATAATGTCCACTTTCTCCCTGCACCACTGTGACCATTTAATGCCCACTATCATCCAAAAGGTCATCATCCAGGAAGGCGTTTCCATTCTCCTTCTCCTTGACCACAAACCCAATGAATCTGGCCAATACTGCCTCAACTTCCTGAACTGAGATGAGTGGAATATGGTTGAGCTGAAACTCAAGCACCGTGACCGCTTGCCCCTGCCGAGTACAAGATTTTCCCCAAGCAACTAAGGCACCCTGAGCGTTTTGAATGATGTTGGAGAAGTTCGAGATATTTTCAAAATCTACCTAGACAAATGACCTTGCGTTCAAGAAGAAAGGCTCCAATCTGCCCTTCAAGCCCTCCGTTGTCACCTCCTCTAGAGTCAATCTTTTAGCAAATAATGCTTCAAGTGTGTTCAAGACTCCCTCCTGAATATTTCCCATGGCCCTTCTAACTCTAGTTGATTCTGCTTGAGCTGAATCAAAGAAGCCTCAACCTATGATTGTTGAAGAATACCAACTGGGGAACTCATATATGTCGCCCTCCTGTATCACTCCTCCCTCTACCAAAGTCTACATGGGCATATGCATTAAAGCTGATCTACCTTTGAACGTGTTTTGACTACTTCATGTTGGGCGCATTTGAGCTTATCATGCCTTGGCATGGGCGCATTTGGCCCCTTGGAGTTTGAGCTCAATTTCACTTTGTGCTAGGCGCATTTTTACCCTGCCTTGACTCCTTCATCTTGGGCACACTTGAGGGGTCTTACTTCATGTTTCGTGCCTTAGACAATTTTCCACACCTATTCATCTTTGGGCGCATTAGAGGGGGTGTGCTTCATGTTTTCATGCCTTAGAAAATATTCCACACCTCATTCTTACCTTGGGCGCATTTGGGCTCCTTGCATCATGTTTCAATGCCTTAGAAAATATTCCACACCTCATTCCCTTTGGGCGCATTTGAGGGGGTCTTCTTGAAATTTTCAACGCCTTAGAAACTTTTCTCACCTCAACTTTACCTTGGGCGCATTTGGGCTTGTGTTGCTTCAAATTACATGCCTTGGAAAATTTTGACCCATCTTCCTCTTTGGGCACATTAGAGAGGTGTTGCTTTGAATCACATGCCTTAGACAAATTTTGACCTCATTCTCTCCTTGGGCACATTTTCATGTGGAAGCTTAAATTTTTTACAACTTAGCCATTTTTTGTGAAGACTTTCACCCCAAACATAGCCTAAGCGTATTTTTATGTATAAAGGGGGTTTCGAACACTTAGGCAATTTTTTGTCCTGCTCGCCCCTGCTTTCAACTTTTAGTAACTTTTGAAGCTCTTGTGATTCTCAGAGATTTGCAACTCCTCAAGACTTGATATTCGCTCACCATGGTCCTCACGACCCGACTGACTTGTTCACACTTGCTTACTACGCTCACCTGCTATTTTAGGCCCCGTTCTGGAAGTGACTTACTAGAAATAGTAAGTGTGCGGAATGCGCTCAAATTTCACCAATCGATTCCTTGGAAGATTTTGATCACAGTGGAATACCTAGATTTTCAATTTTGCCCTCCATTTTAGGCATAAAAGTAGGAAACCCTAATTTCATTGCACATGCCTCTATTGACCTGTGTTCAGTGTCGTTTCTACTACGTACTGCTCTGCTCTAGAAACTGAGGATCTGGAATTGTTCGGATAACATCACACCTGCTAAAAGTGGACCTGCTAAAAATAGGCTTGCCAAAAATAGCAAGTTCTCAGAATTCATTCAAATTTTGCACGTAAGTTGCTCAAAGGGTTCTGATCATGATGTAGCAGTCAAATTTTCAAAAGCCTTGAGAAAAAGGTCCCAAATGGAGTACTTACTAAAAATAGTAAGTTGTCAGAATTCAATGAAATTTTAATGGGAACCTGCCTGAAGCCTCCTGATCACAGTGCCAAGCTCAAATTTCAATCTGCTTACTCAACTTGACCCCAAACTAAGCCTGAAGAATGAAAACCCTAATCCGACAAAACGCACTTCAAACTGAGCCAAAATTCCAAATTGGGCCCAAAGACGGGTACATCCCTAGAAAGACATAAGGAACTAGGAGAGATTGCTTAAAAACTACGGAAAACCAAAACCAAAAGACCCAAATGGAGCAAAAAGTAGGGGGGTACCCATTTTGAATGGGGTGATGTGTGAAAAGGTCACAACAGTTCTGGGTACACAAACTTCTTTGCTTGAGCTCGAGTAACAGCCAATACTTCATTATGTCTTACATCAATCATGTTGACACTAGCCTTTTACTTCAAAAATTCGGTGTCTTCATGGTCTCCAACTCCACACCATTTGCACAATAGTTGCAATTTGCCATACTTGTGTCGATAGTGTCCCCATTCATTACATTGTCAACATTGTATGATTAAATGTCCTTTGGGTCATATTGTATTTGATTTATGTAATAACCCACCCTTAATTTTTTCAAATTTGCAACTTGGACAATGTTAGCAAATATAGCAATGATAAGCAACTAACGTAAACTTCCTTCCAATTTCTGATCACCCACATCCCGATGTGGGTAAGGTGAGAGCATACGATGGTAAGGTTACAATATGTTAGCCAACAATCAAGGATAACCAACTGAAGTAAACACTCTTCCACTTTTTGATCACCCAAATCCTGATGTGGGCAAGGTGAGAGCATACGATGGTAAGCTTATTGTTGTCATTTCATGCCCCCCTTTGATGACCCATCACTGATATCCGATCTGAGTGATCTTCCATGGCTCATCTTGCATGTGTGTCCCTTGAAGTGTTCCAAATTTGGCTAAGTCCCAGATTTTCAAAATCCTTATGTGCTTAAACCCTAAATCCATGAACCTAGCATGCACTTTTGTTGTAAACTCATGTTGACCTTTTGCGCCTAGTTAGTCTTGTGTCCCTAAGTTAAAGGCATTAATGTCCCTATCCTTCATTCTACCTAGGTGCGGCCCCCTTTTATGAACAACTTTAAGGCACATGCTAATTACCGTCACTTAAGTCTTCATATCACCCATCGCTGAAACCTTAACGTTTACCGGCTTCATTTCCGCGATGAGCGATGAACTCATTTCTTTGCATCGCTTGTCACTATAATCTTTTGGCCCTTGTATTTCATTCCCGCAATGTGCGATGGCCTATATGTCTCTTCGCATCACGTGGACTCTTTGCATCGCTAAAACATATTTGAACCTTGAAACATTTATGTGATGAGTGATGAAGGGCTGAGATCAAACAATGAACATCCAACGACTATGGTTGCATCATGCCCTTGCATCACATCGCTGTTGTGAAGCAAGGTGGTGGAGTGGTTTGCACGATAGACAGTAGGCTCTCTTCATCGGAAAGACAGGTTGATATCGGAGGGAGTTGTTTTGCAGTCCCTTCGACATTGCGATGGAAGGGTGTATGAAGTCAGCATGGACAAGTGGCAGTTGCCCGCTAGCCCGCGGTACTGTGGTGGGCCCTTTGTTTTGTCTGACGGGGCGGCGGGTGGGCGACATGTGTCTTGGTGGGTCTGAGGCTTTGGTTTGCCTTGTGTGATTCAACAATTGAGATTCAATGGGGAAGATCTAACGGTCATTGCGTGCATCATTCACATCGATGTTGTGAATGATGTCGTCCAAGTGGTTTCTATGATGTGCGATGGGCAATGCGGATGTGCAATGGGCAATGCGGATGTGCGATGGGCAATACGGATGGTGGGTCCTTTTATCAAGGGCTTAGATTTAAAGTTGAAAGATCCAACAAACATCGCTAGTGTTCTACGCATCACGGTAATGATCCAGAGTTATGAAGCCTTTGCGCGATGAGCGATGTAAGGTAAGGGGCAGAATATTCTCTACCAGGTGTCATCATATCACTATCCTCCTTCGCATTGTGTTTATGTTTTTGAGCAACGAGGACCTTTATGTGATGGGCGATAGCCAGCGACCAAGGGCTCAGATTTTAAGATGGTGATTGGACGGCTATTGCTAGCCTCCTTCACATCGCGGTTATAGGCATAAAGGTTGAAGACCTTTGCACGATGAACGACCCTGATTTAAAGGTGGAGATCAATGATGATGTTTTAAACTTGACCCGATGTTCAATCTTGTCCCTCCATCTCGCATCCTATGATTAGAATTCCAACACGAACGGCTAGCTGCTTCATTTCACGGGTAAGCACAGACAACAATGGCGTATTTGCTTTTCAGCTACCAGATCAACTCTTAGTGATTCCGGATCGACTTTTTGCGCTTCTCCCAAGCCAAATTGATTGTTGAACGGTGCCATTTATTCCTTGAAGTGTTGTAGAGGTCAAATTCTTTGTCAAGGTATGTCGGTCTGATTTTTTTATCGCAGATTTCCTGGGAGCCCATACCTGCATTCATGAGTGCCATCGGGATAGAGTGTGCTTGAGGTGTCAGGGGCCTTTAAGGCTTGGTTGTTGCTCTGTTTTGGGGGCAGATTTTGCTGTTTGTGATCTGATCAGGTTTCTTTTCTGTAACCTTAGTTGAGGTTAGAGTTAGGGTTTTGAATTTGAATTGTAATTATACCTGATCTATAAAGGCAATGTTTGTATATCTTTTGAAGGGTTCTTCCTTTGGCTTCTCTAGGATTTTTCTATTGAAGACACTGCATTCTTTGTATTTTTCCATTGTAAGGATTGCTTCTATGCTTGTCTGTTAATGAAATTCAGCTATTATCATTGTATTTCTTTCATGTTTGTGTAAAACCTGTTTACCTTCATGTCTAAATGTATGTTTTAGCTGCTTTGTTGATGTATTGTGTTGTTTTAGAAGCAGGAAGAAACAAATCTCTATCTTGGTGTATCACCTCCCTTTCATTTTATGTTATCCTTCTATCTATTTTCCTTGTGAGTTGTTAGATTAGGGTAGTGATAGGGTTTTCATGTGCTAGGTTAGACCAGCACATTTGCACTAGGTTAGAAGAGGAAGTCAGCCTTCTCCGGAGACTTGACCTCAATTTACAAGGTCCCACACCTTGAGGTCATTTCCATTGTGTCATTAGAACACTGAAATCTTGTTCAATAGGGTGCAGTTTTATGTGACAACAATTACAACTATGTGCTTCTAAACAAACCACTTCTTTAGTGGGGTAAGTATGTAAATCAAGTGCATGAAATGAACCATCCGCTTATTCAGCAGGAATTACAACAAAGCAAAGCACTTGGCAACAAGTCGACCAATCAATAGAGATCATCCACTTATTTAGTAGGTATAACATAAAAGTAAAGAATGATCAATCACTTATTCGGTGAGAGCGCCACTTATTCAGTGGGGTAAGAGATGACATGAAAGTAAGAAAGCTCAACCGCTTATTCAACGAGAGCACCACTTATTCAGTGGGGTAAGTAGCAAAATAAGTACAAAAGTAAATCACCATACCAAAGGTGTTACAATGAACTCAACATTAAATGTTCCAGCTGCTGTTATACTATGAAAGAAATGAGAATTTTGAAGCACAACTCTTCACAATGATGTCTCAACATGAATATAAACAACCCCCAACAAAGTATAGCAATGATACCTCATTGAAAAGGCCTCCAAAGGTTGGTAAAGGGTCTGATATACTACTGCAACAGGTCTGATGTGACTGAACAGCAGACTGAAAAACTCCAACCAGCAAGCATATGATGTGCACAACTTCATCAAATCACCATATCAACTCTCCCAAATGCTTGCAAAGTCAAAACACATGCTAGGTGCCTCCCACAAACACTAAACAGCGATGACGAAGGGCAGATATCAAAAACAACAACCAAAGTACCTGCTGCCACAAGGTGTACAGCCCAATGTAATATTCCCCCTTAATTTTTTTGAAACTTTATCACAATTAAACCAGCACAAGACCACTGATTAGTGTTAGCTCCAAACATAAACCAACTTGTAAAGTAACCCTCACCAAGATCCCGATGTGGGCGAGGTGATAGCATATGGTTCTGGGGATCGTTAGCAGCTGGAAAGAATTACAAAGTAACTGTAGGTGGCTGGCCGACCATGAATGAAAGTAAATACAATTATAGACAGATAACCGACCATGAAATTCCACACTACCACTTATTCAACGGGGGAGAATATTTTCCACTCTACCACTTATTTTGTGGGGGGAAATTAACATGAATGAAAGTAAGATTATTTAACTGAACCACTTCTTCAGTGGGAGTATATACAAACATATGATTTGAAGCAATAATAAAAACAGTTGTTAGTACTACTAACTAGCTTTACAAATAATGAGTTTCAGCTGCACTCATCAAGAGATTTTCAACTATAACCACAAGGAGTTAAGAGTATAAACATCTAACTGATACAATATGCGAAAGATATGGAAATTGAGCTCACAACAACAATATACTAGAAAATTACTAAGTCTAATCAGAAACAGCATAAATCGAAAATCAGACCAGCAACATTAAAACTCACTGAAATGGACGTATCTTCTCCGATACAGCTCGGAATGCCCTCAAACCACAATCAAACAACAACTAAGAGCAAGGCGTCCAAAATCCACAAGAAAATCGAGCCAGAAACAGAAGAATACAAAAGGCACAAATTCCAATGCAAGCAGGAATGGTACAACCCCCTCAAGGAGGTCGTCTTGCCACCAAAAATCAGAGACTTGGAGATAAAATCTGCAAACTTGCAGAACTGGGTGTCGTCCACAATTGCACAGCTTGGGCCAGTACCCAGAATGAAATAAAAATCAATGGTGACGCTAATAGCAGAAAATCATTTCAACCATGATGTTCAGCAGCAGTCATAAACAGATTATACAGCAGCAACCTGTTTAAAAAATTCAGAAAATAAGCTCAATCTGCACTTCTATGTGAAGCACAATCGTAATCAACCACCTAGGTAGCCATAGTTTCAAGCCCGAAGGATCGAGTGTTTGATAAGCTTCCCCTTAGCCAAGTTTTGGATTTAGTCTAGCAACATAACTTTACAATAATATTCAAGCATAATCAGCCCAAAGCAATGCATTCCTTTATAGCCTTCAAAGAACAAACCAAGCAATCTGTAACTCCTCTTCAAGAAACTCTTCAATTACCTCCAAGAGACGCCACCTCTCAACCAACACTTTATTTGAATTAATAAAACATTAATCATCTCCTTCTAGGCATCCACTTTAAAGTTGCAACAATAAAAGATTTTACATACACATTAAATGCTCAAAGTGGTCAACCCCTTTATGACCCCGTCTTTAAAATGACTTGGAGTCATTGAGCCTAGGCACGGGGTACAACTTCAAAACATAAAAATTGACTAAATATGGAACTCAGTCTAAGGAGGTAGCCAAGAGCAACGCCCAAATTGCAAATGATGAACTGCTAAAAATAGCAAACTAACATTAGCCGAGTTGAACCAAGCTGATGATGATGCCACTACCACAAATGGACTTACTAAAAATAGCAAATGCCAAAAATAGTAAGTTTGCAAAACTTCATCAGAATGCCAACTAAGCATAATCATGACTTACTATAAATAGTAAGTGTTCCCAAATCCCTTCTGAACACAAATCAGGCAGCCATCATGACTTACTATAAATAGTAAGTGCCTAGAAATGTTGTCAGATGGTGATGCAAGTTATACCATTCTGAAGCTCTCTGAAAACCCAGAAACCTTTCCTGCATGCAAGGTACCAGAGATAAATGCATGTCATCTTCTCAACATGCATGTTACCTCATCCTGAAGCTCTCAAAAAACCCAGAAAGCTCCACCAGACATGCAACGAAAAACTCTCGCATGCAAGCCTTCAAAAATGCATCTGAAACCTCCTAAAAAATAGGAAACCCTAATTTCAATTTCTGCTTAGCCTACGAGTTTCCAAAAATAGGCTAAATCCAATTGAAGAGTGTAGGGCTAAATTGGGGACATTACACCCAGCTAGAGGGGTGACCTGCTCTAGAAAAATGAAGACTCCTTCAAAAATATTGAAACCTTGAGCAAAGGGGCGCCCAAGGACTAGGAAGCATAAGAAACGACACCCACAAAAAGTTTGCAAACTCTCCAATCAGCGTGAGTGAAAAGATGATGCGGCTGGTCTATGGAAAGGTACGCACCAGCAACAACAAAGTCTGAAACAACACTCCAAAATGCTCCAATCTGCACTAAAATAACTCAACCATATGCAAAACAATACTAGAAATTATCAAAGCAATCCATCAACTAAACTTCAAAACTGAAACATCACCAATAAGCCCAATGGAAGCTCTTGAAATGAAGCTCCACCAGTCCAACTAGGGAATATCTTTCAACTTCGAAACTAGAACCAACCATTGAGAGTTTTTGTCCTCAAGACCTTGAAGAATTCTAGCATCATGCCAGCAGCACTTTGTTATCAAATCTTCAACATACCCAAATGAGAGCTTTGAGGGGGTTTAAATAGAAAATAGGGTTCCAATTTTGAATTGTCTTTCCCTTTGAAAGGGACGCAATCCTTGGGAAATGCAATTTCATTTTAATTTTGCTTAATTCCTCCATTTTGGCATCCAAGTTCAAGCCCCTCTTTTAAAACAACTTTAAGTTCACTTTCCTAGGCGTGGGGTACAAAAGTGAGCTTAATAAACTTAAGTTATAACTTGCCTTTTTCGAACTTATAACTTTATAACTTAAGTTGCAATATTTGCCTTTTACGAACTCCAAGGATGGTGGAAGCTCTGAACTGCCAAAACTAATAGAGCTCAATAATGGAAACTACCATCACTGCCAAAAATAGAAACCTTGCTTTGAACTGCTGCCAAGACCACTGCCAAAAATAACACTTACTAAAAATAGCATACTGCTAAAAATAGTAAGTGTATCCAAACGCCAAATTAGCCCAAATTAAGATGCAGCTATGACTTACTAAAAATAGACACTGCTAAAAATAACAATTATTGTCCACCAAGGATCTTAGAAAACCAAAAAAAACCAAAAAATTTTTTTGGAAAGCCACTGCAATTACCCCCCGAAATGCCGACAAGAATCTTGGAATCCCTTGAAACGCTTTTGAATAGTCTACGGGACTCTAGAAATAGGCTAACAATCATTGGAAAGCCTAGGACTGAAAAGGGGACATTACAATTTCTACCTCCTCTTTAGTTTTGATAATCGCCTAGAGATATGTTTTATGGATTCAATAGAGTGGATTGCTCTCCCTATGTAAAGAATGTTTGTGTACTCCTATTCTTCAAATTATATGGGCACTCTTTTATTGAATGACCCATAACTTGGCAAATCTCACAAAACATTTTTTTAGGACAATTACCTTTGGTGTGACCTTCACGTTTGCACTCAGTACACCATAGTTCATTAGTTTTTTTGTTGGTTTCCTTCTTCACCTTCAATTCTTTCATTATTCGGAGAATGTCCCTTTGGAGCACTTGTATCATTCCTAATTCACTATTACTATTGTCATTCAAATTTCCATCCTCCTCTATTTTTCTTTTACCACAAGAGGAAATTTTGTCATAACTTTCTATGTCCATCGATTGATTATGGGCTTCTACATAGGAAGAGGGTTGTACTACCTTCATCTTTTTTCCTAATGACAAAAATAGACCTTTGATGAACCATCTTTTCTTGAGACCATTGACTGGTTCTTTTTCTAACTTTATAAGCAATTCTTTAAGTCTACGATTATAAGCTCATACATTTTTGTGCTTACCTTGTGTATTGTAAATTTCTACTACTATTTCATTATCATCATGAAACAGCTTAAACTCTTCTTTGAATGCCTTCTTTAATCTCTCTCATGTGTTTCGAGAGGCTTGGTCAATTTTTGTATACTAGCCAATTGCTACACCTTGCAAGGTGGCTAGAAAAGACCATAGCCAAATTGTCTTATCATCTTGCCCATTTGCTATCTAAATTGTTTCACAAGTCTTGCAATGCCTAATTGAATCCTTTGATCCATTGACTACAAACTTGGGTAGCTTTTGTTTTTCTGCACTCGAGCTTACCATGGTTTTGTTCTGATAAAAAAACCTAGTGCTTGGAACCTACTTGTTAGGGAGTTTTGATTTGGACGTTTTGGCGATTCTCTCATATTCTTGGCCATGTAGGAATCCTCTACTCTTCCCTCAGCTTTGGCATTCCACAGACTTGTTTCACCTTCAAATTTTCTTTTATACACCCTTGGCTCGGCTTCTTCTCCTTTGATTGACAACCCTTTGATGCACCAAAGATTACTCTCGTACAATTCTATGAAATAATCTATCTCCCAACTTACCTCATCTAGAGAAGGTTGTCTTGATTTTTCCTCTTAATTGGAAAGATCAACCCATGCTTCGTCGAGTAGTGGTAAGTGCTTGGCTATCTCCTCCCACTCTCCCTTCATATGTTGTCTTGTAGTGGAACTATTTTTGTTTCTCTGACTACGGCTCTAACTTCAACTTCTTTCTTGGGATGGACTCTGACTATGAACTTATATTGCTAGGGTTTCTTCAATTATTTCTTGTAGTCTCCTCCATTCTCTTTGCTCTATGATCCTTAAAGATCACCTGATCTCTTGGTCTCAACCACCTCATGCTCTCTTATCACCTTTATTGGGATCTAAGGGCATGAATCTCTCAAATCTGACCCAATTTCTTTTAAGGCAACGACACCAATGTTTACTCTTCCTTTTGATAAAATGAATACTTGAAATAGTGAACATAATTTATAATGCATACCAAATAAAGGAGTAAAAGTATATCTTTATTCGCCATAAATTTATTACAAAATTAGACCATAGATGGTTAGCCAAGGATCACATTCGATCTGACTAGATCATTTTTCTTTCCTCGACAATACAAAATCTATTTTAAGGACCCAACAATTGCCAAGAGGAACACAACCATCAAATCATTCACTCTTATAACTACTCAAAGCTAACAAACAATTAATACATAATTGGATAAACCATATTACCAAAACATAATAATAAGCATTGTACACTAACTACAATGCTGGTTTTGCCCTATTGTGTGGTTGTTTTTCTTGTTTAATCTAATCTAGTCAAGCTATTTGTGTACAATAATTTAAAATAACAAAACATACTAGATAGAGTAACATAATATAGCACAATAGAAAATGTATTCCATAGAGTTCATATGCATACATGTAGATCAAGAAGGATCATGTACCAAATTAGACTGCCTTCCCTAGCTATAAGAAGCCTATTTAAATTACCCCACAATTGCCAAATACAACACAACTGTTAACAACCACTAACAACTAACTTCTAACAACTACACACAAGTTGACAAGTAACTAATACATAGTCAAGCACAAACATACTCAACAAAACATAATACAATAATTATTACAAACTACATTTCCCAAGAGAAATCAGTAGAAAGACTAACAACTACAAACAATGTCTCTACCGATATTCTTTGACTTTTAGGATTCGTGACTCAAGATTAGCTTGATATAAATGTATAAATACACCCTTGAAAGTATCTGAAATGCAATTCTTCCAATGTTCTTAGTTGATTCTTCCTGGTTGAGTGCAAGAGAGGAGCATGCAATTGAAGTTGGTTGCAAAGTGTTTTGCAAGTGGTAGGTTATTATTGTTGTCGATTGGTGTCCTTCAAGACCTAAAGGGTAGCAAACTTGTAAATTTGCAGAGATTGTAACAAGAGAAGGAGAAGCCTTACTCTTTCTTTTGGATTTTTTCACATTGGGTTTCCTAGGCTAATCTCATGATGTTCTTTGTTTTTGTGATCTTTCAAATTCTTGCCTTCTTTCATTTCATCCATATAACTATCTACATCTATTCTACCACTTGAAACAAAATAATTTCTATGCATATATGGCTTTTTCCTTGAGCAAACAAAGGGAATAAAAAGAAAATAAACCAGGTTATTACTTGGAAAGGAAAAGATTCATATTGGTGAAATTTTAAAATATCTATACTAATTACTAGTCATATATAGATATATCGACAAACATGCATGTGTACACAAAAATATATATGTATATATCATATACACATTCATATTCCCTATGACAGGGAAAGCCACTTGGCCCCCTACATGTATGAATGGTTGAAACTTTGCTAAGACTCTTTGCAATATCCAAAAATGAAGGAAAATACACAAGCTTTCAACAATATGGGGAGGATTTAGTTACTCTTGTTATAACTTTGCAAATGTCGCAATCTTTTCTCTATTTTGATCCTATGAAAAATTTGGTATCTCGCTTCTCTCATCAAAATGTATCACTTTGCTTTGGCATAGAATATTAACACTGGAAAGTCAGCAATTTAATATTTGTCAACATTCCAATCCAGCTTAGGGAATAAGTCTGCGAAATACAAGCATACCCAATTAACTAGAAATACACCAACCCTCTTTGGAAACAATTTAAGAAAGGTAGCCCTTGGTTGTGGGGCAGTTGTTTTGTGGGTGTGCTTGTTAAAGACAAACCCAAGTTCAAATCTCCTATGTCCAACCCATAAGAACGACCTAAAATAGTGGGAATTTGTAAACTTCGTCCCTACCATCCCAATAATTGGTAGGTCTGCAAAATGGATTAAAAAAAGGATGAAACTCTTTGAGATTGATGACACAAGTCCATGAAAAAACAAACAATAGAACTCTCAAGCAGAAGAGAGAACACCAGTTCAAACTTAAATGTCATAGTTGGCAAATAGGAAAATTATTTACTCCAACAAAATAGATAGATTGGTCTGGAAATTAACAGATCAAGAGAATGCATTGCGGAATTGGCCTATTTTTTTATTTCAAACAGATTAATCTCCTCATATGAAATTGTGCCAATTATGAGCAAGCCAGAAAACAAAAACCAAAATTTCCTAGTTGTTGCCCTTGCATGATAAAATTTTAACTTCTAGTTAACTACAACGGAAAGGTTGGATGGCTCCAAATGGATACCCAAATTGCAAAAGATGTAGAAACAAAGGACCATATGTTCTTGTAGTGTTAAACCAAAAAGCTGGGTAAGGAAATCGCAGGACTTTTTCATTGTTGGAATCCAAAGTGCCATTCATTGTCTCAATTAATATTCAAATTGGATATGCTGAAGACTGAAACAGGAATAATGAGAAACATGTTCCAAATTATAGTTGAATCTATACTCGAGATTCTCTATAAGGAGCGCCACTATAAAGTCTATGTGCATACTTGTCTGTAATGTCCCCATTTTTCGTTAGCACCAGAGTTCGATGGTTTCGCCTATTCCTAGCCCTTGTAGGCATACACGGATGGTTAGAGGATCCTCCTTGGAAATAATCAGGGTGTTTTCTCCTTTAGAGCTCAATTTGGGTTCAGCTTTGGCCTTCGTTAGACTTAATTCTTCATAATTACTATTTATAGTAAGTTACCATTTCAGGGGAGTCAAGGTTAATAAATTTAGTAAGGCATCTGGACAGGTCTCAAATGTAGTGTTGACCTCTTATTTAGTTGGATGGGCGAAATATTAAATGTTTAATGAATAATTATCATTAAAGGCACTTTAATGATAATTAAATAATATAAAGTTAAAAATGTACTTTATGTCCGATGAGGCCATGACCCTCAATTAACCCTCAATTAAAATCACTTAAAGTACATTAATTTTATATTATTGGTTTAGGCGCCCAAATTGGAGATATTATAAAGTTTTTATTGAAAACCTAAAATGGATTTTATAAGCAAATTAAATATAATTAAGAGGTCAACTTCTTGAAGAGATTATAAAAAGGCTTCAAAGGCATTCATTTTTATTATGTTTTGAAGAATATTAAATTGTGTCTTTGGAGTTTGTGCTTGGAGAGGAAGCCAGCTAGGGTTTCTGCCATTTACAACATTGGAGAACGAAAACTCTTCAGTGTCTATGCAATTCTGAGGCTGTGCAATACCAGCCGATATTATTGTTCATTGTGGACTTCATTCAGAGGTTCAATCTGAGCTTCATTGGAGAAAGATTTGAGAAGTTTACAAGGGGTTTGAAGAGCAGATCTTAGATTGTTGAAATAACCATCATTGGAGAAGAAAAATCAGAAGTTATTGATCTACTACTATAGTGACGTGAATAGTACCCGTGCTACAGTGACGTGAATAGTACCCGCGCTACAGTGATTTATCTTGTTGAGTTGCATTTTCAAGGGTTTGAGCAAATATCTAGAGTTCTCTAATGCAGATTTATCAAACCTGATTTCTATGATGTCAAATGTGCATAGATTGTTATCTTGGGAGGCGCCTGGATATATCAGACCATTTACTGCCATTTTAGTAGTGGAAAAAGTCTTGCAAAGGGACAAATCAATCATCTATAGATTGTCACTTTGCTGCCATAAGATTGCAGTATTAAAGGGTTAATGTATTGCGATCATTCCAGGTATAGGAATGATGGAGAGGCTTTAATAATTTGATGTTGTGAATAAAACTCTATCTGCTGCTGCCAGTTAATCATTTCCAGAATTCTGGGTTGGCTGCTACATTTCCAGAATTTAATATATTCAGCATCTTCTATGATTTGGTATGCATTTTATATTGTAAAAATCTCAGAGGCAATCTATTAATAAAACCATCTCATTTGCAGCTAGTTATTTCCAGATTTCTTGCATTTCTTTTTATGCATTGTTACTTTGCATTTCTATATTGGAGAAAACACAAAAAAATCAAATATAGTTTCAAAAATCAAAACAAACATTCATCACCTACAAAGCATTGGAACCCAGAGAACTAGAGGAGTTCTTACAGTAGTATCAGAGCAGTTTCCTGCCAACCTATTGGGTAAGTTTCAACTGCAATTCAGAAGTCCAGTTGAACAACATGGCCATTTCCTAGAACCAGTGGAACAAGAATATGAAAAAGCTTAAACAAAGCTTGAAAGAGTTGGAAGAAATAAATAAATTGTTTTCAGACCCTACACCCTTAGACAGAGCAGCAAGGTATATAGCATCCATCTTAAGGTCTACATCACAGAACGAAGAGAAGAAGGAACAAGAGGTCATTACAGTATCAAGAAGCCTCTACGATGAATTCTCAGCAGTTAATGATTAGCATACAACTAATCCTTTGGAGAGAAAAAATCAGACCTCAGAATATCTACTTGTTGATGATGAAGTTGAAATTTCTAAGGCAGTTGTAGGGGAAAAGTACTTGAGTCCTTTTGAAGATGAAGAAGAATTAGAACAAGAGGGTGATGGGCCTAAACAAAATTCTGAAAGTAACTTTCATATTTTTGATAATCCACTTTTTGAGATAGAAGTTGAGATGTCCTATGTTAACCCACTTTATGAGGTAGAGTTGCAGGATGATCATGTTGAGGGACATGCGCATGAAGAAAGGGCCCCATATGAAACCAATGAGGGTTTTGAGCTCCCTAAATTTTTTTTATCAGCAATTGATGATGAGACTTTTGATCATTCTGAAGATACAAATTCGATTTATGTGCAAGGATTGTCAATTCATGAATCACACAAGTATGATTTACAGGATCAAAGGCACGAGCCATCTTTTGATTCCAGTGTTGTTAGTGATGAACCATTGACAGAGGTTGGAGCTTTTTACCGCAACTACATAGTGAGGAGTACTCATCACTTCTCCTTTAGTCCACACACGGAGGATTTGTTGATGCATCGGTGTGGATTAGCTCAGAGTGTATACCATCCATTTTGGGATGGAGAGTTACCATCTTCAATAGAAGGAACTAGTGGCTGCAAGTACCCGACTCAGTTGTTGGCGAGAGAGTGCTTGCAAGATCGGTATTCAGTTTTCCATCATGTTGATGTGTATCCAGCAAGGTTCGTTGCTTCTTTATCTCAGAGACTACTTGTGGATACATGGTTACACAAGGATTATGATGTCAACAGGCATGAAGACAAAGGTGGATATCACATCCATGAGAGTTTAGCAGAGGTTATGGAGAAATGTTGCGCAACAGATGCTTCCAGATATTCTTACCTCCTCATGATGGATGGATGTGAGTTCTATTTATTTTGGAATCCAGGTGGTGACAGAGTTAGCACTGCAGTTTGGATGGGTCCCAGTGTATTGCTTCACCCCTTCTGGTATGGTGGAGTTGGGATTAGTATTTTGCAGTAGAAGTTTGTGGATGTTCTTCTTAGTAGTCTTCTATTTTGGATTTGGGATCCAAGTATATTATGTTGGACACTTTTAGTATGTTGAGGGATCCCTTGTGTACATCAAGGTCCCGGCCTTGGTTCACTGGGGAGTATTCTTGGATGTACATGGTGCGGTTCATTTGCAGTTTCACTTGAGGTTCTCATGTACATGAATTGGGTTCGATGCACAGTTTCAGTGCGCATGGAATGAACAGTTGGCCTATTGTCTATGTTTGCGTAGTTGTGTTTATGCTAGTGCTACAAAAGTCAGACATTTCGTAGTTCTTCTTTTGGGCCTCCCGGGGAGTGGAGTTTCTTTGCAGTGGAGATTGCTTGGGGACAAGCAATTTCAAGGAGGGCGGACTCTAATGTCCCCATTTTTCGTTAGCACCAGAGTTTGATGGTTTCGCCTATTCCTAGCCCTTGTAGGCAAACACAGATGGTTAGAGGCTCCTTCTTGGCAGTAATCGGGGTGTTTTCTCCTTCAGACCTCAATTTGGGTTCAGGTTTGGCCTTCATTAGACTCAATTCTTCATACTTACTATTTAATAATTTATAGTAAGTCACCATTTCAAGGGAGTCAGGGTTACTAAATTTAGTAAAGCACCTGGACAGGTCTCAGATGTAGTGTTGACCTCTTATTCAGTTGGATGGGCGAAATATTAAATGTTTAATGAATAATTATCATTAAAGGCACTTTAATGATAATTAAATAATATAAAGTTAAAAATGTACTTTATGTCCGATGAGGCCATGACCCTCAATTAAAATCACTTAAAGTATTAATTTTATATTATTGGTTTAGTCGCCCAAGTTGGAGATATTATAAAGTTTTTATTAAAAACCTAAAATGGATTTTAAAAGAAAATTAAATATAATTAAGAGGTCAACTTCTTGAAGAGATTATAAAAAGGCTTCAAAGGCATTCATTTTTATTATGTTTTGGAGAATATTAAATTGTGTCTTTGGAGTTTGTGCTTGGAGAGGAAGCCAGCTAGGGTTTCTACCATTTATAGCATTGGAGAACGAAAACTCTTCAGTGTCTATGCAATTCTAAGGCTGTGCAATACCAGCTGATATTATTGTTGATTGTGGACTTCATTTAGAGGTTCAATCTGAGCTTTATTGGTGAAATATTTGAGAAGTTTACAAGGGGTTTGAAGAGCAGATCTTAGATTGTTGAAATAACCATCATTGAAGAAGAAAAATCAGAAGTTATAGATCTGCTGCTATAGTGACATGAACAGTACCCATGCTACAGTGACGTGAATAGTACCCGCGCTACAGTGATTTATCTGTTGAGTTGCATTTTCAAGGGTTTGAGCAAATATCTAGAGTTCTCTAATGCAGATTTATCAAACCTGAATTCTATGATATCAAATGTGCATAGATTGTTATCTTGGGAGGCACCTGGATATATCAGACCATTTGCTGCCATTTTAGTAGTGGAAAAAGTCTTGCAAAGGGACAAATCAATCATCTATAGGTTGTCACTTTGCTGCCATAAGATTGCAGTAATAAAGGGTTAATGTATTGCGATCATTCCAAGTATAGGAATGATGGAGAGGCTTTAATAATTTGATGCTGTGAATAAAACTCTATCTGCTGCTGCCAGTTAATCATTTCCAGAATTCTGGGTTGGCTGCTATGTTTCCAGAATTTAATATATTCAGCATCTTCTATGATTTGGTATGCATTTTATATTGTAAAAAGCTCATAGAGGCAATCTATTAATAAAACCATCTCATTTCCAGCTAGTTATTTCTAGATTTCTTGCATTTCTTTTTATCCATTATTACTTTGCATTTCTATATTGGAGAAAACACAAAAAAATCAAATATAGTTTCAAAAATCAAAACAAACATTCATCACCTACAAAGCATTGGAACCCGGAGAACTAGAGGGGTTCTTACATTGTCAGAATTAAAGTCTGCTAAAATTTCGACCAAGTCAATAAAACATCAAGTGTTTATAACTTTATTTAAAAAGGGTGTTGGCATAGAGGTGAGTGTTGTGACCTTTTCACACATCACCCCATTCAAATGGGGACCCCCAATTTTTGCTCCATTCTGGTCTTTTGGCTTTGGTTTTTTCTGGCTTGTTTTGTCTCTCTCTCTCTCTGATCTTTTGTCCTTCCGGGGATGTCTCCATATTTGACCTACTTCGGAAATTTGTTGTCTGTGAAATTAGGGTTTCATTCTTCAGGCCAGTTTGAAGTTAAATTGAATTGGCTAATTGACGTTTGAGCTTAACATCGCTATCAGAGGGCTTCCAGCAGGTTCCCACTGAGTTTTCATTGAAATCGGACAACTTACTATTTTTAGTAAGTACTCAATCTGGGGTCCTCTCACCAGGATTTTGGAATTTTGACCGCTTCAGCACATCTGGGCAACTTCAGAGTGCCTACACGAGAAATTTGAACAAATTTGGACAATTGGCTATTTTTAGCAGTTAAGCCTTCAGAGGCCATTTTCAAGATTTAAACATATGATTTTCCAAGGCATGATTGGAGAATGGATCTGGGTTTTTCAAGACCTTCGCAATGGTATAACATGCAAATCGAGGTGATGACTTTCAGAGTTTAGCCTTCGGAGGCTATTTTTAGGGTTTGCATGCAGAGTTCTTTAACGCATGTCCGGACATTCCTTATGGGTTTTGAGAGCTTCGCAATGGTGTGACATGCAAGCAAAATGGATCAGCTTTTAGGGACTTACTATTTTTTGCCAGTGCCCGCATGTTGACCAGTTTTCTAGGTTTTTTTGGGTTTTTTGAGATCCCACGGGCATTGTGACATGCAAACTCATCCGACATCAAATTGACCACTTTCCGAACACTTATTATAAATAGCAGGTTCACTCTGGCAGCTACCCAACACTTCAGTTCAACAAGCAGAATGGCATACAACAAAAATCAAGTCAAACAGAGACCGTTCAGGGCACATGCATATCAAATTAGGGTTTCCTACTTCGGTGCCTAAAAAGTAGGGTAAAAAGCCAAAATTTCGAAAAACGAAGATATCCCATCACGATCGGCATCCTTCAGGCAATCCACTAGTGAAATTTGGGCGCAATCCGAGAACTTACTATTTATAGTAAGTCGTCTCCAGAACACGGCTATAAATAGCAGGTCAGGGCAAGGGGCAGGTATGAGCAGGTTCATCAAGTAATGAGGACCACGTGGACCACGTGGTAAAAAATTCAAGTCAAACGGAGCTGCAAAAGTCAAGCAATTTTAGGGTTTGCTAAAATTAGCAGGCGGGCTAAAAATAGAAAATGAGCTTGGGCAACAGGTATAAATAGGGTGGCGAGGTCACGAGAAACATATCACGCCAGCTCCAGGTTCAGAACGAGTGAAAGCCACGAAGAGTCACACTTCTCCAAAACTTGCTAAAAATAGAATGGCAAGAGGTAGCTAAGGCGTTGAAGGTTTTCAAGTTGAGACTGGCATAAAAAAAAAAAAAATCCTAAGTATGAAAATTCCTCCACCCTATGTGAAATGCGCCCAAGGTGTGAGAGGATGTTGAAAATTTTGAAAAAGTTGAAAATTCCTCCACCCTACCTCAAATGTGCTCAAGTTGAGAGGACATGGCAAGAAAATTCTTAAGGCAATGAAATTTCCTCCTCCTCATAGGAAATGCGCCCACCAAGGAGGTTTGCTGATTTGGAAAATGTTCTAAGGCAAGTAAAGTGGAAGTGCAACCTCCTAAATGCGCCCATCATGAAGAATTCAAGCAAAATATTCTAAGGCATAAAGTGAAAGCTCCACCATGGAAATGCGCCCACCTTGATGAGTCTCTCAAAATATTCTAAGGCTGGAGAAATGGAAGTTGGACCCCTCAAATGCGCCCTCACCTTGAAGGGATTAATGAAAGCCTTGGAAACGCCTAAGGCATGGGATAATGGAAGTTAAAGAACTGAAATGCGCCCTCAAAACAGAAGCTCCCTAGGCTATTTGCGCCCATGATGGAGGAATAGGCTGAAAACGCCTAAGTATGAGAAAATAAGAGCCCATAAGCTAAAATGCGCCCAAAGGGAAATGAGCAAGCAAGAAAAGTTTCTAAGTGTATGGAATCAAAGCTACACTTCCAATATGCGCCCAAGGAGAAGTGGAGACTTAGAAATTTGTCTAAGGCAAGAAAATAAAAGCATGGAGTAGGAAATGCGCCCATGAAGTGAAGTGGTGCTATGAAAATTTCTAAGTATGAAAATTGCAGCACATACTCTCAAATGCGCCCAAGGCAATGTGAGGGCTTTAAAAAGTTCCTAAGTCAAAAACAAAAGTAAGCACCTTGAAATGCGCCCAAGCTTATATGGAGGCTTAAAAAGTTTCTAAGGCAACAAATAAAAGCACCACCTTCAAAATGTGCCCACCTTGCATAAAGTCACTTTAAAATTTGCCTAAGGCATTGAAAATGGAAGGAGCTACCCCTAAATGCGCCCAAGGAGGAGAAGGAAGAGCTGACTTAAAAGGTTTCTAAGAGTGAGGGAAATAAAACCTCACTAGCTAAAATGCGCCCAGCAAGGTGAAGGGACTTAGAATTTTTCTAAGTCATGAAAAATTGCAGCTGCATATTCCAAATGCGCCCTCAAAGCATACAAGGGATGTAAAATACTAAGGCAATGGAAATGGAGGTACAAGGAGTTAAATGCGCTCCACAGCAATCAAATAGAGGTGGAGAAATTTCCAAAGCAAGGTAAAATAGAAGAAGGCCTTCCTAAGTGCGCCCAAGGTAAGTTAATTAAATAAAAAGTTTCTAAGGGATTTTCTAAGGTAAAATGGGAAATACGCCTAAGGAGGGAGGTATTGTTAAAATCTCCAGAGACAAGATCAAATGCACCTGGGAACAGGGAGAATTCTTCAGGAAAACTAGAAAAATGCCAAGATTTGGAAGGTGAAGACTACAGGTGTGGAATAAATCTAGAGTAAAATGAAATCAACCTTAGCAAATTTTTTATTTTTAAAAAAAAAATAATAAAAATTAAACTTACCCCTTCGTTTGGATACACATGAAAATGATGATTTCAGAGGGGAAATTTCTTCTGGGTATTGGACATTTCCCACCGGGAGATGATTTAAGGTTCTTCCACACCTTGCTCGTGTTGTTTCGACAAAGATTTTAGCCTGGCACCCGTTTAACAAATTTCCTAAGGCCCGGATGGATAAATTTTCTAAGGCATGGTAAAATAAAGCTCAAGAGGTCAAATGCACTCACATGGTAGAGATGAAATTTGTCCAAGGCATAGAAGAATTTGAAGATGAAATGAAGCTAGAACATCAAGCATTCAGATGTTGAAAAGTTATAAGTTTGTTGGAAATGATGAACTCTATCAAGATCCGGAGATCAATCAGTCAAAACGTGGGAATAAGGTAAGTAAAGTGAATTTATATTATAAAATGTTCTGATGCTCTTCTTTTGTTTTGCAGGATGAACACCGGAGCCAGAGCATGAGGGCTTGAGGTGATGAAGCTAGACAACGTTACAACTTTGGAAAAGGGAAACGACAGTGAAGATTTGTCTAAGGCATTAGGAACGTGATGCGAAGGAGGCAAAGGCGCCCAAAGCAATGAGCTGGAGAAATTTGAAAGTAACAGATGCAACGACAAGAGGGATGAACGCAAATGACTGAGCGGTCGAACTCTGGAGACAATCTTAGAGACTCTTTTACCCTCCTAACGCAACAGAGTTGGCAGAGAAGAACGGTGGGAACGCGTTTCTGGACGAGAATCTTCTAGAAGAGGATAGTGGGCATTAATTGCTCGTAGTGGGGAGTGGAGAATCTTTTGTGCATTTATTGCCCCACTCCTCTCAATGGCAGTTTTTAGGGAAAAAACCCTAATTAGGGCATATGTGGCTCAATCTGAGCCCTTTATTGTAATTCAATCTAAGTCGTCCGCTGGACTGGGCCAACTATAAAAGGGGCGTCCCCTCTCATTTGTAACATGCTAGATTAGATCAAGAAGTAAGAGAGATAGCTAGGAGATAGAACTTAGAAGTAGCATAGCATAGATTGCATAGTTTAGATTGAAGAGGAAAGAAAGCTTTCCCTTTGAAAGTTTTGTAAGAGGTTGTTGTGGAAAACTCTCATAATACAAAGGTTTATCATTGCATGGTGGTTCTATCTTTTATTGTGAATAGCTAGCAAGGCCTTTTCGTCTTTCCATTTCAAATTGATAGAGTAAAGTAGGTTTTATTTTATGCAAGTAGTTGTTAGTTGTGGAATACATGGTTTGATTTGAGCAAGTCTTCTTCACCCATACCACTAGCGGGCTTGCTGATGGTGAGTTCGCCTTGCGTGGTCAACTGGAGCATTAGCGCTTAACTTCAATTGTGATTCATGTGTCCACATGCATCGTTGTGATGGTGTGTGCATGTTGTGCCATGATCTGAACATCCTACCCACCCTTTGAAGATTGCATCGATTTTGTGGAAGTTGTCCTAAGGGAGACAAAGCAAAGTCTGGTTTGAAGTTTGCTAAAGTTGATCTCGTGTTCCACCTTTAGAAATAGATTGTAGAATCCCTACCCTTATCTCTTTTTTAAATTCAATATTTTCCCGGTTAACTTGGAAATCAGAGCCTCATTGTCAGATCATTTGTATCTTAACTGCTTCATAGAGTTGAACAATCACGTAAGTCCCCTTGGAATAACCAGCATATTCACATCAACCAATTGAGTCTATTCGCAATAAAAGGAACCTTGGAGTTGAACGCATGAACTTTCACACAATCTTAGCATGCGGAATACTTTGATCAAGAGAGAATAGAGGGACCGTTGGACATTTTATTCTGTGTTGGTGTTGTCATAAAAAACACGTCAACGGTGAGGAGGATTGATCTTTCCATTTTCAAAAAACACATTTTGGCTTTTATGGTTTGGGCCTTGGGTGTAATGTCCTTTTCTTGATTTGCCCTAGATTTTTCCCACAAATCAAAAATTACAACGAATTAGGGCTAGGGGTTCATCTTACCAAATAAATATTTCTTTAATGATGCAATCTTGGATTGGAATCCTGCAATCTTGGATTGGAATCCTGCAATCACCACATGAACACTATATGCAAATATATATATATGCTTATTAGAGTTAGACAACTACATCACATCCATAGATTCTCAAAAATGCAAACATATTAGGATTTTGGGAGAAGGGACATGATGGGTCCGCCTAAAGCCATATATACCAAGCCTAAGAGGGTGTATACCACAACCCTCCCCCTTGGTGACTTGTATCTGCTTTCCCCATCAATATCCCAACTCCCTATAGACACTTGCCATCTTGTGGAATTGAGCGGGGGTCATAAGTGGTTTACTTGGTTCTCTAGGTAAGTGCCCTATGGTGCTAGGAGCCATTACGGACAACTCTAGGATGGCTACTTACTAGCCTCGCTTACCTACTCCACTGCAAGCCCTTCCCACAAGTGGATTTCAGTCAGTCAAGTACATTTCTAATTCTAGCATATGAAATTATACATTGATTATTCTTATTATCGTATAAGCCATATGCATACATGTGTAAACAACAATTGGCAGAAAATACACCTGAATGCATATATATGAATATCTGATAACAACAATCTCTTCTGATGTACGGACTGATTCCTCTTTGTTCCTTGGTTTGTATGTTTTTTTTCTCTAATCGATGTGTTCTCAATGTTCAAAATATATTGCTTAAAGAGAAACAATAGATTAGTTTCAATTGAATGATGACTAATAAGGATTAATAATTGCAGCAAGCATCATTATTGCATAATCGTATAATATCTATCTATATATATGAATTTATACTTAACTTACTTCCCTTGTTATTGCTTTATCATTTGTCTTCATATATTTTTCATTTAACCATCTTCTTATTCACCATATTTCTTCCTGATGTTTTCTTAGACTCCAAATGATATTCCTTTTATACTACTCACCTTCATGCATCTTCATTGAGAGGATGTGATTTCTCCCAAGGGATATGATCTCTACAAGGGAGACGTCCCTTTGGAACCCAGCGCTGCCTTGTATTAATCTCTCATTGACTAATCACTATCTTAACTAACATATGACTATTAACTTAATCGTTGTGCAGCCCTTGCTCACGTCAAGTCTTCTATTAATTGCTGCTGTCTTTTCTCTTGTTACATCGCTTCTGCATTAATATCATTGTTAATCGCTGTTTCTTTAAATCTATGACTTGGGTGATTAAACCATTATTGGTATTTTGATCACTGCCTTCATTCACCCTCGCAATTCCCTTAATAGCCTTCGCTGCCTATAACATACATATTAACTTTAGTTGATATAAATTATTTGGTTGTGGTTGGCCAGCAAGGCGTGTATTTGGGCAATTCAGAAATATGTGGCTGGACAATGGGTGGTCGCCCATCATGTAAATGCAGGCATGCTTTTAATCATGGCGGGGACATGACATTGGGGTAATGCAAAATTTCAAGGCTCTTCATTGTAGGATGATAATCTTTAATGGATCTTTATTTTATCCATTTGTCTCGCATAAATTCAAATAATTTTGAGGCTTAACTTGTCCTTTTGATTTCTTCTATTCTAGTAAGAGCTCTCTCAATATTTTATCCATAGGCATCAAAGAAACATCATCCTGTCATGTTTGTACCATGGAATTATGCAATCATTTCATAAATAAGCTGTATCACAAAGAATATTGAGATACATTTTTTGATTCATTCTTGCTCCAAAAGGGTCCACTATTTGCATAGATTTTCTCATATGCAACTTATATTGTTTATGTCCAAAACAAGCAGCTTCATTCCTATTTTTTTCCTATCATCTCATTTTGTGAAAAGGAACATCAGGCAGAATTAAAGAATTCCACACGTCTCTTTCAAAGTTTTCTCATAATGTTCAGATTTTTCAGGGATAATTGAAAACACACTTTATTCACCTTTGAAACAAAGCATAATTGAACTGAACCTACTTTAAGTTGATAAAACAATAATTTGGTTTACAACATTGAAGATTAATCGAGAACCCTTTATATTTCCAAAGGCAGAAAAAATCTTAGACTATTACACTTTTGCAATGCGAGATTTTTTCATGATATGAACTCCAATTCCATAAAGCCCATAAAAAATGGCCATTGGAGATGAAAACTAAAGATTGAGCTATCAATACCTAGTATTGATTTATATTTTCCTTAGATTTTATGTCATTCAACTGCTACATCTCTTATGAGATGAAATCAATTGGTTCTCAGCCTTCTTTCCTATGTTTTCTCACATTCTACTGTTCCAGTTATATATAATATATATCAAAACTTTCTCCAAGCATAGTGACTCTGAATGAACAAATACTCCCATCAAATTATGTCTTTATGTGTTCATGCAACCATGCAACTAACTTGCAAGATATGTTGTAAATAAGAGAGATAAATCATAAGATGTTAGACCCTTAGAATTAATAATAAAGGCTTATCATTGTTTAGCCACTTGATTGATTTTTTAGTAATACATCCTCTTTGATGGAGTATCATTTTGGCAGTTGGTAAATAGCTTTGAGTGGGACGGATT
Organism: Sequoiadendron giganteum; assembly: GCA_007115665.2. NCBI lineage: Eukaryota > Viridiplantae > Streptophyta > Pinopsida > Cupressales > Cupressaceae > Sequoiadendron > Sequoiadendron giganteum. Next base: position 225,700,249 of record CM021106.1, read on the forward strand.
GTTTTTTATGCTTGACCAAAATAATTTCACACACATCCCAATTGAATTTATCCATTAATTTTAGACTACAGATATAATTGTGACAGACCATGTGAAGAGAGCCCACACCTATTTGATATTTTCCTTTCTGAAGTTATTCATCACTTGGCACTTATGTGTATGGGTGAAAAAACTTTGTACCAGCAGATGACGAACTAACTAGGGTCACGAGCATGATTCAAATAGCATCTGTAAACAGGCTTTGGGTTAGCAAGAATGGACGATTCAATCATACACATGTAACCAAGAATCCCAGCCACTTTGCGTTTCACTACATACCTCTATAACATCCTTTCTAAAAATCTTTTCCCACTAAAAAAGAGTTTACTTCTAAGTAACTTGGGAGTTTTGATCTTGTAAGTTATTTTGACGACTTATATAGTACTAATAGCCTATAGGCAATCTTGGCATATCACTATACCTCTCGGATATTTTTTCTCAAGATTCATGAAACCTACCTACAAAAGCTTAGGTGCAGACTCTGAAAATTATTCAGTCTTCAATATGTTAAAAGCTGACGTATGTAACAGGAAACTTCTCCCACTTCGTACTTCCTACTCAGAAATGCTCTGGAAATGCAGCTTAACCATAGAGCTACCACCTTGTAAGAGAATGTAACACCACAGAATGCCTCAACCACAGCCCATATTTACCAAGTTGACTGGTTTAATGAGGATGTAACATATGAAAGTAAAGAATCTGACACTAATATCAACCCACTTATCTCAAATCAACAAAATTTCAAGAAACGCGTTTTTCATTTCTTAGTCAAGTACTCTTAAAAATACTTGTAATTCCAACCAATTCAGCTGATTAAAATTGGAAATGTATTGACAAAAATCACAGGACAAAAGCAAAGAGATCAAATTTTTTTAGTTGCCATTTTTTGTAGAAAACATTTTTCATATCAATTGATTATAAAAATAAATAACTAGTTATATTACCTTCCTTTTCATGATTGCCGATACCAGAAATAACTTCAGCCTTACATGTAAACTCTTCACCTGTAGGCAGGACAATACTGACTCTTTCTTCTTTTTCAAGATTCTGCAAGCATAAGAAAGTATTAATTAGTCATATAGTTACTTCAATTGTGAAATATTGACATCATTATAAAATTCAACACTAACAATTGTGTCTGTTACGAAGTTGTTCCTATGAGCACAAAGATTTTATCAGTGTCTTAACAATGCATGAAGCGATCTCAGAAAGATGATATATTTATCATATCATAATATCTGCTTTGCTAACTAATAGACACCCATATCACTATTTTCTTCAACTCCCATGATGCTTATTAAGAGATCTTCAACCTTGGATGACAGGAAAGGGCAGGGTAGATAACCTGCAGTCTCCAAGGATATCTTGACTGGCCCCTCCAAGTCCAGGCCCCTCCTTTGCTGACAATTCAACTCCTGCATTCGAATCTACTTAGTGGCTGAGGATTCTACAGGCTCTCTTTCTGCCATATATGTTTTTAATTAGTGGATCTTTTGTACACCATGGAATGAATTTTGTGGCCTGGGTGATTTTTCATAGCTCTTACTTTTTAGAGATTTTAGAGTATACATTATTTCTAAACATATGCTCATATATTCTCATAGTTGTTTCTATTACTTTTTATAAGCAGTATTTTTTAAAATCCCATTTCTGGAGTATATTATCAAGTTGTACATTGTAGTCCTACTTACATGTTGAAAACAGCATATGCTTTCTTTCTTTCTACATGATGTCAAAATACTGTTGAATATTAAGTTATATATTCAAAATGATATATTTATAATGCTTGGAAATATACTCCCAATATCTGTGTGGATTTGTCAAGGTGAAAATAATGAAATTGCAGCTCGAATTTGAAGATATGGCGGAGAAGCATTGCAATATTGTGAATGTGGATTTTATAAATGAGGAAATTTGGAGGTCCCTAGTAGCTGCTACATAGACTTAAATCCAATACACAAGTGTGGTGCATCTCTTATTGAGATGACACCCAACTGAGTATGAGAAATCCCCTTGCTTGCTTGGACTTCTACTTTTTTTAGCTGAAAGAAAGTAAGGTGGGACAAATCCTTGTGATGGAAGTGCAAATGTGAGAATATTGTGCTTTGGTGATTTGCAAGGTGTGAGTGATTTATCCTCGTATGATTAGTTCTAAGGTCTAAATTATGATGTTACTGCCCTTTAAATACTGGGGCTTCCACTACTCTGTGTTCATTGCTTTTGGCCTAGATAATTTTTTATTTTGTTTGTAACTGACGCATTAGCTGTTGTGTGGGTCCTTTACAGTTTTTACTATTTTTAACTTTCAGTTTTTTATTCATTTGGGGGATATGCATTGCTGCTAGGGATAGTCTTGATATTGTTTTTAAAACTCAGTGAATACTGGATTGCTGGAGGCTTAGCAAATGACCTTCAAGTTAATTCGAATCAATGTTCATAAGACAATGTAATTCTTGAGGGAAGGTAGCATGCTAAGCAGCATGATTGTAAGGAAACACTTTGGTTAAGCGCGCTTAGCTGGAATAGCACACTCTTTGGTTAAGTGCACTTCGCTGGAACAGCACTCGGATGGAAACCTCCCTGGAAGCCTTGATTCTTCATCCATGTGATGAGAATTACCTAGATGCAATGAGTGCCAAGTAGATCGTTCAAAAACTATCAAACGGTGAAAGATGGGTCACTAGCGTAGCTACCTCCCAAAATATGATAATACATGGTCTAGTTTAGGCAATCAGGATTGTTTAAGGAAAACGTACACTTATATTTGGTTATGGTGTGCAGTTTTCAGGCTTTGGGTTATCACGCTGTAAATCAGTGCACACCATAACCCCGAAGTCTGTAACTACACATCATAACCTGTGTTAGAAATCAGTTCTATTATACTGGTAGATAAATGATTTTCCCGTCCAATTTGAGTGAAAATTTTGTGCTTATATGTAATTTATTGTTATGAAATATAATTGCATGCGCGCACAAAACTCAAATGTCTAAAAATCAAACAAAATATTACAGTGGCAGAGAAATCATAAGCGTAAATACATATGAGAAAAAACACAGGCAAACGTTTCACATAATTTATTTTTCGTCCTTTTTAAAGTCTCTCGTTTATTTTTCGGTGCAAGTAAGTAAACACCTGGGGTTTACAAAGGCACTGAAAAGAAGGGCCATTGCTCACACGCTGCGCTGCCAGGTCGACATAGTCTGTGGAGTTAATGTAAAATCTGCAGCGGAGTCCTTCCTCCTCTCCCACCAACAATGAGCCGAGGCGTTCTGTGTTGAGAGGGGTGCAGCTCCTGCTTTCACTGTCAGCGACATTGCTGGTACGACCTGCGTCCTCGTTACTCACAGCCTGTTCAATATCCATCTCTCTCGCCACTTTCGCAATCGCAATTCCAACGCCCTCCTCTTTTAACAAGTTTGCATCTTCCCCGCCTCTTCCGCCATATATTTTGGACGTGGTGAGTGTACCGGATTTCTGCCCGGTTACGCCACCTCTAATATGGTCACGGGTTTCCATCGTTTATCTTTATTTATTTTTATTTATTTCTACGTAATGAACGTGAATTGATTCCCTTCTTTTTATTTAAATATTTAAAATATTATAAGATTCTTTGAAGAATTTATTTAATGAGATTTTATTCATTAAAAATGTTTTTGAATTTATAGATTTTGTCTCTTCAAAATTGGTTCACGTGATTTTTTTGTCTCAACTTATCAATACATGTGTTTTTTAGTTTAGATAAATTTTATTTTTATTTTAAAAAAAAAATTATTTATTAAAAATGTGTTGGATAATTTTTTGGTCTAACTTCTATTATTGTATGTTTTTTAATCTTAATTTTGAGTATTTAAATGAATTCATTGTTTCTCTAAATAACCATTATGTGTTTGGATATAATTTCAAAAAGTAATATAATATTTTGATTTAAGTTGTTAGTAGTATTTATATCGTTGAAAGATGCATTTGGTTTGCCCATAGAAAATATGGTCATTTGTCAATTAAAAATATGTTGTGATAATAAAATAAAATGTTTTTCAATTAAAAATCTTTAAAAAAAATCTATCAATTAATTATTATTTTATATATATTATATATATATATATTAAATTTAAATTATTTTTTTTTAGATAATTTTATTTTTTTAATAAATTTAAAATGTATTTTTCACTTCCACTAATCTTTTATAATTACCAGTGATTATTACGTGGGAGGTGTTCCCTTTATGAAACAAATTCAACTGAGTTTGAAGATCAACAACATACAATTATGTAGAAGGGATGCAAGACAATGAAAGCAATCTCATCCATTCATCACTTTAGTACTCACCAACTAATTTGATCATCTTGCCAACCGCCCAAATCCACATTGACCTTGGATATGGTCTTTCAATGTCATTTGGTTAACTATCGAAGTAGTCTTTCTCTGTAGCTACAACTCCCCGTCCACATTGAAAATCCCTCGCCCTAACAAATCTTGTAAAATAGTTGCAAAGTGCCTCCCTTTGAGTAATTTTCAAATTTGGTTTTCAGAATATGTTCTACATTTGCAAGATTTGCAAAAATCTACGATTTCTCAAAAAATTGAAAGCAAAGTTGATTAAGAAGGTACTCTCAAAGAGGGGAAGCCACCCTCTCAATAGTACTAGTGTCTTAGAGAGCATTGAGAGGGTGGCAGGGATATACTCAGTGAGCATTCAAAGCAAGGCGTAATGATGGAAAATGATAGACCTTGAGTGGCCTTCATCCATACTTGAAAGAAAATATTGTTGCTTATTCCATCTAGTATTTTGTGATCAAAACAACAACCCACTACAATTTGGCCACATTTCATCCTCATAACCTGCAAACAAATCATGCTTGCTTAGCATAAAATGCTCATGAGTATTCTAAAACAATAGTTAATTTTTGTACTATATATCCTAGATTGAATTAATGGACATAAGTGGTTAGTAACTATATAGTTACTTGTACAACCATAACCAAAACATGAAGGGGTTCTCCCTAGAGAGGGTGTCTCATAGGAGTCAATTTAGCTACAGATAAACTTGGTTGAGAAAACTCAAGATCCTTAATGACAACATCCACTTCAGCTTCAATGAAGGGCATTCCTTCATTATTCCACTCTATCTCAGATTCACGATTATGGTCGATGATAAACCTTCTGGCCATTGGATAAAACAATACAAATGTCTTAGAGAGCGCCTTCTTAATTGAGCTTGCAAATTGTAGGGCTTGTCAAAGACAACGAGAAACACCCAAGTAAAACAAGGAGAATGCCAAGCGAAAACTAATTCAGATCCATTTTCGTAATGGATGGTAACATAATACCCATCGGTATTGAAGGGATACCAACTACAATTGATGTTGTAAAAGCAATCATTGTCAGAGCTATCTTCACATATAGTGAATAGTAGAGGTCAAACCATCTTCATTTAGATGGCATAACAAAAAAATTATTTTATAATGAAATAAAAAACAACTAGAAATGATGTGGTTGTGTGTAGATTCACAAAAAAAAATCACTCAAACCATGGCAAGAGACTTACTTCAAGATTCTGCACAAATTGTCTTATGTAGTCAATAATGTTGATGAGAAAAAATGGGAATAGATTGCAAGAAAATCTCTCCATGACTGTTGCTTCAATCTATTCATAATAAACGAAAAGTAGATCTAAAAATATTGGTGTTATAGAGCTACTAGATTATTGAGCTCCCTACATGCATGCAAAATGTGGTGGCAAAGACAAGGCACATTAATTACTTTGCAGAATGTCACCTACCCACCACGCACCCTCACAGCCCATTAGAAGATTCAATATATTTAAGAAAAAACAAAACAAAATTTTCCCCTACTCGTTGCTCATTGTTGTTTCTTGGCTTCCTATGCCTATGTAATCTTTGGCTATATAAATACAAAAAGTTAGTACAAAAGTTTCTTCTACACAAATCAAAGTGAAAAATCTAGTTGTTTAACTTGGAGAAGGATAAGTTATATTTTCTAAAGCATTTGCTTTTGTTTAGAGGTGGGCAATGATAATATCTTTTACAAATTGTAAACTAGTTTTGAAAGCATACATTTTTGGTTGAATGAAGGTGTTGGTTAAGATGTGGGAAAAAGTTGTGTAGTTGTCATACAATAGGTAGTAAAAGGATAATGTTTGATTGTGGCATGCACATGGGCTTCTAGGATCAACAATAATATCTTGATTTCTCAAATATATCCAAAATTGGGGATTTGTTATAATTTCACGTTTGTAAGCCCATTGATGAGATACAAGCTATTTTGTCTTTGTTAATGCTTCTAGATATTTGGTTGATTGACTTATTGTATTTTCATTTTTTATGATGCAATCATTTGAATCATATAGGTGCTCTTTTGTACTTCAGTGAGGTTCTTGGATATGAAGGACCCATCTATATAGCTATAAGTTTTTGAGCTAACATGGCTACATTAATGGATGTTCTATTGCTATAATTCATTACTTATTTTCATTTATTAAGCACTATTTACTTAGACCACCAAATTGTTATAGGAACATTTCAAAACACCATAAAACTCACAAGCTAACATATGATTTATAATTATTTTAGGATTACTAAAATGTTATATATTAAAAATATGACAGTTACTTGTCACTTACAAAGTTTTGAACTATTTGGGTTTGGTCATCTTTAATATTAGTTTGATGCATATGGACTTTAAAGTTTAAAATGGGCAATGCCCACACATAGGATTTCTTGAAGGTGTTGTACAATAAATTCAAAGTTCCCCATTGCACTCTATGTTTAATGCTTATTATTTGGTTGTGATATGAAGTATTGTGGAGGTTTACCATACTTGTGGGGGTTTGCTTGTAATGTAGGGACATGAGATTTTGTTGTTAACATTATACTCTCTCATGTATGATGATTTGGAATCTAATGGTCCTCAATCATCTCCAATCAAGGAGTTTACAATAGGTGTAGAAGGTGAGGATTCTCTTTCCTATGTCAATGCGAGTTTTGGTGAATGGAATGGGATAAGGTTTTCATTTGTTTTAGGGAACCTTATGTAACTTGTAACTTGTGAAGTGAGGGTTTAAATGTGTAATACTTTAATCAAATGTGAAAGGACTTCTTCATTCATGGTCTAAACATGGTGGAATGAGGTTTAAGCACTATACAATATGTAGGATTGGTGAGTACGCATGTAACCAATGACATCCTAGGATAAAATTGTACGATAAAATTTTGACAATGACATGGAAGAAGGTAAATTGATAATGAGAGGTCCAACTATGATGGGTAAATTTATAATGCCTAGGAGCTCTGTAAGTTAGAATTTTCCAACCCACATAATACTAAGTTAGAATTGTCTAAGTTTGATTAGTTAATGTTAATCAATCATTGGAAATCAATTCTCCAAATGTTGAGTCAAGAACCATTATCAATAAGAACAAATTTAACTCCTCTTTTTATATCTGATAATAATCATTGATTGTTGATTGACCTAGGGTTTTATCTTCAAATAATGAGATGTCTTGCATGGTCTATAAGAGATAAGTTATATTGGTCAAATTAAAGGTTGCATGAATATATTTTGTAATTGTTTTTGAAGCATATATTAATGAATAGGAGGGGTCTCAAACAAATATCATAGGGATATTTTTCCTTGTGTCAATTGAAGTTATTAAGGATATAATACTTTTTGTTTTCTCTAGTGGGGACATGTGGCAAGAGCAAGATTGATGGTGGTGGATGGGAAATTTGTTTTATCTATAGCATTCATTTGATTTTTCTAGTGTCATAAGTATGTCCTAGTATTTGATAATCATCATGAGGAAGAGGGTCTCCTTGAATGAAAATTAGAGTGATACTTTGAAGAGTCCCTAAGGTAGTAATGTGGGTTATAGGAATAACAACATTAGAATTATTATGGGTGTATATACTATTGTTGGATGTGAGTCTAGGAAGTGGCTTTGGCATGTTGTAGTTTGTTCAATTAGGTGATTATAAAATTTATTTGAAAACACATAATTTGAGGACATGCATATCATGTTGTTCAATATGTTAACACCTACAAAAAATAACTTAATGAAGGCCATAACTAATGGGTGAAACTAAGTGTAATCGAGGTCATATGTGTAAAACCAAATGTTGGTGTAACCTTTTAATGTGTTTGGAAATTAAAAAATAGAGCTTGATAATTTTATTTATATGTTTTTGATACAGTAAGCAGCATTTACAGGGTGATGTACCCTTTACACAACGAGTCCACAGGGCCAAAATAGATCAAGTCCAAAATACCATAGAACCGGTCATAGAACAGGAACAACAAAAAAAAAACACACTAACTACAGACTAATAACATAAGCACCAAAACACAGACAAAATAAAAGCTAACTGGCATTATCCCAGTTTTTAGATAGGAGTTCCACGACATCGTCACCAACCCACTCTTGGTTCTCCTCAACATTATTTCCCTCTAGCTCGTCCTTGATCACTGCGGATAGAGCACTGGTGATGAAGTGAACCAAATTCACAGTGAAGTGGATCAGGCCCCTTAATCTTTTATCCATCTTGTCCATTCTTTCTTTAACCACACGTTGTTCCTCTCCCTCATCAACAATCATTGGTTCCTCCACAATCTCAACATCAAGAGGGTGCGAAGACTGAGAGGTCAGGGATGGTGTGGGGTCCTTCCGCGTTATCCTCCTCTTCATCGTTGGACATTTCCTCCTCCTTGTGCTCTTTACCATCCAACTGTTCCTCCTCCGAGTCCTCAATAATCTATCTTTTCTTTTTTTCTTTGCTAACCTCCCGGACCTCTGAATAGAAGTATCACCACCAGTCATGACCATCGCCTCCACCACAGTGTCACCTTTGGAATCTTTTCCCACAATGTTCTTAACTCTTCCATCTTTCACCATGGTTTCCATTAAGCCCTTTTTGTCACCTTTTCCCTTTTCTCTTTGGAGTGTCTTTGGAAGCCGACTTGGCCGAGGTGGCCTTGAGCTCACACAAACTGGCCACCGCATTCGTTTGAGCTTTACCCTCAAAGCCTTTGATTTTTTTAGTAGCCTGCTTAGGTTTAGGATTATCAGAGGCACACAAATGGGGTTTTTGGATGGGGCTCTTAGACTCAGCAGGGGAAATGTTGGCAGCAGTGAGGGGTTCCACTTCCTCCACACGAAAAGTCGAGATGGGCTTAGGCGGGCATAAGGCCAAGTGAAAATGGTAAAGTCATGTGATAATCCCCTGGTGGAGTAGCAAAGGAGGGATATCTTTCGGGTTAAGAATGGCAATTTCCTTGCATTTTTCCATCGATCTTTCCAAATCCATAAGCAGAAAGAATGGGAAACTTAAAAGAATTTTGTGTTTGACATGATTTAACAAAGGGAAGTGGTAGAAAAAAAAGGTTTTAAATCTACCTTCGAGCATGACATACTTTATGAGGGCCAAACACACTTGGTCCCAGGGCTGCAAAAGGGCCTCCCGATCAAAACCAGACTGGTTGCGGACCGGTTTCTCACTCCCCACGAAGAACGCATTCATACTATCATTGTCTGGAGTCCTATTGTGTTTGGAATACTTCTTTCCCGTGCTCTGCATCCCATTAAGTGTATTTATATGTTGAACTCATGATAAGAAAATGATTAAGTGTTATGAAGTGATACCATTTCCATCACAACATTCCTAAGAATTGTTTATGTTAAAGGCATCTTGATCACCATGAACTACCTTGCATAGGTCAAATGTCAAGTGAGTGAAACCTACTAAGGATTTAGATGAGGATGGTTGAGGTTGGTCTATGGGACTAGTTGGAGGAGATGGTTGTCTATAGGGTAAGGAGAGATTGAATGGGATGGGTGAATAAGGTGGACTTGGTAAGGAGGGGAAATTAGACAAGGTAGGAATATGGATAATGAATAGGATGATCCATGGATAATTGTGGTGCTTTTCTTTGCATTGGATAAAGTAAAAAGGATTGTTACTCAATAGTTGTTGCACAAATGTTAAAAGTGAATATCTATCACTTTTATTTTTCTTGTTTTTAGATTTACATTGAGATTTGTTTTGAATGTTAGTGTAGAAATTTTATATTAAATTATTTTAAGATTATTGTATGATATTCAATCTTAATTATTATTAAATTAAAAAAAAATTATAAATTAATTAATTTTTGAGGAGTTAAAATATGAAGTTTAGGGTTATAAATTTTAATATCAAGTTCATTTAGAAGCTTAGGGCTACAAATTTGAAGATTAGGTTCATACAAAAGTGTAGGATCTTGAATTTTAGGATTAAGGTCATGAATACAAGGATTAGTCTCAAGTGGGTAATTTTGACCTCGTACGAAGCATAATTCATGTTTATGTCTACCAAATCCATTTTTTATGTAAATTTAATAGCAAAATTATGAACCAGATCAAAGTGTACATGACAACAAAATATTCCCTACCCTACACAAATATAATATCTTAGATATTATTTTCTGTCAATTTCAACACATTTTTAACCCTTGTTTAGGCAACTTTTATTTAAGTTATATTGAATTTTAACTTTTTCTTAACATTTAATTAAGGTAACTATTTCAAGTATGTATTTTCCTACCCTTTCCTTATCATGAAAGATTTTTCCAACTTATGGTCCATTTGACTTGGGATAGTGTTTAGGTTATTTCAAGATGTTTATTAATAGAAAATATTTATATATATCATATTAATCATTTATCTTTTGAGTTATATAAGGTTCAACTCCTTTTTGGTCCTTATCTATCATCATTTACCCTCACCTTCATGCACTTTCTGAAATGAGGAAAAATAGGTTTTTTTCTCCAAAATGGAAAGTGTTGCCATTCCATGCCCCCCTTTGATGACCCATCATTGATATCTAATCTAAGTGATCCTACATGGGTCGTCTTGCATGTGTTTCCCTTGAAGTGTTCCAAAATTGGTTGTCCCACATTTTCGGGGTTTTAGACTATTGCTTACCTTCTTCCTTGCTTGCTTTCTCCATTGCCTCCTTCCTTCCCCCTTTTCCTCCTAAGTGTTTCAGGTTTCGCCCTTCAAACTTACCCTTTACCTCCATCTTCCCTCTTCCCTTCCTCTTCCCTTCTTCTTTAATTTTTCTTCTTTGACCCTCAACCTTCGCCCTTCACCCTTGCGTCTTACCTCTTACCTTCAGAGGTAAGAGGTAAGGATTCCCTTTGATCTCTGAAAGTTTGCTTGTCTAGCTTTCGATCATCGCCTAAGGTTCCTTTGCCATATCAAAGGGAATTCTTCTCTGGTCTCTCTGACATCTTCTTATCTCCTCGATGGTTTCCCTTTTGAAATTTGACTAAGTGTTGGAATTTCAGAAGTTGTCTTTCGGCCTTCTCTGTTACCTCTTACCTTTCCTTGGTAAGAGGTAACTCTCCTCTTTGCCCCCCGACGCTTCCTTCTTCTTCGTGCTTTCTTCTTCCCTTCTTCCCAGTACATTGTAAGTGTGACGACCAACGTCTGATGACCCGAGGCTCGATCTCCAGAGGTTTCTTATCAAGGAGAGAATGCAATGTCAATGAGACAAGTGTTTTGTGGTCCCTCTGATATCCCGATGGGATGGTGATGCAAGTGGGACCTGACGAAGATGTAAAGGTGACATCAAAGGGATAGTGGATGTTGGTGGGACCTTGATTCTTGTCCCTTTGACATTATAAAAAGCTCATTTTCTGAGGTCTACACCATTTAATTCCAAGGCTTGTAAATGCAATTTTTTGGGTCTAACTCCCTGACGATCCACGAATTGGCATGTTTTCTTCACCAGATGCCATTAATGTGTATCTACTTCCCAATGGTCAGGTTTGAATTTTTTAGGGTTCAATAACAACATTAATGCATCTTGGTGACTTCTCCAAGCAGTTTAGTGGATGTTGTGCTCATTCGTTGCTACTATTTGTCCTCTTTGACCACTCCCTTATCCATTTTGCAGATTCTGTGGGGGATTTTGATAGTTTTTCCTATACAAATCTTATGGAAAGATGGATGGTGTGTAAGTTTTCCTTCTCTAGGCACTTGGGGTAATTCCCCATGATAAGTATGGCATCCATGGCTCTTCTTGGCACACCTTTCTAGGCATGAGTTTTTGGAATGGATCTTGGGTTTTCCCTTATTTGATTGGTAACCCTAGTTGGGTTAGGGTTAGTTTTTGTTCATCTGAGTTATGCTTAGATTATAAAAGAAACACTTGTAACATTTTTAAGGGGCTTCTTCCTCTGGCTCCTCTAGGGTTTTTCTTTTGCATTGTATTTTAAATCTATGCAATTGTAAAGATTGGCTATATGCCTTTGTATTAACGAAGCTGGTCATTATTGTTGGTTCTCTCCTCTTTTATGTATGAACTTAATCTTTATTTACCTTCAGTTTTTAGTGTTTTTTTGTATTTTCATGCATGTATGTCGTGTTAATATTTTTTGCAACTTTTGTGTTGAGAAAATCTCTTTCCTTCAAGCACTTTGTCGAACCCTAACCTCCATGTTTACCTTTGAAACCAATCAAATAGAGAGTTGTGTGAGTTCTTTGGTCCCCTTCTTTGATTTATTGTGCAAATATTAGCCAGGGAGAAGCGACCATTTCCATCTTGGTGTATCACCTCCACTTTTTCCCTTCACACATTCTTTCTAACCCTTTTCTCTTGTCAACTGTTAGTGGTAGTATTTCATGTGTTGGGTTGGAACAACACATTACACTAGGATTAAAAAAGGAGGTTGGCCTTCTCCGAAGATTTGACCTCATACACACAAAGGTCCCACACCTTGAGGTCAATTCCATTGAGTCATTGGAATGTTGAGCTACATGCTCAGTAGGGTGCAATTTCATGTGACAACAATTTCTGGCATGCTCGATGGGACTCATTCTTTCCGTTGAAGAATTTGGTGTTTTCTTCAACACATCTTGCCTTTTGAGGCATATCTTTAAACACCATGGAGACTCCATTCAAAATAAACTAGTTCAAGTAGCCTAGTTTTGTTTCATGTCGTTGAAGAAGTGGTGCCTTCTTCAACGTTTCAACCTTTGGAGGTGTTCTCCAAGCACCTGATGACTTTGCAACATATTTGGGTGACTCTTTGGTATGTACCCAAAATATTTGGTTGGGTATTCCTTTGCTCTTATTTTGTAAATTTTTAAAGTGTTTCCTATGCATTAAAATGTCATATTTTAATGGAAACTATATGTCTATCCCCCATTCCATGATAATGCCAACTTTGTTCCTCCCAACCAACCACATCAGGTTGGTTATACCTCCCATTTTATTCCAAAGAACCCTGTTGTTGTGTGTTCTCGACCTTCTCAACATGCTTACCACTGACCCCACCCTACTCAGTCTTCTTGGACACCTACACATTCATATCAGTAGCCCCAAGAGACTCAACACTTTGCAAATCAGCCTTGTCTCTCTCCTACTCAACCTCAAAATTTTGATAATTTAAGTATAAGTGAAATCACAAGCATTTTGTTTGATTTCAAAATATAGTTAGGTGAGATTCAGGTACAACAAGAGGCTTTGTGTTCCTTCTTTCAACCCCAAAATGAGAGTGAAATCATGTCCATGGTGAAGGATATCTTTAAAATAATTGTTGAGCTTCAAGAGCAACTAGAGCTTGACCTACAACAAGAAGAGTGGGCTAATCAATCCTATCAAGGGCAGCAAGAATGTTATTCCCCACATCATGATGAGTTTTTCCATCAAGCTCATTATGCATGGTAGCAAAATTTAAATGCTCAATGGAGGTATGAGCAGTAGTTGGAGGCATAAAGAAGGCAACAAGAAGAAGAGTGTACAATAAATGATGTTGTTGCTAGGCAAGGAAAAATCAAACTTGCCCTTGCTCTAGCACAAGTGCCCAAGACTCAGGTAGCCCCTCATGTACCTAGTTTCAAATAAGCACCTCGACCATTTCCAGAACAACTTGCTAAGGAGGAGGTAAGAAAGTATAAATTCCCAAGTTTAAAAAAAACTAGCAAGCCTCTTGAAACCCCCATTAGCCCTCCGTTTGTTTTAGAGCAACCTATTGTGCAAGAGGTTTGCAAGAAAAAAGTTTTCAGTTTTAAGAATCCCAATCAACCCCTTGAAACTCCCATTCAACTATTAGGAATTGCATGTAGAAGATATCAATTAAATGCAAATAAAGATTAAATAGAGGAATAAAAATACACATAAAGAATAACAATGAGAGACATTTTTTAATGTGGCTCACCCAAACTCGGGCTACATCCACCAATAGAGAGTCCAATATTATTATCCAACAAATCAAACCGATTACAACCAACAATCCTTGCAACTCAATACCACTCCAAATTTTATAATACAATATCAACGAAAACCCTAACCCTTAACCATTTTTATCAAGATTTATGTTAGTTACAAAATAGGTTTTTTTATGTCGAGCAATAGAAAAAATAACTCTCGACGCCTTTATAAAATAATAAAATGTGTTTGAGGTTTTGGGGGTGTTGCCCCCGAACCCCCATAAGGGCGCTACCCTAGACCCTGCAAGGGGTGCTGCCCCCAAACCCCCATTAAATAATTTGGGGGGAAACTGTGTCGATAAAAGTGGGGAAAATTTAACCTCTGAGTCTAATTAGGCTCTATATAAGAAAATCAACCTCTTGTGTCATCAATCAGATCTTCTATGTTGGAGATCCTAAGTTTTCCAAACCTCTGTCGGCCTCCTACAATGATTTTAACAACTAAGCCCTCATGGCTATGATTCAGAGATTGGACATCTAACCTGAATAGCTATTTCAATCATCAAGAAGGTGCATTTAAATTGTCAACCCAGGGACGTAAACTTGAAATGGGTCAGCACTATATGTGCACTAGGAATCCAAAGTAGTCATATTCATCCTACAGCTAAGAAAGACACAATGTTGAAAGTAAATTGCTTGGAATGAAATAACATAAATGTTGAAAATCAAACAATAACTAGACCAAGCTGAAATGCATGACAAAAATGAAAATTTGAGTGAACAAACAGGAAACTAATCTGCCTATTTTAGCTGCAAGAACAGTCACATAATGGAATTATAGTGGTTGCAGGAACAATCAGTGCCAAATTCTTACTAATTACTGAACAAAAAATAACAACTAAACTAATCTAAGGTACGGGACAAAATACTCACCAAGTGGCCCCCCTTGGATAAATATTCCCTAAAACTAAAGTAATCTCAGATGCCCAAACTTATAAATTCATTTCATGCAGTAGAAAACATGAGTACAATTGAGCAACATGACTGTATTACTGAAAAACTTGTGAGTACATCATCAGATTAACATATTTCTATCAGACCCCTAGAAGGAGCATCTGGGTCTTATTTATCTAGCCACCTAGCAAGGTATTCAACTCTGATAGAACCAGAGGATGCCACATTAGGGAAAGCATAGAAAGAGTGCAAAGGTGGCTACACATGCACATAATATGTTAAGCATGCTTGCCTTAATGTGAATATGATGCAACAGTAACACCTACATCTTCTCAACAAGAAATTAATAACATTTACAAGGCGATTACAATTCAATTTTCATGAGGAATCTCCAGCCGCCGAGAGCCTTTCCTCCATTAAATGACCACCTTGTTGACCAATATGGAAAATGACCAGCTGGTGGAATCTTCTAGAATTGTAGGCCTTTAATTATATCTGCATGACAATATTAGTACACACAACAACTGCATATCCATAATTATCCCAAAGCGACATTCATTAATCAGATGCAAAATTAACACAGATGGTTCATATACCATGTGAATATCATTTAAAAATTATGAAAATAAGTTCATGTCCAAAGTCTATGGTTTTAAGGAAATATCATAAAAAGTTCAACATGTGAGCATCAAAGTATATGACAACTGCAGGAAATGGACAATAAACTCTATCAATAATTAGACCATAAACTAGATTCATCACTCACCCAACCTAATGTCTTGTTGGTCCTCCAACAGAGGAAGAGTTGTGCTTTTACTTGGTCAATGCCATGAAATTTGCAACTACAAGCTATCCTACATCAGTTTTTGATGTGTTTGAATTAGGATCCCAATAGAACCCTTGTTGTTTTTCCAACCTACTCCATCTTTATCTCTCATCAGCTATGTCATACCTATAATACTTGAAGTTTGGCACAGGCCATAGTAGGATAGGTGGCTGAAAAAATTAGTGGAAGCCAAAATTGTCCTTTTGTTCTTCCAATCTGCATATATCTATCAACTCTCTTAAGTGTTGTAGCATAGTTGTGTGTGGAATGAGGCTCATCTTGCTTCAAATCATCAGTTAGGTTGTTTCACCTCTATGAAAAGCATCCTATTATAGATTCCCCTACAGTTCTTGCCATCTCCTCATATTCTTTATAAACTGCCTCTCTCTCATGCAAGATCCTACTACCATAGCTTGATCGGTATAGAATTTTGTGCCAATCCTTGAAAATGTCTCTTAGAAGTTTAGATTCAACCCTAATGGGTAGGGGAATGTTGGATTCAATTTGCCTATAGGTCCTGAATTTCTTACCCCAACTAACTTTTTTATGTATCCAGGACATGAATCCCCTCAATTGAACATCTCCAACATATAACAATGGATTCCAATCATGGTCTTTGGTCATAACATAATTATGTAAATAAAATTCACACAAAAAATTTTTCATTTCAGGAGGAGCAATTCGATAAGCATTGAAAAAATCAATAGGGGTCTCAATGGAAGGATTCAAACCTGAAACAATCCTTGCTAACTTAAAAGAAAGATGTTTCTCCTTTAAATACAAAACATAGATCCTTAGAGGAGCCATGCACTCTAATACATGTGGTACAAAATGTTTCATTTCATCCACCTTTTTCTTTAAAGAAATAATCTCTTCATTCTTATTCCCAATCTCTTCATCTCTCTTTTCAATTTCCCTCGTTATCCTGTGTTTCTTTTCTTTTCATTCTTCTTCCATCCTTTGTATTCCTTTCCATAAGTTTAGGACTACCATGTTCATTGAAAAATCAAAGGGCCTATGTACTCCTACCAACATTTTACCTGGCACTTGTGCTTGCTCTTGGTAGAGTACTAGCTACAAGACTTTTGTTTGCTCAGCCAATTCCGACTGCAGGGCCTCAAGTTCTTTTTCTTGCTCATGTTCCAGAAATTCTTGTTTCTGCACTTGCTGTAGGAGTTCCTAATTTTCCTCACACACCTAGTTTTCAACTAGTTCTATGATGTCAGCAAGATCTACCGATGTCATGCTTGTTTCCTCAAATGTGTCCTTTTCCTTTTCCTTGTTTCTTCCTCAAATGTGTCCTCGTTTTCATGCCTCGGTGATTTTGTGTTGTGTGCAAAGTTCTGGCGGAGGTGGAACCGGGATGGAACTTGGCATTGTTCTGTTTGCCTAAGTTTTGGGTTTCGGTTCTCGTTGCTGCTCCGACCCCGCTTCCTACCATCTGTTGTTTCTCGCTTCGCAGTTCTAGCGGAGGCGAAACCAGTTTTGGAATTTGGCAATGTCCATTTACCATGTTCCTGTTTCGGTTTTTGTTCCAACTCTGGGTCCGACTCCTGCTTTTACGATCTAGTTCCTTTGGATGTTTGGATTCTCCTCGGGGTGTTTTCCTTCGCCTTGTCCTGGTTCTGGATTGTTGTTTCTTGCAGTTGGTAGAGGCAGAACCGGAACCGGATTGGTTCTTGATCTTGGACTTTTGGTAAAGTCTCGTTTCTGTTCCTGTTCCGTCCCCGGGTCCGACTCCGACTCCAGTCTTTTGTGTTCCCGCCTTGGTTTGACCCCGAGTTGACTTTACCCAGTCAGAACTATTTCCGATGAGTTCCCCTTTGCCATGGGCGGACGCGGAACCAGGGACGGAACAGGAACAGAAACAAGACTTTACTAAAAGTCCAAGATCAGGAACCAATCCAGTTCCGGTTCCGCCTCTGCCAACTGCAAGAAACAACAATCCAGAACCAGGACAAGGAAAAGGAAAACACCTCGAGGAGAATCCAAACATCCAGAGGAACTAGATCGTAAAAGCAGGAGTCGGACCCGGAGTCAGAACAAAAACTGAAATAGGAACATGGTAAACAGACATTGCCAAATTCCAAAACTGGTTCCGCATCCGCCAGAACTGCGAAGCGAGAAACAACAGATGGTAGGAAGCAGGGTCGGAGCAGGAATGAGAACCGAAACTCGAAACTTAGGCAAACAGAACAATGCCAAGTTCCATCCCGATTCCGCCTCCGCCAGAACTTTGCACACAACACAAAATCACCAAGGCATGAAAACGAGGACTTCAAGCTGGAAGTTGAGACTTAATTTCTCAACAACTTGTGCTTGCTCTTGGTAGAGTACTAGCTACAAGACTTTTGTTTGCTTAGCCAATTTCGATTGCAGGGCCTCAAGTTCTTTTTCTTGCTCATGTTGCATAAACTCTTGTTTCTGCACTTGCTGTAGGAGTTCCTAATTTTCCTCACACACCTAGTTTTTAACTAGTTCTATGATGTCAGCAAGATCTACCGGTGTCATGCTTGTTTCTTCCTCAAATGTGTCCTTTTCCTTGACATTAACCTGCTCCATTGGAGCTTTTATATCCTCTTGTGACATTTTTCTAGGTTTAGGGCTTTCCTCCAAAGATACACCAAAGGTTGGCCCATTTGATCTTGATTTTTTGGGAGGGTTTTCATGTTTTTCTTTTGCTGCAAGAAGAACAGTGCCAGCCTTCTATTTCTTAGAGCTTGGCACTGTCGTTTTCTTTTTAGCTTTTCCTTTTCTTATTTTTGCCTTCTTCTTATGCACCCTAGTTCTCATTAGGGTGCCAAGAAAAACATCATCATCAAAATCAGGAGAGGAACTCTCTTTATCAGAATATTCTTCCTTAGAAGAACTAATCTCAATGGTTTGTTTGGCTGCAGGAGGGTTTCCACTAGGGCTTTCATCGAAAGTTGAGGCACCAGGAGTGGCCCCAACATTTCTCCTTCTCTTACTAACTCTATGAGCTTGAGGAAAAACCCCAAATCATAAATGCTCTGGTCTAATTTGATCAATATTTAATAATTCTTCCCAAGAAATATCAAACACATCATGTAGAGACTTCTCAACTAATAATTTGATCAGACAATGATGGGAAACAAAATTGTCCCTACCTTTCTAGGTCTTGGCCGCCATGATTGAAAGAAGGTGGTATAGCACGTTTGGCATATTCATTCTCCTTTCATGCCTCATGTGGTTCAGGAGTTTGAAATGCACAGAATGTAGATTCGACTAACGACCTTCACATGTAATATACTTCACAACATAAACTTCTACCTGCTTCCATAGCTCAGGCAAAGAAGTTCTCTTCACACCTTGTTTGTCCACACTCAATGGAGGGTCACCAGGTTCTGTAAATTCAGCCCTAGCCAACCTGGCGTCTTTGGTAGTAGGGTAATGCTCACCGTCGGTAGGCAACCCTATAACTTCTGCAATCCTTTCTTCAGTGGTTGTGACTTCCAACCCTTTTATTTTGGCCTTTCCTTTAGAGAATTTCTAGGTGAATTCCAATGCAACATCTTCATCAAAGCCATTCAACTTTAAGAAATAATCTAGCCATCCACAGTTTCTAAACTTGGCCAGGCAAGGTGCATCCTATAGTAATACATCATGAACCGTGGGTTCATTTCGAATTAACCCACCTCCCATTTTCTGCAATCAAACAATCGCTCTGCAAAGTTTTTCCTTCTTGCAATCTTCATCTGAAAGCCAAAATTCTCCTTCCTACAATGGTGCCAAATTTCCAATACTGGCGTCGTTTAAATTTTACCTTTTGGCTTAAGATTATGACATGAGCAATTGAAGGCAGTAAAGGAGTAATAAATGAAGGCTATGATTAAGGAAAATGGTGGCGATTGATTGTCATTTCACACATACGAGCCATCATCTCACTTAGAATTAAAATTGGCTAAATAACTTAAATTTTGTTGGCATGAACCAGTATGGATAGACATGTGGTCATGGCATTGACATGTTCCCCCCAACCTAAATTTGCACATGTGTCCTCACATGCGAGGTGGTAAGGATGATTTGATAGAGGTAGGGAATAATTACATGCTATGGCGAACGTCCATATTAATTCACAACAATTAAATAAATGCACTAAAATACAATTAAGATATAAAAATTGATGCACACATACCTGAATTCGTGGAAGATTTGTTGCAAATATTATGGAGAAAGTATCAGTCACTTTTCAAGAAATTAGTTGAGAAATTAATGAAAGCGAAGCAGAATGGAATGAAGTGAAATGATGATGGCGGAATGGAAGAGAGAGAAAGATGGAATGGATGGGTGGATGGGTGAAGAAGTGGACCCCCATAGAAGTGCAAGTCTTTATTATGACAAGTTACATACCTTACTTAGCCAGAAGAAGGGTCACTAGGTCCACTTCCTTCGGCTGTAGGAATTTTGGGAGTTGCATGTTGAGTGAATTGTTGTAGGAACTCCTCCTTAGAAGTTGGCTTGCGATACAATCTCAGGCGATGACCATTCACCAACAACTTAAAATTTGACAAGATCAATGGTAGTGAGTTGTACAACCCCATTGGGAAATACTTCAACCACCTCATACGGTCCTAGCCACCTTGTTTGCAATTTTCTTGCATTATCTTGATATCTTGAATCATAAAGCAATGCCCAATCTCCTGGTTGCAATTTCTTATCTTTGATGAACTTATCATGCCACTTTATTCTCTGATTTTGCACTACCTTAGTGTGATGCAAAATTGCCTTCCTCATCTCATCCAAAGCATTCAGCTGCATGATTTTATCTCTTTATGCCTCAAAGATATCCATCCCCAATTCAACCATAGTCCTAAGAGTCTTATGCTCAAATTCAATGGGCATCATGCTTGTCTTTCCATACAAAAAATCAAATGGAGTGAATCATGTAGTTGTCTTCCAGGTAGTTCTATAGGCCCAAATAGCTTCTAGCAGCCTACTTGCCCAATCCTTTTTATGGATAGCCACTGTTTTGGTCAGAATGGCTTCAATTTATTAGTTGGTCACCTCGACTTGGCCATCGACCTGAGGGTGACAATGAGTAGACTTCTTGTGCCTAATCTTGTACTCATTGACCAATTTTGTAACAAGGGTTGAAGTGAATTGAGTCCCTTAACCAATCACTATCTCTCTTGGAACTCCATATCATGTGAAAATTTCCTCATAAAGAATTTTTGCAACCTTATTATCTCTTGCATGCTTCATGGCCTTAACTTCTACCCAGTTAGTTACATAATCAATGCATACCAAAATATAGGATTTACCTTTTGATGGAGGATCAATGGGTCCTACAAAGTCCAGTCCCCACTTATCAAATGGAGTGATTACTACCTCGGGGTAAAGCGACATCTTATATGATTTGGTTGGTCGACCCATCCTTTGACATCTATCACACTTCCTTGTATATCTTTCTACATCCTTATGGAGGGTTGGCTAGTAATATCCTGTGTTCAAAATCTTCATTGTTGTCCTCTTGGCTACAAAATGTCCTCCACAAGGTTCATTGTGGCATGCATGCAAAATATCAAATTTCTCATCTTCCCTCACACATCTCCTCATGACATGGTCAAGTCTAGTGTAGAACAAGCATCCAACAATCCATGAGAAAGGAAAACATTTTTCAAAGAGCACTCTCCTCTCTTTTAGAGAGAAGTGAAGAGGGACTCTCCCTGTGACCAAAAAATTAGCTATGTCAGCATACCAGGGTGTCTGCACACTAATGGAAAATAAATTCTCATTAGAGAAATAATCACCTATGACTTGATTGTCTTGTGATGTAGTCAGCCTTGAAAGAAAAACTACAACAACATTGGCCTTCCATGGTTTATCCATAATGGTTATGTCAAACTCCTGCATTAGCAATAACCATCTTGCTAGCCTTCCTAAAATCAAAGGTTTATTCATGAGGTTTCTAATGGCTACATGATCAGTGTGCACAAAGATCTGGTAGCCTATAATGTAATACCTAAATTTTTTCAGAGCATAGATCACTGCTAACATTTTTTTTTCTGTCACTGTAGAATTGAATTCAGCTCCTTGCAGATTTTTGCTGACAAAGTAAATAACATTTTCAATAGCTCCTTATTTATGTCCTAGGACTACTCCTATAGCATAGTATGATGCATCATTATGGATGTGAAAAGGAATCTCCCAATTAGGTCCCTTGATCACAGGAGCATGAGTTAAAGTTGCTTTCAAGTTAGAAAATGCCTTGTCACAGTCTTTTGTCCATTGGAATTCAACATATTTAATTATGAGAGTATATAATGGTATTTCCATTTTGTTGAAGTATTTGATGAACCTCCTATAATAACCTACATGTCCTAAGAAACTTCTAACATCTTCTTTTTTTTGCAAGGATAGGTAGATTGGTAATCACCTCAATCTTTGCAGGATCTACTTGAATTCCTTTGTGAGAGATGTAATGGCCAAGAACTACACCTTCTTGCATCATCATGAAGGAATTTTCACTTTTTAAAGATAGATTATGGTCTTCACATTTTTGTAGTACTCTCTTGAGATTTTCCAATGCTTCATTGAAATCAGCACCATAAGTAGTGAAATCATCCATATAAATTTCCATGCAATCATGAGAGATGTCTGAAAAATATGCTAATGACTGCCCTCCGAAAAGTTGTAAGTGCATTTCATAAGCCAAATGGAAGTACTGAGTAGGCATAGGTCCCCCATGGACAGGTAAATATGGGCTTCTCCTGGTCCTTTGGTGCAATTTGGATCTGGTTATAGCCACTAAATCCATCAAGAAAAGAAAAAGTACTAGTTTCCTGCAAGTGAGTCCAAAACTTAATCTATGAACGGTGAGGGAAAATGGTCCTTTTTGGTGGAAAAATTAAGTTCCATGTAATCAATACAAACTCACCACTTCCCTCCTTTTTTGGGCACAATCACCAATGGGGACACCCGCTGGCTATCTGAAATAGGGTAGATAAATCGTACATCTAGCAATTTATGTAATTCCCCTTTTACTATTTCTCTTAATGTAGGGTTAATTCTTCTTTGTGGCTTCCTCGCTGGTGTAAAATCATCTCTTATGTATATCCTATGAGTGCAAAGCTTAGGGTCCAATCCCTTCATATCATGATAGTCCCATGCAAATGCATTTTGGTGGGCCCTGAGTAAGTTTTCCAATGATAGTTGTTGTTCTTCACTCAGTTTATTGTTGATATTCAAATATTTTCCTTCTAACACTTGCACTTGTGTAGTTAACTCTACCATGTCTACTTCAGTAATGCTTGGTACCTTGAGTTCATGTGGCAACAATGCATGAAACATACCTGTTGTTGCAGGACGTTCAGCTGTAGGATGAGCGTGCAAGAGTGTCTTCATTGTATCAACAAAACAAAATACATGAGAGGATGATGCTTCCTCTATCTCATAATGGTTCTAAATTATGTTAGACAATACTTCATCTTCATCTTGAAGTTGTAGGAAAGGACTTCTGCTAAACATCATAAGTTGTGCCACATAATTAACTTCCTCGACCTCTTCACCAACATGTGGCCATACTAGATCATTCCTATCATGGGATGGCTAAGCAAGAGGGTAGAGAACAAGATTTTTGGTGCTCTTTTCATTAGAAACGGTCATGTCTCTTGTCCGAAATCCAATATAAGTATTTGTTGTTGCTAACCATGGCTTTCCAAGAATAATGGGGTACCTGCCTAGTGTGGCCTTAGGAGAAAGAATCATAAAATATGTTGGATACTCCTAAGAGTCTAGAGTTACCACAAGATCTTCTAATATACCACCAAGCTTAACATTAGAACTATCAACAAGTTGCAGGACAATAGGAGTACGTCTCATACTTGCAATATTTAGTTTTTGTAGGATGTCCTTAGTCAACAGATTTATTGCTGCTCCCAAATCAATCAGAGCATTCTTTATCTGCATCTCATTTATAACAAATCCTACCTCAAGACTCCCTGCGTCATTATACTTGGGAACAGTCACTTTCCCAAGCATAATGTCAGCAAGTTGTTCCACCGCATGAATTGTAGTGGGGTCTTTCTTCTTCCTGCGTGGCTTCTTAAGGCATGCTTCTTTGATTGCTTTGCCATATATGTGAACATCTTTTATGGCCTAAAATAGAGGTATTTGGACACATATATGCTTCAAATGATCTAAGATGTCAAAATTTGTTTCCTCCTTTTCTTCCTTTTGTTTCATAGTTTTCAACCTCTACGAAAATGGTGGTTTTGGCTTAGTCTGGTTGGTTGGGACTGGTTCAGGATTTTTAGGTGCTCTTGGTTGAATAAGGACATTCAGAGGCTCCTCCTACTTCATAGGAAACTCGGTGATAATGGGTGTGGAAGGAGATGGAAAAGTAGTTCTTTAATGCAAATGGATGTCACTTACACTCACAACATATGTAGGGAATTGATTTGGATCAACAGAGTATACTGGTTGTTGCACTGTGGTTTATTATTTGGGTTAGGTGTGGGTTGGGCTAGTACCTGAGTAGGTTTAGGTACATTTGAACCTGGACTAGAAGGAGGAGGAATTATAGTAGGTTGTTGAGACTGAGAAGGTGACTGCATGTAATTGGTTTTCTAGTTTGACCATTGTTGTACTCCCCTCCATTGAGATGTTTGCTGCTAGTTTCTGGAGGTGGCTGCCAATTTCCTTGAAACTGTTGTCGATTCCCCTGAGGTTGTTGCCACTGGGGTGGAGACTTTTGGTGATTGGGCCAAGTATTTGGATGGTTATTCCAAGGTTGTGATGTATATCCTCCATAATTGGATGGATATGGGGGTTGCCATTGGTTACCAGATGAATAAGAATTGAAATATGGCCCAACAAAAGATAGTGGATCTAGTGGCATACCTCATCTTAGAGTCCATGGCCTCCTTTGTGCAACATAGTAGAATTGATCATCTTCACCCTGGATTGGATTGAACTTAGTTGCCATCTACTTGTTGTCAATATTAGCTATCATCTTGCATCTACAATCCTTCTTCTTTTGTTTGTAATGAGGGCAGTATTTTTCCAACATTGTCTCGACCTCCTCTTGTTTCTTTTTGGCCTGAAGTGAATCCAACTGAGTAGCCAGATTGTTTATGATGTCTTTCTTGAATTCTTCTAGTAATTGAGTAATCTCCATCCTCAAAACTCCACTGGTAGATGACCTACCCATAGAATATTGGTAAGCTATCCCTTTCTTTGAAGCTACCCTAGAATAGTTCTGACATATCTTCTTGATATCTTCCCAAGGAACTTGGATGATATATCCTCCTCCCATTAGGTCCAAGGCATCTATGCAACTACCATTAATTCCTCTCAAGAAAAGAAAATTCTATGATTCTTCATTGTGTGTATGGTGTGGAGATTTCTGTAGGAAAAACATAAACCTTGAAATGTAATCTTCCAAGCTCTCATCTTCTTTTTTCTACATCCTAAAGAATGTCATCTCCTCTCATGTCACTGCCCTTGTAATAATCTTTGTATTTCTCAAGTCACTTTTTCTTCATGTCCTCCCAAGTCTCCACAATATCTCTACTTAGGCTCATAAACCATCTTAATGCAACTTCTTTCAAAGTGGTAGGGAATAGCTTGAGCCTATGGGCATCAATGGTATAGTCATAAATCCTACAGAGTATATCAAACTCAAACAAGAATGTATCAAGATCTTCTGTGACAAATCCATAGAACTTAGGAAGGACTGAAGCAGGGATATTTTTTAGGTTGTCTACTTCATTCTGATGAGAAATGGGGAAAGGAAAGGCTGGTTGGTTAGGTCTGTTTTCATTTGCATCACCCATGCTTGCTTGATGAAGTTCCAAAGCAGAGGGGTCTTCAATTATATTTTGATCTTCAGAGGAAAATTTGGAATCGGCCAGATCCAGAAATGTATTAGAAAAGGGGTGTGGCTCTTCTTCTTCTTCATTTCTTGGTAGGTTATGATACTCAACTAGCTGGAATGGATCAGGATTCTTCAGAAGGAATCTCCCATGAGCATCTCTCCTCCTCCCTCTACGCATATGGTATCAAATCAGTATCAACCAACTCAAACAAAAAATTGGAAAAAGAATAGGGGGGGTCATAACTCTTCTAAATGAGGGGTATACTAAGAATAAACTCCCAGAAACACTACAACAAGAAAAAATATCAATGGCTCCAAAGAACTCCCTAGCTTGACACCATCCCCGACAACGATGCAAAAAAATGTTAGCCTCCTACAATGATTTTAACAGCTAAGCCCTTGCAGCCGTGATTCAGAGATTGGACATCTAACCTGAATAGTTATTTCAATCATTATGAAGATGCATTTAAATTGTCAACCCAAGGACGTACCATTCTCCATCCATCCATGTTTCCATTCCACCATTCCGTCCATCCATCCATTCCATCCATTCCTTCCATCCACCTCCATTCCATCCATTTCCTTCCTATTCCTCCTCCTTCGGTCCATCCGTCCCTCCATCCGTCCTCCATTCCATCCATTCCATCCATTCCGCTCCATCCATCCATCCGTCCATTCCATTCCTTTCCATTCCATCCTCCATCCATCCTTTCCTCCCTGTCCATTTCCATCCATCCGTCCATTCCATTCCTCCATCCATCCATCCATTCCTCCTCCATGTCCTCCATCCATGTCCACTGTCCATTCCTCCGTCCATTCCATTCCATCCATCCTTCCTCCTTCCTTCCTCATCCGTCCATTCCATTCCATCCTTCCATTCCGTCCTTCCTTCATCCATTCCATTCATCTCCTTATCCATTCCATTCCTCCATGTCCATCCGTCCATTCCTCCTCCTCCATCCATTCCATTCCATCCATCCATCCGTCCATTCATTCCATCCTTCCGTCCATCCTTTTCATCCATTCCGTCCTCCGTCCATCCGTCCATGTCCATCCGTCCGTCCATTTCCTTCCGGCCATCCGTCCTTCCTTCCATTTCATCCATCCGTCCGTCCGTCCGCCACTCCATTTCCTTCCTTCGTCCATTCCATCCACCATCCGTCCATCCATCCTTCCATCCTTCCATCCATCCTTCCATTCCATCGAATCCATCCATCCATTCCGCTCCTCCGCATCCGTGTCATCCGTCCATCGTCCATTCCATCCGTCCCATCCATCCATTCATTTCGTCCGTTCTTTCCATTATCCTCCGTCCAGGATACTAGGAAGCTCTGGAAATGTGATTACTTCAAGTGCAAAGACAAGAGGTAATATTTTCCACTTAAAGGTTGCTAGTGAAAGTTGCTTGATTGCTCAAGTTGATGTAAGCTGGTTATGTCATAGAAGGTTGTGTCATGTGAATTTTGATAACATTTTCAAAATAAGCTCCACACAAGCAGTCAAAGATCTACCTAAGTTAGTGAAGCCTACTAACACTATATGCAAGGAATTCCATATGGGAAAGCAGACAAGAAATTAATTTTGGAGCAAACAACATCATTCCAATGGAGTACTGGATATGGTACATACTGATCTATGTGGTCCATCTAGAATAAAAATTCTACAAGGAGAAAGGTACTTTATGTTGCTTATTGATGATTATTCTAGAATGGTATGGGTTTCTTTCTTAAGAGAAAAACATGAGGTATTAGAGAAATTCAAAAGCTTCAAAGCTATTGAAGAGAATGAGATAGGTTTGAAGATCAAATGTTTGAGATCAGACAGAGGTGGTGAATTCACTTCTCGGGAGTTCAATTCATTTTGTGAAGAGCATGGAATAAAAAGATAGTTATCTTCTCCCCAGACCCCACAACAGAACAAAGTTGTTGAGAGAAAGAACATAACAATTTTAGATACTACCAAAACTATGATGTTGGAAGGTAATGTTCCTCATATCTATTGGAGAGCAGTTGTAAGAATTATTATGTATACTATCAATCGGGTGAATGTCAATGGTAATTTTGGTAAGACCCCTTTTGAGCTGTGGTTTGGTTATAAGCTTACTGGTTAATATTTCAAAATATTTGGAAGTAGATGTTATATCAAAAGAGATGAAGATATAGGAAAGTTTGAAGATAGAAGTGATGAAGGAATCTTTCTGGGTTACTCTACTAAGAGCAAAGCCTATCGGTGTTACAATAGAAGATTGAAGAAAATAGTTGAAAGTGCAAATGTCAGAGTTGATGAAGACACTATCAGATCATCTAGGTATTGTGGATATGATTTAGATGACCAACAAGATAATACTGAGAATGGAAAGAATGCGCAGACACATAATCAAGTTCAAATTGTTCTAATGAATCAAGAAAATCATGAAGGAGAAGACAATGGAAATTCAGAAGAAAGAACAAAAGAACCCAAAATTCGAAGGTATGTAAAGCAAAGTCATTCTGAAAGTCAGATCATAGGAGACAAGAACAAAGGTGTGCAAACTAGAAGAAGAATTGCAAAAAAAATATTGTCTGATATCCAAGACTGAGCCTAGCAATGTCAATGAAGCATGTAAAGATGAATATTGGATGGAAGCAATGAAGGAAGAACTGATGCAGATAGAGAAAAATGATACATGGATTCTTGTTCCTAGACCTCAAGAAAAAATGTGATTGGAACCAAATGGGTCTTTCAGAATAAGTTGAATGAACAAGGTGAAGTGATCAGGAATAAAGAAAGACTGGTATGCAAAGGGTACTCATAGATTGAAGGTATTGATTTTGAAGAAACATTTTCCCTTGTTGCTAGAATTGAAGTTGTAAGGTTGTTTCTTGCTTAAGATACTTTGAAGAATTACAAAGTATATCAAATGGATGTGAAGTCAACATTTCTGAAAGGTGAATTAGAAGAAGAGGTATATATTGAACAACTAGATGGATTTCAACTGATTGATGAAAAATATATGGTTTGTCTATTGAAGAAAGATCTATATGGACTCAAGCAAGCACCTAGAGCCTGGTATGCTAGACTGGATAAATATTTGATGAAGCTTGGATTCAATAAAGGTACTGCTAAGAACAATCTATATTTCAAGTTGGATCAGGATAAAGAATTGATAATTAAAGTCTTTGTTGATGACATTATTTTTGAAGGTGATGATGACTTATGCATGAAGTTTGCTGATGAAATGAAAAGTGAATTTGAGATGTCAATGATAGGAGAACTGAAATTATTTTTAGGATTACAAATTACTCAGTTAGATGATGGAATATTTATTTCTCAGTCCAAATATGTAAGAGAGTTATTGAAAAAGTTTGGCATGGAAGACTCAAAGCCATCTGGTACACCCATGGTAACTGGATGCAAGCTAACACAGAGTGATGATTCTCCTAAGGCTAATCAAACAAGATATAGGTCAATGATTGGTGGATTTCTTTATTTCACTCAAACCAAACTAGACATCATGAATTTTTTGTGCATACTTGCTAGATATCAAGCTGATCCGAAGGAATCACATGTGACTACAGTAAAAAGATTTTTCAGATACTTAAAAGGAACAGTTGATTTTGGTCTTTGGTTTCCTAAGGATGATGATCTTACTCTGAATTCCTTTATAGATGTAGATTGGGAAGGAGATGTGGATGACATGAAAAGTACAAGTGGTGGTGCATTATTCTTAGGGAAGAAGTTGGTGTCTTGGCTAAGTAAAAAGCATAACTCCATTTCCTTATCTACTGTTGAGGCAGAATATATTGTTGCTGCAAACAATTGTACTCAAGTGTTGTGGATGAAGTAGATGCTGAGAGATATCAGAGTTGAGTATGATGAGCCTATTGCTATATTTTGTGACAATTCAAGTGCCATAAACATCTCTAAGAATCTGGTGCTACACTCAAAGACAAAACATATATCTATCAAGTATCACTTTTTGAGAGACAAGGTGACTGATAAAGAGGCCAGATTAGAATATGTGCCCACTAAGGAACAAGTTGCAGATATATTTACTAAAACATTGACTAAGGATACTTTTGAGTATCTTAGAGGCAAGTTAGGGGTGATTTCTCCTCCTAATCAGAACTAAGATGCAAGTCTTTGCATCAATATGTGCACTTATAGTGAGATTTTGTTTTGGATTGATGTCGTGGTGGCTGCTACTCAGGGGGAGTAGTCAGATGATTCAAATGATATGTGGTTTAGAGCATGTGTACCTTTTCCATTGATGTCAAAGGGGGAGAAGAGTAATGTGAAAAAACCTTTGTAGAAGAAAGGGGGAGAAGTGCAATAAGTACTAAGAGGGAGAAGATGGAAGAGCAATGTAAGGAAGAGAAGAACAGGTTGAGAAGAGTTAGTTGTGTTGATGGTATTTTTCACATCATGTGTTGCCATAAATGCCAAAGGGGGAGATTTTTGGATGTTGTGGTTGTTTTGTTGATATGTGGTTGCCATTGATGTCAACACTATTAGCATCGGTGATTCTGAAAGCTGTATATGTCGAGGATATTGAAAAAATTATAATAAATATATTGTAGGCAGTCTGTGAAGCTGAGAAGGTCAGAGTGATGACAAGTTTTGTACATTGATGGTCAAAAGGCACACATTAAAGGGTTTGTTGCTGAGTCTATCTAGTATTTTGTCCAAAATTTTCAATGGTACACATCAAGATTGAAGCGAGTTATGAGTTTCTGAGTTCCTACAATTATTTTATTACTGTAACATGCATTTCTGGAAGAAGAGAATGCAGTTCTGGTAAACTGAGTTGTTGCGTATGCTCCTGAGATGTTCATTGATGTTTCTAGATCATGCTCTATCATTTTGGTACATCCACGTTGATCGATGCATTCGTGATCAAATATTTTCCTTTATATGTGTTCAACGATTTTATGTTCTTGGCTGACATGATGGTGGTAGCGTGTTGCAGATCCTTACGGATTAATTTTTTATTGTTTGGCATGTTCAAGGATGTTGATTTAGGTATTCATTATGTTGTGATCGACGTAAGCTGGTGTGCATTGAGATTTGTTCATGAACTGGGCCGACAAGTTGTAATTCATTCTTTATTTGTGGCTGATAGAGTTGTTGATGTAAATTCATGTAGCAGATATATAAGAATGATTGTTTCTTCATTTTGAGGTGTGTGAGTGAGTGGTGTGTATGCGAAATATGTGAATAAAGATCAGATCATTTGATTTCAAAGCAGAGTGTGAAGAATATTGAGTGAAGTGTGAAGAAGTGTTTCTATGCTTAACCAAAACTGTCATCAAGCTTTTGTAGAAGCTAATTTCTCAGTTCAACCTCATCAGATGGATTTAATCTAATTATTTTATGTAAGGTAGTGAGCCTTCCCTTTGAGCAGTGAGCTCTAGGTAGTGTGCCTGAATGCAAGTGCATTCCCCATTCATTTCTTTCATTATACTTCTAACAGGGTATAATCTTGTGGACTAACATCCATCATGGTTTTTCCCCTAACAGGGTTTCCATGTATAAAAATCTTGGTGTTCATGTGTTTTTGATGTGTTGTTGATTTATGTTATCACTGTTAATTATCAAATTTGAGATTAAAGGTTGATTAAGGTTGAATAAGTTTAAATTTTGTAACAACTAATTCACCCCCCCTCTTAGTTGTCTATCCTTGTTTTTCCAACCAAGGTTTTCTCTTGGGTGTTGGCCTATCTTCAAAAAAGTCCACCCCTGTTGTTGAATGTTTAGTTGAGACACCAATATTAAATGAATCTAACACTTGCATCATATGGTTCCCTTGCAATGGAAAAATTTATAGTGAAGTGATCCTTAACCTTGCAAGCATTTTGTGTAGTTACATGCATGTTGGTAGCAGTTTTTAGTGGTTACAACTGGGTGAGGTCTGCAACTATGGTTTAAGAGAGATCAACTCCTTGAAAAGGTTCAAATTTGATAGAGGCAAGCTTCCATTCTATGATTTTTTTTAGTTTATGCATATATTCTAAATATCTTTCTTTCCAAGAATCGTGTTTGCACACCCTGCATTCTCCTTAAGGGAATGTATGCTCTTAGTTTACATGCTTTCCTCCAAGTGCAATTGCACATGTTTTCTTTTGCTCTGAGGAGGCCCGGCTGTTAAAGTTTTACCCTCATGACCCCATGCCCAATGGATTGATAAGGCCTCTGGATTCCATGATTAACATGTAATCATCCCATAGAAGTCACCATTAATGCTATCATTTCATGCCCCCCTTTGATGACCCATCATTGATATCTGATCTGAGTGATCCTACATTGGCCATCTTGCATATGTTTCCCTTGAAGTGTTCCAAAATTGGCTAAGTCCCACATTTTTTGGGGTTTCAGATTGTTTTTTACCTTCTTCCTTTCTTGCTTTCTCCATCGCCTCCTTCCTTCCCCCTTTTCCTCCTAAGTGTTTTGGGTTTCGCCCTTTGGCCTTACCCTTTACCTCCCTCTTCCCTCTTCCCTTCCTCTTTCTTACTTTTTTCTTCTTCGGCCCTTGGCCTTCACCCTTCACCCTTGCATATTACCTCTTACCTTCAGAGGTAAGAGGTAAGGATTTCCTCCGATCTCTGAAATTTTTCTTTCCTGGCTTTCATTTATCGCTTAAGGTTCCTTTTCCACATCGAAGGGACTTCTTCTTTGGTCTCTTTGACATATTCTTGTCTCCCTAACAATTTACCTTTCAAAATTTGAGTAAGTGTTGGAATTTTAGAAGTTGGCCTTCGACCTTCTCTATTACTGGAAGGAAGAAAATTATCGTTGCTTATGGTTTAGAGCATAGAACAACAATATTCTTCACTCTCATTCAAGGATAACCCTGGAGATCTCAATCTCATGTATGCAAAGGAGAAAGAGATCTTGCAATAGGGTTGTCCTAGGGTCTGATTATAAACTAAAGAGGGGTTCACCACCAAGCTAGGGCTTGGAAAGACTAATGAAATGCAAAATCTAATGCTTAAGCCTAGTGTAATGCAAAACTTCACTAAATGACCTAAAAAATGCATGTAAAACAAAACATAAAGCTAAGAGATGAAAGATGTGCACCTAGAACCTGAAGAGGACTGGATGAAGAATTGAAATGCTAGAAACACTAAATTTAATGTTGACTAGGACTCATATGCTAGACTAGGTGATTTAGTCCCAGATTATGGTTTCTGGACAGGAACATAAATTTTCCAGAGATATGACGAAACTCCTAAAATCTACAAATTTTCCTATACTGGGACTCATACACCAGAAGTGGTGTATCAATCTAGTTAGGGTTTTCTAGAAACTCAGTCTGAATTTTCTCTTCAATGTCTACTCTATCCTTTCCACTTGATTTTTGGATCCGAAACTCTGATTTACAACCTGTAGATGTCTTTAAATGATCTCCAATGCAAAGTGACAACTTTGACAACTTTGAACACTTTGGCAACTTTCTCCAAACTTTCTGTTCAATATGTCTTCAACCTAGATATGAAAATCACACACAAAAGAGAGGGAAAAATGTTGTTTTGTTAGTGGAAAGGGGTTTGCCTTGGTCAAACCCCATTTTGGTAATCAAATCTAGAAATGAAATGAAATAAGATGAAGGAATGATGAATGAAAAAAATGCAATATTGCAACTCACCAAACCCTAGCAATAAAGTGATACAAACATGTATGAAGTGGCTTCAATGGATGTAGATCTTGACTCTTTCTTGAATGTGATAGATATTGACTTGAATGCTAGCTTCAATCATGAAACCCTACATCACAATTATTAGCTCAAAAACAAACATGATGCATGATGACTTTGTGATGCTTGATACTTGAATAATGCTCCAAAACACTTGATAATCAGCCCTTGAATGCTCTTGTGAACTCCAATTTTCTATAAGAATGCTCATTCAACTTGCTAGGTCACTTGATTGCTTGTTAGGATGAAAATGAGTGAAATAACCTTGTATTTATACTTGTTTATGCCAAATTTCCCAAAATTACAGCACAACAAGATGACATCAAATCTAGGAGAATAAAATCCCCCCAAGAATTTGAATTAAATTTGATTTTAGGCCACACGGGACTCATACTCCAGAAGTGGCATATGAGTCCCATTAGGCATTAATATGGGACATATTTTAAAAAATGCTTAGAATGATGTGAAATCCAGATCGAGGCCCAAAAATCTAGGTGGGAACCATACGCCCAAGGTGGTGTATGAGTACCAGATCACTAAATATGGGACACACAACCTAAAAACACCTAAATTATGATTGGATGTTGATTTACGTCAGGATTATCCTCGAAAAGATGCATTAAATGGGGCTTGTGGATGCAAAATAAGGCCAATTGAAGCCCAATTATTTAAATAAACCCTAGAAAAGTTTGAAAGTGTGGAATAACACTTTACAACACTCTAAATAAGGTACAATTAAGTTCTTTTAGTTCACAAGGGCCCAAGACCTAATGTGAGTGTGTTAAACACATTACAACACTAAGTCAAGGCATCATCAAACTCAATTTGATAAGGAGGACCCAAACATGTGTGAAAATGTCACAAATGACATTTTTCGACACTACAACTACTTCTTACCTTTCCTTGGTAAGAGGTAGCTCTCCTCTCCACCCCTGATGCTTCCTTCTTCACGCTTTCTTCTTCCCTTTTTCCTAGTACACAGTAAGAATGACAACCGATGACTGACGTCTGATGGCTTGAGGCCAGATCTATAGAGGCTCCTTTTTGAGGAGGGAATGCAATGTCGGTGAGAGATATTTTGTGGTCCCTTTGATATTTTGTTGGAAATGGATCAAAGGGACAATAATATTTCGGTGAGACCTATTTTATGGTCCCTCTGATATCCCGATGGGATGGTGACACTAGTGGGACCTGACGAAGATGCAAAGGTGACATCGAAGGGACGGTGGATGTCAACGAAACCTTGATGCTTGTCCCTTCAATATTTTGACAAGCTCATTTTTGGAGGTCAGCACCATTTAATTCTAAGGCTTGTAAAGGATAGTTTTTGGGCCTAACTCCCTGACGATCCATGAATTGGCACATTTTCTTTACTAGATGCCATTAATGCGCATCTACTTCCCAACAGTCAAGATTGACACTTTTATGGTTCAAGGACAACATTAATGCATCTCGGTGACTTCTCTAGGTAGTTTTGTGGATGTCGTGCTCATTCATCACTACTTCTCATCCTCTCTGACCACTCCCATATCCAATTTATGGTTTTAGTGGGGGATTTTGGTGGTTTTTCCTACAAATCTTATGGCGAGACAGATTGCGTGCAAGTTTTCCTTCTCCAAGTCCTTCTTGGCATGATTCCCCACAACAGGTATGGTGTCCATGGCTCTTTGGCATGGCTTTCTAGGCATGAGTTTCTAGAATGGATCTTGGGTTTTCCCTAATCTGATTGGTAACCCTAGGTGGGTTAGGGTTAGTTGTTTTTCATCTGAGTTATGCTTAAACTATAAAAGCAACACTTATAAATTTTTAAGGGGCTTCTTCCTCTGACTCCTCTAGGTTTTTTCTTTTGTACTATATTTTACATCTCTACAATTGTAAATATTGGCTATATGCCTTTGTATTAACGAAGTTGATCATTGTTGTTGGGTCTCTCCTCTTTTATGTATGAAAAATATTCATTTACCTTCATGTTTGAGTGGTTTTTTGTAGTTTTATGTATGCATGTAGTGTTAATATTGTTTGTAATTGTTGTGTTGAGAAAATATCTTTCCTTCCAACGCTTTTTCAAACCCTAACCTCCATGTTTTCCTTTGAAATCAATAAAATAGAGAGTTGTGTGAGTTCTTTGGTCTCCTTCTTTGATATATTGTGCAAATCTTAGCCAAGGAGAAGTGATCATTTCCATCTTGGTGTATCACCTCTACTTTTTCCCTTCATGTATTCTTTCTAACCCTTTTCCCTTATTAGCTATTAGTGGTAGTATTTCATGTGTTGGGTTGGACCAACACATTGCATTGGGATTGAAAAATGAGGCTGACCTTCTCCGAAGATTCGACCTCATATATGCAAAGGTCCCACACCTCGAGGTTGATTCCATTATGTCATTGGAATGTTGACATGTGTGTTCAACATGGTGCAATTTCATGTGACAACATAAAGGTAAGTCAAGAGGATGACAATAGACCCTATCTTCCTATTTTAATTAGGAAATGAGATCCCCACAAATAATTTACCAACAACCCTTAGGTGAATCAACTCAATGTGAGAATCTACTGATTTCCTTATGCTTAAGGATGAGGACTATAAAAGACTGAGCAACACTTTTGGGAGAAAAACTAAAAATAGAAACTCAACCTAATTATGCCAATTAAAACTTGCAACAACAATAGAAATCATATGACAGATGGAAACAACAAAATTTCTGCAAATCTAAGAAGGTTTGAGTGATGTGTACCTATCACCAAAAGGTAGTTTCGGGAGGCAAACTGGGACTCATTCGCCCATGGGCGAATGGGTCTTTTGTTAGGGTTTTCAAACAACTTTTAGGAACCTTTGATATTGATTTGTAGCTTCTATTTGATCTAATTTTTAGTGTCAAAAATTTGGAAATCATATTTGTACTTGAGATTCTATGATTTGACACTTTTGAAACTTTGACAACTTTTCCAATAATGCTCTTCAAGAGGTCTTCAATCCTTCTTCAACCTAAATCTATAACAAAAAAACAAGAGGGAAAAATTGTTTGTTTTGGTGAATGGGAGTTTTCTTGTCGCAAGATGGTGTGTCCCTTTGTCTTCCTTGTCCAACATGATGCTTGGATTTGCGACATGGCTTAACTACCTCTTGTGAATCTTACATAAATCTGGCGGTTGTATCAGGCATTGATAGGTCGATTTTTTGATGCAACGACAACCACCAATGTAAAATTGCCTTGGTCAAACCTTGTTTGGGTAATTAAACCTTGAGTTGAAATAATGAAATGTGAAAGGAATGATGAATGAACAAACTATGTTGCAACTCACCAAACCCTTGAGTAAACCTTTGGAAATATGAAATGTTGATCTTGATCTTGCATGAAATGGCTTCAATGAATGTGGATCTCGATGCTTGAGATATGACTTTGAATGCTTGCTTGAATCTTTGAAACCTACATCACAATGTTAGCTCCAAAAACATGCATGATGCTTAAGACTTTGACACAATGATTGGATCTTGACTGCTACAAAAAATGCTTGATAAATATTCTCTTGAATTCTCTTGATCACAATATTATCTCTTATAAAACTTGCACTTGAAATCTCTTGAAAATATAGATGTTTTAGGATTTGATTTGATAAAATAACCTTGTATTTATAGGTATGTATCCTTAATTTACTGAAATTCAAACATTACAAGCCGACATTGAAATATGGATTCAAGGACCTTAAAATACCACCAAAAACATATTTTAAATTTTTGTTCAAAGGCCTAGGGAGGACCCATTCACCCATGGGTGAATGGGTCCTAGGTGCCTATTCTTGGAACACACATTGCTCAAGGTAAAGTGTTATGTGTTGGCATTAATTATTGTCGGGATTCCCCTTCGAAAAAATGTAATTTATTAAGCTTGTAGATATAAAATAGGCTTATTAAGACATAATTAAGTCCAATTTAATTAGGAGGGCCCAAAAAAAGTGTGAAAATGTAAAGGGATACATTTTTCTACACTACATTTAGCCCCCATTTTAGTGAGAGGATGACCTTGCATCAAACTCACACTAAAGTAGACAATTATGTGTGAATAAAGGACTTGACTTTATTGACATTGAAGGGGATTCACTACTTGTTGTTTATGCCATAGCAACTAAAAAGATAGTGAGCTGGTGGCTTTCAATATGGGTAGATAAAATTCACTCAATCCTTATTGCAATAAAAAATACATGATCAAACACATATACAAAGAAAATAAAGTAGTTGATTACCTATCTAATCATGAACTTGATTATCTTGACCCTTCCAAAATATCCAACAAGATCGAGGATTGGGCTGAACTAGCAACTATCCTAAGTGCATATTCATCACATATGCATAATAATCAAATTGACTAATTGAAGGCCTAGGAATGAATGAAGATGACATAGGGAAGATAATGAAACAAAAACAAAATCCCAAAATATCCAACATCTCAAAGAATGAAAGGAGCCACTCAACATAATTTGAACATGCAAAAGTGAAGGACAATTAATGTGATTGAAGAAAAGGTCTTTGAATGGCTAAGAATGAACCAAAAAGATCATCTTGAAATGAAACAGGATCATGAAATGATTGTGCAGGTAGATGCATGCAATTACAGGTGTACTGTAGGAAAAAGTATCCCTTTTTCACACTTAATTTGGAATGAATAATTAATAATATGAACTTAATGATGCCTTAATTTAGTTTTGTAATATGTATTTTACATATTCACATTAAGTTTAGGGCCCTTTTAAATAAAATAGAATTAATTGTGCCTTGTTTTTGGTGTTGTAAGGTGTACCTTTACACTTTCACACTACCCAAGGCTTCATTAATTGATTGAGGTTAATTTTACTAAATTGGCCCTGTAGTAACGGAAAAAGTATCCCTTTTTCCTTAATTTGGAAATAATTAATATTAAAATAAGCTTAATTATGCCTTGATTTAGTGTTGTGTTTTTTACATATTCACATTAGGTTTAGGGACCTTTTAAATTAAATGGACTTAACTGTGCCTTATTTTTGGTGTTGTAAGGTGTATCTTTACACTTTCACATTAATCTAGGGCTTTATTAATTAATTGAGGTTGATTTTCCTTACTTGGCCCCTTTAATTCAAATCCAAGCCTAATTAAATGCAAATTTTGAGGGATAAAACCCAACATTCATAAATGCTATCACATAACACTTAATTTTAGAAGGTTTGTGTCCTAGTTCACTGACCTAGGACCCATTTTCCACCTGGCTAATGGGTCCTCACTAGGTCCTAGGACTCTATTTTCACATAACATTTCATATTTCCTGAAGTGTGTCCTAGTTAAGTGAGCTAGGACCCATTCGTGCTATGAAAAATGGGTCCTCACTTAGACCTAGGACCCCTCCTTGAAATATTTTTTTGGAGATATTTTAATGATTTCAAATCCATTATTTGATGTCAGCTATTGATATTTGAATTTCAAGATTTAATCTTAAGTTATCTATAAATACAAGGCTATTTAACTTAGTTTCACGTAAATTTTTTGATTCAAGCATCCTAAGATTTCACAAGAGCATTGATAGAGAATTCAAGAGAATTTCTAAGGCATTCAAGGGTAGATTTATTGAAGATTATTGCAGCAATCAAGAGTCATTTCATCATGTCAAAGATGGATTGCATCATGCATATTGCTTGAGATAATATCTTGATGTAGCATTCAAGATCAATTCAAGAATATTCAAGGCATTGTTTCACATCAATATTCATGATCAAGATCTACATTCATTGAAGCCACTTCATGCTAGTTTTTAGATTTATCCAAGGTTCAAATAAGGTGTGGTTAGTTGTGACATTGCATTTGTTCATTCATCATTCCTTTATGCATTGTTTCATTTCAAGGTTTAATTACCAAAATGGGGTTTGGCCAAGGCAAACCCATATTCCCTAACAAACAACATTTTTCTCTCCTTTCTTGTGTGATTTTAGGTTTTAGGTTGAAGATCATTTGGAGAGAAAAATTACAAAAGTTGTCAAAGTTGCAAAGAAAGTTGTTAAATCATAAAAATTGAGGTACAAGATTTATTTTTGGTTTTTTGACAATGGTTGACTAGGATTTGGGAGTGCTGACTGAGAAGAACAAAAACCATAAATTGATTTTCCAAAGCCCCTATGGTGAATGAGTCCTTAGTGAGGTCTGAAAAAACACTTTCTGCAACAGGCACACAACATTTGAACCTCTTAAAACTTTCCTTCATACTGGTATTTGGGTTAGGTTTGATTTTTATAACTTATTTTCACATCATAACCCTCATATTGAATGAAATATTAGAAGAATTGGGTTCATCATTTTGATCTCATTTTGGTGAACCCCATTTTTTAGTGTTTTAGGCCCCTTTAATTCAAATCCAAGCCTAATTAATTTCAATTTATGAGGAATAAAACCTAACATTCATAAATTCCATAATATAAGGTTTAACATTGAGCAATGTGTGTCCTAGGCAAGTGGCTTAGGACCCATTCACCATAGGGCGAATGGATCCTCACTTGCACCTAGGGCCTAAATTCAAATTATATTTTTGGCTGTATTTTAATGATTTCAAATGTATATTCAAATGTCGGCTTGTGATATTTGAATTTCAGGAATTAATGTTAAGATATTTATAAATAAGAGCTTATTTCACTTAGTTTCACCTAGATTTTCAAGTGTTCAAATCCTAGAGCAAAGTTTATGAGATCAAGAGCATTCAAGAGCATTTTCAAGGAATTTAGGGGAAAAATTATTGAAGATTATTGCAATAATCAAGATTCAATTATCATGTCAAAGATTTATTGCATCGTGCATGTTGTTTGAGCTAATACGGTGATGTAGTGTTCAAGATCTATTCAAGCATATCAAAGGCATTGTTTCAAGATAAGTTTCATGATCAAGATCTACATCCATTGAATCCAATTCATGCAAGTTTGTAGATCTACAATCCAAGGTTCAAATAAGGTTTGGTGAGTTGTTACATAGTGTTGTTCATTCATCATTTCTTCATGATTTTATATTTTATTACAAGGTTTAATTATCGAAATGGGGTTTGACCTACGCAAACCCCCATTACCTAACAAGAAACATTTTTCTCTCTTTGATGTGTGATTGTAGATTTTAGGTTGAAGATCCTTTGGAGAGAAAAATTGAAGAAAGTTGAAAAGTTACAAGAAAAGTTGTCATATCACGAAAACTCCTCTATAGAATTTATTTCTGGCTATCCAATAGTGAACATCGAGAATCTGAGAGTGTAGACACAACATAAGAGAACCTAAAAATCATTTTTTAGGAACCCTAGCCAGGACCCATTCGCCATAGGGCGAATGAGTCCTCAATGAGCTTCAAAAGGTGACTTTTAGTTGAAGGTACACATCCTTTTCCCCTTTCCAGATCAGCCTTTTGATTACTATTTCTATCAGAGTTGATTACTGTTCTTCATTTGCATTTCATAGCTTGCATTTTGGAGTTTATTTTATCATCGTAATCTTTCTCTCCAAAGTGCTATTTAGCTTATACCCCCATCTGTGCATAGATAGGAAATTTGTTGATTCATACCTTGATTTAACTCACCTAAGGGTTGATATTCACTTCATTATTTGGGGTCTTGTTTCCTTGAATGAAATTAGAGAAATAGGTTATTTTGGTGAACCCTCTTTTCATAACATTTTCCCACCTCACCTATTTTTCACCTTTTTAATGGGAATCATATCGATTTTCAAGCCCAAAACAGTGATGAATCTATACAAAAGATAATAAATATAACCTTGTATCAAATCTCAGATAGATCACATCATAATCCCCAACAACGTTTTCCCGTGTACTCCAAGAGAACTATTTTCCCAGTTGCAGAGAGTCTTTAAGATCAAAGACCCCTCCTTAGAAGAATAAATCAAGGAGGTGATTGGTATGCAAAATATTGCTAAGGGTCACATTAAAAATGGTAATCTAGCTGAAATCTTCCTATCTACGCTAGTTCTTGTCATGGGAAGGAAATTTATTGCAAATATCATGGCCAATGCCTATCTTAAAGAGGATTTTGTTCAATATGATATAAAGACTATATCTTCTTTCAACAAAATTTCCAAATCAAGATTATTCTATATGATGTCATTGATTGCAAGGAAGCACGAAAAAAAGTGGGAAAACACAATCGAGATATATTGGAAATGTATTATCAAGAAAATATATGGAACCATTTGTAAAGAACACCAATACAACCAACAATCCTCTCTCAACAAAACAAGTTGAAGGGATGCTAGACTGGAAAAAGGGATTAAAATGTTGTATATAGACAAGCCCAAGTAAGGTTGAATGCTCTAAATAGAGCAATGTAATAGATGTGAACTCTTTTTTTTGATATTGATATAAATTATTTAAGGTTTTTATTTAATGTATATAATATTATTAGTATGAATATCTTAAAAATATCTATATAAATATATCAATCTTGAGTTATTTTGATTAATAAATAGTTATTTTATTTTACTTTAGAAATATTTTATTTGCTATGTGATATATATACCTTTTTTCTTTCATGTAACTTTTAGTTTTACTTTTGGAATGGTCACTATTCTTTATTTCCATAATTCTTTTTGTTTAATTTTACTTTGAAAAGTGTAGTAAATATTATATAGCTACTTATTACTTTTTAATAGTTTCATTTGTAGACATTAATTTATATTTTAAATTTTTATGTCTTTATATTTAAAAACTAAATATCAATTCTATAAATTTTTGCTTTCAAATCATACACCTCATAAAATAATCAGAGAAGTCTTTTAGAAAAAAATATGTATGACTGATCATCGTCATAATAAATTTGTAATGGTAGCATGCTCATGTTGATTACCATTTAGTTCTAGTTTTTTTCTCTTTAATATTGTATAAACCTAAAAATGATCACATTATAATAAGTCTGGTAATTAATTAAATACAAATTATTTAATTAAATCTCTAATTCGATCTACATATGAATGAATTTAAATAATTTATTTATATTGTTAGTTTTCTACATTCCTCTATCTTAATTAAATAAGTTTAGTTACTTATTTAATTTAATCACTTTTCCATTTCTTCTTACTTAATTAAATAGTTTTACAATTTATTTAATTTAATTATCACATTTCTTTATTGTGAATAAAGTAAATATTCTTATTTTTCCAAAATCATAAAATCACTCCAAATCTTCTAAAATCCATCTCACTTGTAATTAAATATTTTAATATTTAATTAGAATCTTTTTATCCACATTCCACACATAATTAAATATTTTTGATATTTAATTAGAAGTTTCCAAAAATCACATGTCACATGAAATTAAATAATTTTATTATTTAATTGTTGAATTATCTTCGACCACCAAAACTAACTCATAACTAAAGATGACAAATGACAGGTTGTCTCTATTTTTGAGTGAAATGTTTTTGTGGGAAGGAAACATTTTCCTTCTTTTTCTCTAGCTTCCATCTTTCTCTCCAACTTCTCCATCTCTCACCATTCATCTTACCAGACTGAATCTCAATCATTGATCTTTCCCAACTAAGCTTTTGCATCCAAAAATCTATAAATAGGACCTCTTGGCTCTTTGAAAATCCGAGCACTATTTGCATAATGTGAGAACTATAGTCTGGTATTCAAGCAATCAAGCATCTTAGCATAGAATTCTAGTTTCATTATCTTAGCATTATCATATTCATTAGTTGCATATCTACTATCTCATCTGAGAGAAAGTAGCTTTAAATGAATCCTTGGAGATAGAGGATGATGAGATGATTTTGAAGAATATGTTTGGTTTGAAGTGTTTTACTCTTTTAGATTCTTTGATATAATATTTCATTGGTGTGTTTTTGAGTTTAATAGTTGACATTATTTCACACACAAATATAACTATATATTAACAAGTGACATACTCTTGTGTTAGGTTTCGCTTATGCTTTAATTTAGATATGCCTCCATTTACTTTCATTCATACTTATTCACACATATGTGGTATTCATACATCATTTATTAAATCTCATGCACACTTACTTCAATATATTTATTCTTGGATTTCAATTATCGTCAAATTATTGTCCAAATTCATTTATGAATCTCTCAAGACCAATCCTATGTTACATAATAATTAAGCTCAAATTTTAATTTTTACTTTCCCACCCATTTTCACTAGTTCATGTGAACCAAATTAATGCATGTTTGTGCAACATGTTGTTCTATTGTTATTTAAAGGTATTCAACAGGCCCTTAATTCACACAAAGGAACACCTACAAATCTAAGTGACATCAAAGAGAAATAATTAGACAACACTTCACTTTTCTAAGGAACAAAGAATTAGAATCTACATCATCTACATGGGTGGGTGCAAAAAGATGGGTAACCAAAAAGTGGCCACCCCACTTTTTGGCCCCATCAAAGCCATAATGTGAGCGTATTGTAACACAATTGCTTTATTGCTTGCTCAAGCAATAAAAATAAAAAACCATTCCTTACTCTACATATCATAGTCAACTTGTGACCTGTAAAC
Source organism: Sequoiadendron giganteum (assembly GCA_007115665.2). Lineage (NCBI taxonomy): Eukaryota > Viridiplantae > Streptophyta > Pinopsida > Cupressales > Cupressaceae > Sequoiadendron > Sequoiadendron giganteum. The sequence goes on from CM021106.1 coordinate 225,744,305, forward strand.
CCTCCAAAGTGTGCTTATGTTCCTATAGAGGCGATTTTGCACAAAAAATCTCCGCCAAGACATCAAGGAGGTCAAAGGAGTAAGATTTTTAGATTTTTAATGTTAAATTTATATTAAATATGTAGATTGAATTTATTTTTTAGTTAAAATTTATTTAATTTTTAGGAATTGATAATTCACCCCCAAATCTTGAAAATCCCAATAAACCTCATCATGAAATCCCTCTTGAATAAAAACCTCAACAAACACCTCCTACAATTCCTCATCATCCTCCAAGAACATGAGAAAACATATTAGAGAAAATTAAAAATAATAGAAAAGAACTTGAGGAGTTAATTGCAAGGCTGAGAGATCCTATAGGAACAAACTACCATAGGACCACCCTTTCTCAACCATTGTAATCCATAATATCTCACGTATAATTAGTTAGTCGGAAAATAAATAGTTGGTTCGACAAGAGGAAAGAACAAAGGAAATTTTATGCAAATAAATTATCATATAAACAAGTTAAAAATTTAAAAAATGAAATCTGACTTGTGTGCACTCTTCACTGAACCACAAATGAATGAAACCTTACACAATGCATGCAAGAGGTTCCCTATCCATTGGTACCACCACCAAGGGATAAAGAACCATTTTTTGGATAGGTGGTGGATGGTGTTTGACCATCCTCCATGCAATAACAATGAGGTACCACAATGATTTTGAGGAACCTCTATTGTGAGTTTGTCCTCAATGAAATCCCAAATTATTTTGACATGTGGGAGTTCCAGATTAGAGATGGGGGCTTTGAACAAAATATAGTGGGGGTGCATGTTGACCTACGCCAAGTAGTAATACCACTTTCTAGATTAGACTATGAGCATATGACTGTCCCTGCCATTGTTAAAGAGGGTGTTGAGGTAGAGACCTTACAGTCAATTAGATCGCTCACTCGAAGCCTTATATGATATATTAGGCCTCTAGTACAGGGTGAGGTGAGTGAGTCTTTCAGGCATCCATATCCACCTCATTTATGTTGGTCTTGTGGGTCACTTTTTTTTTATTATCCTAAGGATATAGTCAGGATGCATGTGCCCAAGATATCTTTGTAGTGGATCAAATGGTGATGAAAAAATATGTGTTGAGTGATACATTCATCTTTGATAGTCAGGTAAATGTTAACAAGTTCATTGGATTCAATTTACTAAATTTTATTTTGAAATACAATATTATCTAAATTAGTTGAATAATTATAATGAAATTTCAAGGTCACAACGTTTACCCTACTTTCAACAATTCTCCACCTCCCTATTACATGACGATGTTGAGTGCATAGGTATTTAACTAGTAAATAATTATAAATATCACATGTGAATAGTTGGACCTTATATAAATGGTATTCTTATAACCCACTTTGGATGCTGAATAAGTTAATATTGGGCCTTCAATATCAACACCTAGCAATGGAGGTGTTCATCGAACTTTCAGTTAGGGAATACAAATAACACATAATTTTAAAATAAAAATTATGTTAGGTAGTTTTGATAATTGAATAATTTTGTTTCATTTTAATATGATTCAAGGAGATACTCCTCTCAATATTTATATGATAGTGGAGCATGGTGTTGCTAAAGAAATAGTGAGCTCGATGCCTTTGACAAAGGTATGAAGAAAATTAGTAAATTTCACATTATATTTGTTGTAAATTATCTATCTATTATTGAAAAATCAAATGATATTCATTTGTAGTTTAATTTCTATTTGGATGGTTGCCACAAAGCTTCACAACTCCAGATCATGAGTGTGCCCCTGTTGTGGATGAACATAGTGATTATTTATATGCAATAAGTGATTATTTTGTTATGTCATTATAGAATTTTAATTTATATATGTTAATGTCTATGCTTTTATTGTATTAGGTGGAGATGTAGTAAATTTTAAACAAGAGATCAGGTGAATGAGTTTGAAGGAGACCACCATCGTATGCATATTTATCCTCCCAATATTCAAAGGCAACTTGTGATTTGTTTCCTTCACCTAGAGGGAAATGAATATGTATTAGGGTCCTTTTTGGTATGCCTATATAGCATTTTTGAACATATATTTTACATTACATATATGTGACATTGTATGTTCATATGGATTTGGTGTAGGCCTATATGGTTTTCTTGCATATGGGTAAGTGCAAAAAGATGGGGGGCGGGGGGTGTGAGGGGGGGAGGGGGGGAAAGGGGTCTTAAGTGGCCACTCTTTTTTGAAATCAAGAAATACTGACCTTGGATGAGAAATTGAGGATAGCTACACTCAAATTTTAAGATGCAAAAAAAATAATGTTCATAGTGCTCCGAGTCTACTTTCTAAACTACTATTTTTTTGAAAAAATGGTGGATATTAAGGGGTTCAAAAAAGGGATCCACATTAATTGGCGTTGTTTTTGTCCAAAAAACATAACACAACTTCTCTTGTAGCTCCCTCAAAAGGTTAACTTATTTTTGGTATTTTTAAAATTGCTTTAGTGAGAAATTAGTTAATAACATGTAGTTTATGCTCGATTTTTTTGATAAATTTTTAATGAATATTTGATTTTTTATTAATTTTCAAAGTGGCCACATCCTAAAAATTAGAATTTTGGCAATGTTACCCCTATAATTTTTGAAAACTAATTGATTTTTTTTTTAAATGTGTAGAATGGAGTCTAGTTTATAAAAATGTAATCTATTTGAAATTTCAATGAACAGTTAAAAAATAAAGTAACAAATACCAAACACTAGTTTTTGAAAAAAAATGGACACACAAACAAAACAAATTAAAGATGAAAGCCTTAACATTGTGAAAATGTGAAAAAAATTACATCATTAAATAGCTAAGAGAGAGCCTAACATTACCCAAGTGTTCGATTTACTTGACCTTGAAACACGTGCAAACCTGATGGTTAGCATCAACAAGATTATGTGAAATCCTGCAAAATATGCAAAAACACGTCTTTGGACATTGGGAAGGCACTCCAAGCCTTTGGGTTGGAAATCCAAAGAAAATACCAAGCCTTTAAGGCTTGGGGATTCCCAAGCAAGTTATAACGTGAGCACATTATAATGCACTCATGTATGTCTTGTTTCGTATTTTGCTCCCTTTTGTAAATTTTTGTTGTATGTTTCTCAAGCTTGACATAACACGAGTGTGCTATAATGCACTCATGTTATGTTTTCCTTGAAATTGTGTATGTGCAAGTTTATTAAATGTATGTTTGATATATGTATGTTTGTATATATATTTGTATTTATGTATGCCTGTATGTATATATGTATGTATGTATGAATGTATGAATGTATGCTTGTATGTATGTAAGTAAGTATGTATATATGTGCATGTATGCATGCATGCATGCATGTATGTATGTATGTATGTATGTATGCTTATATGCATGCATGTATGTATGTATGCCTATATGTATGTATGTATGTATGTATGTATTTATGTATGCTTGTATGTATGTATGTATGTATGCTTGTATGCATGTATTTATGTATGGTTGTATGTATGTATGTAATGGTTTTGGGTTTAGGGTATATAAGGGTGAGCGTATAGGTTATAGGGATGAGGGTTGAGGTTTCTGGGTTTAGGGTTTAAGGTATAGGGTTTAGGGTTGTGGGATTAGGGCTTAAGTAATAGGTAGAGGGTAGAGGGTTGAGGGTTTATAGATGGATAATATTCAACTTGTAAGATTAAGTATGTAAGGTATAGGGATTAGGGTTTAAGATATTGGGTTTATGGTTTATGATATGGATTGAGGGTATAAGGTATAGGGTGAAGGGTTGAGAGTGTACGGTTTAGGTTTTAAGTATTGGGTTGAGGGACAATATTTAGGGTTTAGGGTATAAGGGCAAGGTTATAGGGTATAAGGATGAGGGTTTGTGGGTGTAGGGTTTAAGGTTTAAGGTATAGGGTTGAGGATTGAGGGATTAGGGCTTAAGTATATGGTTGAGGGTATAAGATTGAGGGTTGAGGGTTTACAGTTGAGGGATAATGTTCAAGGTTGAGTGTCTAAGGTATAGGGTTTGAGGTTTAAGGTTGAGGGTAAAAGGCATATGGATGAGGGTTGAGGGTTTAGGGCATAAGTGTAAGGTTGAGGGTATAGGGTAGAGGGTAAAGGGTTGAGGGTATAAGGTAAAGGGTTGAGGGTTAAGGGATAATGTTTAGGGTTGAGTTTCCAAGGTTAAGTGTATAGGGTATAGGTCCATTAGGGTTTAAGATATTGGGTTGATGGATTAGGGCTTAAGTATAGGGTTGGGGGTTGAGGTTGTAAGGTGTAGGGTTTACGATTGAAGGGTTGACGGTTTAGGGTTGAAGGGTTGAGGGTTTAGGTTTGAAGGGTTAATGGTTAGTGGTTGAGGGTTGAGGGTTGAGGGTTTAAGGGTTGAGGGTTTAGGGTTGATGATTTAAGGGATAAGGCTTTAAGGGTTGAGGGTTTAAGGGTTGAGGGTTTAGGGGTTGAGGGTTTAAGGGTTGAGGGATTAGGGTTTAAATGTCGAGGGATTAGGGTTTAAGGTTTGAGGGTTGAGGGATTAGGGTTTAACGTATAGTGTTAAGGGTTGAGGGTTTCAGGATAGGATTTAGGGTTTAAGGTTTAAGGGTTAAGGGTTGAGGCTTTAGGGAAAGGGTTTAGGGTTGAGGGTTCAATGTATAGGTTAGAGGGTAGAGGGTTGAGAGTTTAAGGGATTACGGGTTTAAGGTATTGGGTCGAGGGATTAGGGTTGAGGGTTTAATGTATAGGGTATAGGGTAGAGGGTAGAGGGTAGAGGGTAGAGGGTAGAGGGTAGAGGGTAGAGTGTAGAGGGTAGAGGGTTTAAGGGTTTAAGGGTTGAGAGTATAGGGCTAAGGGATTAGGATTGAGGGTTGGGGGTATAGAGTTGATGGATTAGGGTTGATGTCTGAGGGGTTAAGGATTGAGGTTTGAGGGTTGAGGGCTTAAGGGTTGAGGGCTTAAGGGTTGAAGGATTAGGGGTTGAGGGATGAGGGATTAAGGGTTAAGGGTTTAAGGGTTTAAGGGTTGAGGGTATCAGGTTGAGGGATTAGGGTTGAGGGTATAGAGTTGAGATATTAGGGTTGAGGGTCCAATGTATATGATAGAGGTTTGAGAATTGAGGCTTGAGGTTCTAATGCATAGGGTAGAGGGTTGAGGGATAAAGGGTTTAAGGGTTGAGGGATTAGGGTTGAGGGTATAGGGTTGAGGGTATATCGTTTAGGGTATAGGGTTGATGGATTAGGGTTGAGAATCCAATGTATAGGGTAGATGGTTGAGAATTGAGGGTTGAGGATTCAATGTATAGGGTAGAGGGTTGTGTGTTTAAGGGATTAGGGTTGAGGGTATAGGGTATAGGGTTGAGGGATTAGGGTTGACTATTGAGGGTATATGGTTGAGGGTTGAGGGTATAGGGTTGAGGGATTAGGGTTGACTATTGAGGGTATAGGGTTGAGGGTTGAGGGTTTAAAGGTTGAGGGTTGAGGGTTTAAGGGTTGAGGGATTAGGGATTAGGGGTTTCAGGTTGAGGGATTAAGGATTGTGGGTTTAGGGTTTAAGGGTTGAGGGTTGAGGGATTAGGGTTGAGGGTTGAGATTTTAAGGGTTTAAGGGTTCAAGGGTTGAGAGTATAGGGTTGAAGGATTAGGGTTGAGGGTTGAGGGTTTAAGGTTTTAAGGGTTTAGGGTATAGGGTTGAGGGTCTGATGTATAGGGTAGAGGGTTGAAAATTGAGGGTTGAGGGTTTAATGTATATAGTTAAGGGTTGAGGGATTAAGGGTTTAAGGGTTGAGGGATTAAGGGTTGAGGGTAGAGGGTTCAAGGGTAGGGTTAAGGGATTAGGGTTGAGGATCCAATGTATAGAGTAGAGGGTTGATAATTTAGGGTTGATGGTTTAATGTATAGGGTAGATGGTTGAGGGATTACATGTTTAAGTGTTGAGGTTTGAGGGAATAGGGTAGAGGGTTGAGGGATTAAGGGTTTAAGGGTTGAGGGTATAGGGTTGAGGGTCCAATGTGTAGGGTAGAGGGTTGAGGGATTAAGGGTTTAAGGGTTGAGGGTATAGGGTTGAGGGTCCAATGTGTAGGGTAGAGGGTTGAGGGATTAATGTATAAGGTAGAGGTTTGAGGGATTAATGCATAGGGTAGAGGGTTGAGGGATTAAGGGTTTAAGGGTTGAGGGTTGAGGGAATAGGGTAGAGGGTTGAGGGATTAAGGGTTTAAGGGTTGAGGGTTGAGGGATTAAGGGTTTAAGGGTTGAGGGTTGAGGGATTAGGGTTGAGGGTTTAAGGGTTGAGGGTATAGGGTTGAGGGATTAGAGTTGAGGGTTGAGGGTATATGGTTTAGGGATTAGGGTTTAGGGTCTAATGTATAGGGTAGAGGGTTTAATGTATAGGGTAGAGGGTTGATAATTGAAGGTTGAGGGATTAAGGGTTTAAGGTTTGAGGGATTAGGTTTGAGGGTTGAGGGTATAGGGTTGAGAGATTAGGGTTTAGAGTACAATGTATAGGGTAGAGGGTTGAGAATTGAGGGTTGAGTGTTTAATGTATAAGGTAGAGGGTTGAGGGATTAGGGTTGAGGATCCAATGTATAGGGTTGATAATTTAGGGTTGAGGGTTTAATGTATAGGGTAGAGGGTTGAGGGATTAAGGGTTTAAGGGTTGAGGGTATAGGGTTGAGGATGCAATGTATAGGTTTGAGGGTTGAGAGTATAGGGTTGAGGTTATAGGGTTGAGGGATTGGATTAGAGGATCCAATGTACAGGGTTTAGGGTATAGGGTTGAGGGTATAAGGTTGAGGGTATAAGATTGAGGGTATATGGATTAAGGTTGATGGTATAGGGATTATGGTTGAGGGTTAAGGGATTATGGTTGAAGGTTTAAGAGTTGAGGGATTAGGGTTGAGGGTTGAGGGTATAGGGTTGAGCATATAGGGTTGAGGGATTGGGTGTGAGGGATTACAGTTTAGGGTCCAATGTATAGGGTAGAGGGTTGAGAATTGAGGGTTGAGGGTTTAATGTATAGGGTATAGGGTTGAGGGATTATGGGTTTAAGGGTTGAGGGATTAGGGTTTAGGGTCCAATGTATAGGGTAGAGGGTTGAGAATTGAGGGTTGAGGCTTTAATGTATAAGGTATAGGGTTGAGGGATTGAGGGGTTGAGGGTTTAAAGATTTAAGGGTTGAGGGTATAGGGTTGATGGATTAGGGTTGAGGTTTGAGGGTATAGGGTTGAGGTATTAGGGTTTAGGGTCCAATGTATAGGGTAAAGGGTGTAATGTATAGGGTAGAGGGTTGAGAATTGAGGGTTGAGGGTATAATGTATAGGGTAGAGGGTTAAGGGATTAAGGGTTGAGGGTTTAAGGGTTGAGGGTTGAGGGCATAGGGTTGAGGGATTAGGGTTTAGGGTTTAGGTTCCAATGTATAGGGTAGAGGGTTGAAAATTGAGAGTTGAGGGTTTAATGTATAGGGTAGAGGGTTGAGGGATTAAGGGTTTAAGGATTGAGGGTATATGGTTGAGGGATTAGGTTTGAGATTTGATGGTATAGGGTGAAGAGTATAGGGTAGAGGGATTAGGGTTGAGGATCTAATGTATAGGGTAGAGGGTTGAGGGATTAGGGTTTAAGGTATACTATTGAGGGTTGAGGATTTAAGGTTGATGCTTTAGGCATAGGGTTTAGGGTTGAGGGATTAGGGTTTAAGGGTTGATGGTTTAAGGCTCATGGGTTTGGGGTTTAAGGGATTAGGGTTTAAGGGATTAAGGTTTAAGGGTTGAGGGTTTAAGGGTTTAATATATAGGGTTGAGGTTAATGTATAGGCTTGAGTGTATAGGGAATTATGGTAAAAATTCATATCACACAAAAAATGAGACATACATAACACTTAAAAGATGTCATAATTGGTCAAATAAAGGTTTCATTGATGTACCTAAACCCAAGCTCATATTGACACATGATAAGAGTTAGGAAAAGTTTACAAAATCAACTTTTTCATAACATGAGCACATTTTGCAGAAGTTGAAATATGACCATTTTTAGAGAAAGTTAAAAAAAACTCACATTATAATGTGAGCAAGTTTAGTCTTGCTCTAAAAATGGTAAAATAGCTAGGACACTCGTGATCCAATGGTGTAGGGGCATTAGGGCCTCATAAGCACTTCTTTTTGTCATTTTTGGTTTTAGGTTGTTTTGTGTGTTTTGAAGTCTCCTAAGGTCATTTATGACCATTTAGAATCATATGGGTTAATTTTGGAGTGTCTGGAGGGTTTTTGATTAAAAATGTAAAAAATGCCAAATGTTGTTAAAAAGTTGCCATGCAACTTTGACAAGTTGTCAAAAAGGAAAGAAACTATTAAAAACAAAAAAAAACATTAATACTAAGTTAGGATTGGTTGTAAATGCAAAAAGACACCCTCAAAAGTTGAATGGAGAGTTGGAAAACTAATTTTTGAAGTTTTGTTGAATAGAAGTAAGTTTTTTTTGAGTTTTCCTAACGCTTCAGTCTATTCTTCTTTCTTGTATGGATTGTACAACCCATTTAGTGATCTAAAACTGATTTTATTGTGTGGGGATGTGAATATTCTTTCTTTTTGTTTTTGTGGCATTGAATTTAATTAAGTATTTTGAAAGATATTGTAGTTTGTTTGAAAGTTGTCAAAACCCTACCTAGGGTAAGTAGTGAGGCAAAATAATTATGTAACTCGGCATCCCATGGTTGGAAAATCACCCAAATGGGTGGGAAGGTCTATAATAATGTACTATACCATGTTTTAAGTTTGCAAGGCCCCAGAACAAAGGTGGAACATGTTTTCTTTCACCAGTAGGTCTGATTTTGGAGTGTATCAGACCCTGTAGCAGCAGTGAAGGAAAATTTGAGTGAAATAAGGAGTGGTTTGGGTTCTTTGTAATTGGTGAAAATGTTGGGAATGTGTGGAGAGGTCTTGTAGACCTATACCTTGGGGTTTTGAGAATTTTTGAAAGGTTAATACAAGTCATTTTATGACTATCCCAAGAGGATTATTTTTGTAGTCATAAGCATGGTGCTAGTGTTCAAGAAAGTTGGTGCTTTGAATGAGTCTTGGTAGTGAATACCTGATGGAAACACCTTTTAAATGTTGTAAGGAGGCCTCCAAGTTAGTGTTTGAGGGTTTGAAGCAGTCTTTAGGCCTTTAATGTTGCCTTTCCTAGTTTGAACAACACGAGTCTTGTCAGCCCTATGAATTGTTGCATTATTGAGTCTCCACAAAGAAGTTGTTATGACCATTCAAGCCCCAAGAAAAGTTTGCCACAAAGTCTACACTATTCCAAGGTGTGTTGGATCAAGCCTCAAGAGTTCAATTCTTAGGGTCTAACGTGGAGCACTTAGGTACATCAAATGAAGTTGGTGTAAGAACCCTGTCATTTTGAGTTATTTTCCTAAAGAAGGTCCTTCCTTTGCATCATCCAAGCCCACATGCTTTGTTATTCTCCTACTTCTACACATGATCCAAAAAAAAAATGCTTTTTGATACTGTTGGGATGAGCACATTCAATTTTTATACATTCCACCACCTTTGCATCAAATTTCCATCACCTTTTTCTGGTTTTCCAAATTAGGAAGGAGGCAATAACGAAGTTTTTACATCAAATTTGATTATATCAACTCAAGTTTCAATGTTTGTAGTGTTGCAATGTTACTTATGATTGAATTGTTATAATTTAACATTATACATTGGTTAATTGTATAGTTTTTAGTAATTCTATTAGAGTTATATACAATTGAACATTGAAAAGGAAGCAAGTTTGTGAAAAGCTATATAGAAAGTTGCAAAATTTGAAGAAAAAGGACATGGATGTGAAGACCTACATAGAAGAGTTATACAAAATAAGCATTAGGCCAGGGCACATGAAAGAATATGTTGATAAAGTTGCAAGTTATTTGAGTGGGCTAAGGGCTAGCCTACAAGATGAACTCAGTCTCACAAGTCCAAGAATAGTAGGAGAGTGCTATTAGTTGGCCATAAAGGCTGGAGACAAGTTGAAAAGGAGAAAAGAAAAGAAAAGTAGAGGTAGGGGAAGGAAAAATTTAAGAGGAAGAGGAAATTTTCTTGGTAGAGGACAATCCTAAAGGTCTCAAGGAGAGACAAGTAAATCACAAGAACAAACATCAGATTCAAGGGGTAGCTTTAGAGGAAGAAGACCAAATTTTAGAGGTAGATTTGGCAATAGAGCAGGCTCAAGTGGATTCACTAGAAAGTGTTACAAATGCAATAAATTTGTAGGCCATAAAGCATGGAAATTCCATGAGGTGCAACCAACTACTTCTTTTAAAGGTGAAAGGAGAAATCAGATTGCACAAGGTGGAGATGATGTTAAAAGTATCAATTCACCATCACAAAATACAGATTCAAAAGTTGGAGAGTACTTATTGATGAGACGGACCTTGATTAAAGTGCCCTTGGATAAGGAACCACCTCAAAGAAAGTCACTCTTCAAGACCACGTGAAAATTTCAAGGTAAATGTTGTAAGGTTGTTATTGATTCTAGAAGTACTGACAATTTGGTTTCAGTTGAAATGGTAGAGAAGTTAAAGTTGAAAAGATTATCTCATGCCACTCCATACAAAGTTTCTTGGTTAAAGAAAGGGCAAAAAGTGTTAGTGAATGAACAAACTTGGGTAGAATTACATATAGGGGGTTATAAGGACAAGGTCTTGTGTGACATCATCCCTATGGATGTTTTTCATGTGCTTCTTGGTAGACCATGGAAATATGGTAGAAATTCCAAACATGATGGTAGAAAGAACACATATGTCATAGAGAAGGATGGAGTCTCATATACCCTAACACCATTGAAAGATGAAGACAAACACCACAAGTAGAATCCAATGTGATGTTGGTAGGAGAGAAGGAATTCATAAAATCCATGGAAGAGGAGAATATAGGTTTTTCCATCATAGTCAAGCATAAGTTTGTTGGGACAACAACAAAGAAAGAAGAGTTGTGTTTGGAAATTCAAAAATTGCTAAAGAAGTATGCTGATATAGTAGTGGATGAATTCCAAAAAACATTGCCTCCTATGAGGGATATTAGTCACCACATTAATTTCATACTAGGGGATAGTTTTCCTAATAAGGTAACATATAAGATGACACCACAATAAAATGAGGAAATTAAGAGACAAGTCCAAGAATTGCTTGATAAGGGGCTAATCAAAGAAAGTCTTAGTCCTTGTTTGGTTCCCACTGTACTAGCACCAAAAAAGGGAGGTGAATGGAGGATGTGTAATGATTCTAGGGCCATCAATAAGATTACAATCAGATAAATGTTCTCCATTCCACACATAGAAGATTTGATGGATTGTTTAGGTGGAGCATGCTACTTTTCCAAAATAGACCTCAAGAGTGGGTATCACCAAATCAGGATTAGACCAAGGGATGAATGAAAGACAACATTTTAGAAAAATGAAGGGCTATATGAGTGGCTTGTAATGCTTTTTGGTCTCTCAAATGCACCCAACACCCTCATGAGGTTAATGAATGAAGTTCTCAAGCCTTTTATTGGTAAGTTTGTTGTGGTTTACCTTGATGATATTCATGTTTTCAGTAAAAATAAGGAAGAGAATTTACACCATTTGGATTTGGTTTTGAGAAGATTGCATGAAGAGAAACTAATGATCAAATTGAAGAAATGTGAGTTTATGAAAATAGAGTTGGTGTATCTTGGTTTTGTGGTTACAAATGACAATTTTAAAATGGATCCCAACAAGGTTGAAGCTATTCGAAATTGGCCTCCACCCAAATCAGTTGTTGAGGTAAGGAGTTTCCATGGTTTGGCCAATTTTTTATAGGAAATTTACTAAAGGTTTTAGTCATGTTTGTGCTCCAATGATTGATACTATAAAGGGGGGTAAAAGAAAGAAGTTTGTTTGGACTAGTGAGGCAGAAAAGAGTTTTGAATATTTGAAAAAGAGGGTAGCAGAGCAGCCCATATTAGCCTTACTAGATTTCAATAAGGTTTTTACTATTGAGTGTGATGCAAGTGGCTATGCCATAGGGGCGGTGTTGAGTCAAGAGGGCAAGCCCATAGCCTTCTTTAGTGAAAAAATCAATGAGGCTAAGAAAAAATACTCTTCCTATGACCTAGAGATGTATGCTTTGGTTCAGTCCTTGAAGAAATGGAGGAATTATCTACTTACAAATGAGTTCATAGTATTTAATGATAACCATGCCCTCCAATTTTTGAATAGTCAAGAGAAACTTAGTCATAGGCATGTTAAATGGGTGGAATACTTGCAAGGTTACACCTTCACCATCAAGCATAAGAAGGGGCAATCAAACAAAGTAGCTGATGCATTAAGTAGGAGGACACTTATGGTGCAAGAAATCCAATTACAAAGTGTAGGGCTTGAAGCACTAAAAGATATGTATGTAGATGATGTTGATTTCAAGGAGATTTATGCATCTTGTAACCAATCTAATGGTGTTCCTCATGAGATAAGTTCTGATTTTCTAATTCAAGAGGGTTTGTTATTCAAAGTGGCCCAAATTTCTATGCCTAAATGTTCTATGAGGGATAATTTGATAAAATAGAAGCATAGTGGTAGTTTTCCAGGCCATTTTGGTCTTGATAAGACCTTGGAGAAGCTAATAAGATACTATTTTTGGCCTAAAATGAAAACTAATGTAAGGAAATTTGTTGAGAATTTTGTTATTTGTCAAAAGGAAAAGGTGTTTAGCACAAATTCAATCTCGTATCAGCCTCTTCCTATTCCAAATAGGCCTTGGGATTCTATAAGTATGGATTTTGTAATGGGCTTACCAAAAACACCTAGAGGTTTTGATTCCATCTATGTTGTAGTAGACCGATTCTCCAAGATGGCATATTTTATCCCATGCAAGAGCACCAAGGATGCATCTTATGTTGCAAGTTTTTTCTTCAAGGAAGTGGTAAGAATTCATGGTTTACCTTTGAGTATTGTTTTAGATAGAGATAGTAAATTTGTTGGGAATTTTTGGAGAACTTTGTGGAAGAAACTTGGAACTAATCTAAGTTTCAACTCTACCTATCACCCTCAAACTGATGTGAAGATTGAAGTGATTAATAGGAGCCTTGGTAAAATCTTAATATGTCTTACAAAAGAGAATTCTACTCAATGGTATCTGATCTTGTCTCAAACAAAATTTGCATATAATGATTCAGTGAAGAGAAGTGTGGGTAAGAGTCCTTTTAAAGTTGTTTATGGTTTGCATCCTAGAGGAGTCTTTGAATTGAGGGATATCAATGGAATGGAGACAATGAGTGTTGAGGGTGAGAAATTTGTTGTGGCTATGAAGGAGATTCACCAACAAGTCAAGCATCACCTACAAAGAAGTGTGGACAAATACAAAAAACAAGCTGATATGAAGAAGAAATAAGTCCATTTAAGGTTGGAGATTTGGTTCTAGCTCATATAATAAGGAAGAGATTTCCTAAGGGATAGTAATCCAAATTGTGAATGAAGAAAATTGGTCCATGTAGGGTTGTTCACAAGTTTGGTCTCAATGCATATGAGATTGAATTACCAAGTGGGGTTGGCATTTCACCTATATTTAATGTATCTAACTTGTACCCTTTCAAAGGGGATGTTGTTGTAGGTAATGGCATAGGTTACCAAGAATTTGAAGATGAAGAATGGATCCAAGACCTTCCTCCCAACAAAAATTTGGAGTTGGAGTGCATCCTTGATACAAAGGAATTCAAGAAGACAAGAAAAGCAACCTATTTTAAATACTTGGTCAAATGGAGGGGTCTTCCTATGGAAGATTCTACTTGGATGTTTGAAGCTGATATTATAAAGGATGGATAGACTATTGTAGACCTGCACTCAAGTGGGACTTGAGTTTTTCTTCCCCTTGGGTGTATGGTGCAAGGGCATCAGGGCCTCATAAGAACTTATTTATTTCATTTTGAAGTCTCCTAAGGTCACTTATGACCATTTAGAATCATATGGGTTCATTTTGGAGTGTTTAGAGGGTTTTTGTTTAAAAATGTAAAAATTGCCAAATGTTGCTAAAAAGTTGCCATGCAACTTTGAAAAGTTGTCAAAAAGGAAAGAAACTGTTACAAACAAAAAAAACATTACTACTCAGCTAGGATTGGTTTTTAGTGCAAAAAGACACCCTCAAAAGTCGAATGGAGAGTTGGCAAACTAATTTTTGAAGTTTTGTTGAATAGAAGCAAGTTTTTTTTTTTCCTTTTCTGAGTTTGCCTAACGTTTCAGTCCGTTCTTCTTTCTTGTACAGCCTGTATGACCCATTTAGTGATTTGAAATTAATGTTACTATGTGGGGATGTGAATCCTCTTTCTTTTGGTTTTTCTGGCATTGAATTTCATTAAGTATTTTGAAAGATATTGTAGTTTTTCTTAAAGTTGTCAAAACCCTACCTAGGGTAAGTAGTGAGGCAAAATAATTATGTAACTCGGCCTCCCACCATTGGAAAATCACCAAAATAGGTGGGAAGGTCTGTAATAATGTACTCTACCATTTTTTAAGTTTGTAGGGCCCCTCAACAATGGTGGAGCATGTTTTCTTTCACCAATAGGTCTGATTTTGAGTGTATCAGACCCTGTAGCAATAGTGAAGGGAAGTTTGAGTGAAATAAGTTGTGGTTTGGGTTCTTTGTGATTGGTGAAAGTGTTGGGAATGTGTGGATAGGTCTTGAAGACCTGTACCTTAGGGTTTTGATCATTTTTTAAAGGTTAATACAAGTCATTTTATAACTGTCCCAAGAGGACTGTTATTTAATCATAAGCATGGTGCTAGTGTTCAAGCAAGTTAGTTCTTTGAATGAGTCTTGGTTATTGAATACATGATGGAAACACCTTTCAAATATTGTAAGGATTCCTCCAATTCAATGGTTGAGGGTTTTAATTAGTCTTTATTGATTTGGATTTAGGTGTTGGCAACACAAGGGCAGACAACTGAGACAAGGGGGGGGGGGGGGTGAATCAATTGTCACAAAATTTTAATCTTATTAAAATTATTAACCCTTATTCTTAGATTTGAGTAATAAACATGAAAACATAAATCAAAAACACATCAAAAACACACATAACACCAATGTTTTTGCGTGGAAACCCTGTTAGAGGAAAATCACGGTGGAGGTTAATCCACAATTTTATACTCTGTTAAAAGTATAAGGATAATAAATGAGGAATGCACATGCATTCAGGCACATTGCCTAGAGCTCACTACTCAAATACAAAGGAAGACTCACTGTCTTACATAAAAATTCAAATTAAATCCATCTGAAGATTTGGAACCGAGAAAGTAGCATATGCTAATGCCTAATTATAGTTCCGGTTAAGCACATGAACACTTCTTCACTCTTCTTCACACTCTGCTCTGCCTTCAAATGATTTGAACTTTATTAGCACATAGCACTCACACACTTCACATCATACATATCTCAAATGAGATAAACAATCACAGATTGTATACATCTAAAAATTGTCATTATAAATCAAGCCTGTTAATTAATTAAATATGAATTATTTAATTAATCTTCGAAAGTCATCTACATATAAATAAATTTAATTATTTATTTATCTTGTTCATTTTTCTAAATCTTCTAGTTTAATTAATTAAATAAGTTTATTTAATTATTGATATCTTCTTCTTAATTAAGTTAAATAAATTTCATTATTTATTTATATTAATTATTATGATTCTAAATTTGAATTTTCAAATAATAGAATATTCCGCTAACTCATCCTTCACTCCATATTTAAACTAAATATTATAAATATTTAATTTATGTGTGTGAGAATATGTGGACTAATTAAAATGGTAAATCAACACACCAATGAAAAATTAAATCAAAGGAAACTAATTAAAAAGATAAAACAAACTCTAAATAACAACTCCTTCAAAAGCGTTTCATTGTCCTCTATCTCCAAGGATTCGATGCAAGTTACTGGCTCTCAGTTGGTGTAAGCAACAGCTTGTTGGAATGACAACTTAGGAGAATGATATTATGCAACAATGCATGTTTTTTGCTAAATGATTTGAGCTATGATATGAAACTAAAATGCTATGAACTTGAGATGCTATGCTAAAATGCTGATTTGAATGCAACTATAATAACTGCGCTAAATTCACAAAATCTAGGATTATATCTACTCACAAAAGGGCTGTATTTATAGATTTTTGGAGGCAAAAATCTAGTTGGTAAAGATCAATGATCAAATTCAAACCTGTCAAGATGAACGATGAGAGATTTTTGAAGTTGAGAGAAAGATGGAAGGTTGAGAGAATAATGGAGGAATGTTTTCAACCCACAAAACCATCCTCATTCAAAAATGTATACAAATTGCCATTGCCGGGTAATAGGTTTATGCTCTCCCCTTTATTGGGTGACCAAAACACCAGACTTACCTTTTTCATTTTTTGCATTTCATGTTTTATTACATCCTTTAGAAGGCCTGCCGTAGTGGGAAAAAGTAATCACCCTACAGGAACAACCTAAGTGGGAACAACCAAAGCCAAGTTTTCCAACCCACTCTAATCAAAAGTGAATTTTGGGGAAACCCATATTCAACGGAAGTGAGCAAGATAACCATCCCCAAAATATTTGTTCTAAAGATTGGGAGGTCTCGTGAGGGAGTTTATCTATTGCCACACAAAACGGATACCTTTACTATGAACCATAGTGTAGAAAGCCAATCGTGTCAGTATCCAAACATCATAATAATCACAATGCAAGGGGAGGGAAGAATCTGTCCCCAAGACACTCACCATATAATTTCCATGGATTGTTTTCTCAAGGGATAGAGAAATATAACCTTGAGTATGCACCTGGAAAAGACAAAAGCACAGGCGCCCTTTAGGGGGTGACACAACTATGTGAGTCAACACACTTTTAAGATATGGGTCGTGGTTGCTATGATGAACTTTTTTGACAAATAAGAGTGAGTCTATCTGAAGTGTTTATTTTGTTCAATACTCGTGAAAATCTCAAGAACATACACTCTTTGTTTAGGTTTTAAGATTTACAAACAACTATTTTCCACTATATGCCGTGTTTTTCCAAATTTAAATCAAATAAAGATCATCCAAAAACATCAAACTGTCAAAAAATGTCTATCTCAATGCAGTAATTGGATAGTTTAGCGCATCTGTAGTCTTTTTTAGCACATCTGTGCTTTGTTTCGACGCATTTATGCTCCGATTTGGCACATTTATGCTCTATTTCGGTGCATTTATGCTCTGTTTTAGCCCATCTATGCTCTATTTCAACGCATTCATGCTCTAGTTTAGTGCATCTATGCTATGTTTCAACACATTCATGCTCTATTTTAGTGCACACCTGCAACAGTCTAGTGCATAGATTGATAGTTTAGCGCATCTACTAAAAAAATTAGCGCATTTGTTTTTTGAACCTGGGTAATATTTGACACCCGATTTTTTTTTCATTCAGTCTAGTCTTTTTCTATGCTCAGGGTCTAGAAGTCTACAACTTTTGCCAAGAAGTCCCTAGAGAAGAAGATTAAGAAGCCAAAAAAGTGTCTCAATCATAAGAAGCTATTGAAAAAGAGAAAGTTTTTATAAAAAAGTCGAAAAGTTTTGCTTGAACACAAAATTTTTATTCATCGATATCACGACTTTGTTAGAGGTTTCACTGACGATTTTGCCTTAGAACCGTTATATTCACGATCTTTATTTCAAAGAAGAGACATTTCTCAAAGGCATAATCACAGTCAACCTATTCGGTCATCTTTTATCCCCCAACCAACAATTTTGTACTCTACTCATCCCAATCAAGTTTTGAAATAGGGAGCTTAGGAGCATTAGGTATTTATCAAAAATCCTTATTTTTACAAAATGATGATCAAACCTCACAAAGTCAAACATCATCTTTATGTTTGATTTTTAGTTTAATTCCCACAAATAGGATTATCATCCTTTCAATCAGGGAATCATGAACTAAAGATTAGAAATTTCATAAGTCACATCAATATAATCTTCATTCTATTCCAACTTAGATATCCATGAAAATTGCACTATTTTATTTTTTTATCAAAGTTAGTGGAAATTTGGAAAAAGATTATGCCTGTTGTCACAAGATATCGAAAGCACATAGATGAGGACGAAAGGGAAAGTACATTAAGCAACATGGGTGATAAAAGCAATAGTGGCGATAAAGAAGAAAATCCTTTTCACAAACTTCGGACTCGGAATAATCTGAATAATGATGAGATAACAAAAGAAATGCTTCGAGAAGCAGAACAGGATCCTCAATTCCATACTCTCATGGATAGAGTTATGGAACAACAAAGAAAGATCATTGGCCAATCAAGGAGCTAAGTTACCTGTTCATTTTGACACGAAAAGGATTAGAGAGGATCCTAAGGCCCCCCTTAATGATTTTAGTGCTCTTACTCAACAGATAAGAACATTACAAGGGAAAATAAAATAAATACAAGGGGGTACAACAAAGAAATATGTTTTGGAGGATATCTGCCCATATCCATTTGACATGAGTCTTACCATGAATCCTTTTTCAAAACATTGCGAGATCCCAAAGTTTGATAGGTATAATGGAAAAACAAATCCCATTGATCATGTGAGGGATTTTTGAAACATGAGCTTAGAATTCACTCATGAAGATACATATCTAATGTGATTGTTTCCACGAAGTCTGGGTGGACAATCTATGGAGTGTATTTCCAAGATCACTCCCCCCATCAAAACATTTAAGGAGTTAATCAATAAGTTCATATTGCAGTACTCCTATAATATACAACACCAGATAACCATGCTTGATTTATGTAGAGTAAAAAAAATATTGGGGAACCTTCACCACATTCTTACAAAGGTGGAGAAGGTTGTTCACAAGATATTCCTGTCCTATTCCTGAAAAGGAAAAGACGGAAATCTTTATCGACAGTCTGAATCAAGAGATGATTTATAGGCTAAATCTCCATTGTCCTCAATCATTTGAAAAATTGATTCAAAATGCAATTACCATTGAAGGTAAATTTGTCAAGCATGGAGTTTTAAAGCTTGATAAAGAAAGTCCAAATTCATACAACAACAATAGCAACAATGACGACAAGTCATGATTTTGGACTCGAAATAAAAATGTTATGAATGATGGGGTGGTAGATGCTAACAACATGAATGTGAAGCCTATCGTTCTCAATGTATCAGGTGTCCAACGCTCCCATAATGCTGTAAATTCTAGTAACTAAGGTAATAATTCCAACCAAGGAAATATGACCAACAATCGCAGTAATAATCTTGGCAATAATCAAAATTCAAATGTGCCTAGATCTCAATTTTTTTTCAAATCGATAGAGTTTTAATCCCCTAGGCTAGTCTTTGGAATCAATTCTTAAAGAAATGTTGAATTAAAATGCTATTACATTGACACCACAAAGAGATTATGAGCCTCGAGTTAAACCACCATCATGGAATGACTCATACTATTGCGATTATCATAGATGCAAGGGTCATAAGACGAGTAATTGCCAAGGGTTAAAGAATCTCGTTCAAGATCTGATTGATAACCGTACCATAACGGTTGAGGGACATAATGCCAATGATGATCATCAGGCATTCAAGGATCCTCTCCCCAATTATAAGAAAGGGTAATCTTTGGGTGACAAAGGCAAGAATGTGAATCATGTCTACGACACCATTATCAATCATATTTACACTGACAATCAACAAGTCAATGCTATTAGGATAAAAGGAAAGAAAGAATATCGAGAGGTTAATGCTACCACAAGGGGATAGGCCAAAATCATTGTAAAAGGAAGTTCATAAAAGGTGGCGATTCCCCCTCCAAGTCAGTTCAATTTGGTCGATCAACTACGAAAAACATTGGCCCAAATTTCTATCTTGGAGCTGCTCAAAATATCACCAGCATAGAAAGACATTCTTGAAAAGGAACTCGTTGAAACAACTGTGTCTCCTGATCTGGATATCAAAAAATTTCAAACCATGGTGGGACACTTTTCCACACCCACATGTTTATCCTTTGTTGAAAAGGATGATTCCTCCATGACCCATCCCCATAATTTATCACTTTATCTAGAGGTCATGGTTCATAAAGCCCAAATCAGATGCATTTTAATAGATGGGGGTGTAACGTAGATGAAATGAATGCTGCAATCAAATATGGTTAAATATAATATAACATTCATAAATCTAAATCAAACAACAAAGAATGAGATAAATGAACTAAACAGTAAATAAAACAATAATCAGAACAGTCTCACCAAATATCAATCCACTTCCTCGAATTATCTTGATTGTCCTTCTCCATTTTGCTGTGTTGGTATTCTTGCCCTCATATTTTCTGTATGTATGCAAGCATAGCTTAGATGTATGTCTAAGCAAAATATCAAAGATTATAAGTTCTTCTAAAAAGTATATAGATTTCGGGAGGAGGAATACTGGCAAAGATCAACCAATTTATAGAAAGTTGGTTTTCAAATGATCGACTCAGATTCAAAAGAGAGATCAATGATCGAGATTGATGAATTCCATGCGATGTGAGTTCTGTGTCAGTTAGAACATGAGTTATGAAATTATATAGGATAAATATTAAGTTAGAATAATAATTTAATCTGGTGTTAAGACTTTTCAAAAATATTTAAGAACAAGAGTTCAAGATTAAATAAATGATTTAATCTTCAATTGGAAGTCTTCAAAAATAGAAGAATTAGACTTTGAATGTCAAAGATAAAGTTAGAACTTGGAGAATGACTTGTTTGAATGCACACATGAATTAATTAATAAAATAAAGATATTTAATTAATAAATATGTTCATGCATATGAGTTAGAACTAGTTAATTGACTGGTTGTGATAGAGAGTCCTTTCGTAGAGATGATCAGATATCGAATCCAGAGATAACTGGAAAATTTAAATAGATCTCGAGTCAGATGGTGAGTAAATAATTAGTCAATTGGACGACAAAAGAATGTGACAAAAATAATTAATTATGAATTAAATGTTAATTTAATTCAAAATTCGAAATTGAAATATTTAATTAAATAAATAATGATTTATTTAATTGACTGTTGAAAAGGTTAATTGAATAATTAAATAATGAATATTTAATTATAATTGAAATATAACAAAGGGGTTAATTAAATAATAAATTATTTAATTAAGAAAGAGAATTAATTAGTTAGCAACATAATTAAATAAATATGATTTATTTAATTAATCAAAGTTGAGTAAGGGTCATAATGAATTAATTAAATAATTAAAAGGTTATATAATTAATAGAGAAAAGATGTGTTTAGAAAGTAATTAAATAATTAACATTATTTAATCATGACCATGGACATTAGAAAATTATGTCAAAAGTGGTACTCGTAGGCCTAGACCAATTTTTGGTTTCTACAATTTGCCCCTCTTTGATACAATGTTGTTTATTGCATTTTGTCAAAGAAAATCGTTAGAAAATATGCCCCAACCGTGCCCCGGTATGAAATAGATTAGGGTATGCCCCTTCGGGAAAATTTTGAAAATTTTGAAAATTTTCAAAAAAAATCAGGAAATATTCTCAATAAGTCAATTTGATATTAAAAAATGCTATGGAGTTGACGAAATTGAATTTGGAAGTATTAGGGACGTGTACGAGTCGATGGAAGATGGAAGTTTACGTGGCCAATAGACAAGGTCAAAAGAAATGCCACCCAAACCGTAGGTATAAATACAATTTAGGGTGAAAATCAATTCATTTGCACCCTTTAGATTTGAAGAATTGAGAATTTTAGCTCTGAGCATTCGATGAGATGTCTCTAGTTCCCTACACCCAGTATTGCGGATATCGGATCTGGAGCTTCCGATGACCAGTCGATGTAGGACCCCCGATATGTACCCTAAAATGACCTCTTGATTTTTTATTTTGCACGTAGTTTTAGGTGTTTAAATTTCATTTTACAGATGCAATTTTTGAAAGTTCAACACATATGCGTTCGTACGCAACACATCTGCTTGCAAAATGACGCATATGTAAGAAGATGTTTAGGCATTGTTAGGACATTTAGGGAATAAACACATTTGTCTTTTTATGCACCGCATTTGATTATATGCATCACATATGAATTTAGCTTAGGTGCATATAGGAATTTGAATCGCATTTGAGAATGTGAATCACATATGCGTATTCGATAGATAGCAAATGTGCACCGCATATGATAATACTTACATGCATTTGGTTTTTGGTTGAATTGCCTAATTTTTCACGCATTTGAAATACGTAATGGATATGCTTAGTTGTTCGATGCATGTGCACTTATGGACCACATTTACAATTAAGACTGATGCATATGATATGTGCATCACATATGATTTTAAAACGATGCATTTGACTGTCAAATTTTTGAATTTTTTTTTGATAGAAAAGTAGAATGATTTAAAGTTTGAGACCTTGTTTGAATGCACTTTGCAGGTTATCCTAGATCCTATTTATACTCAGGAGTCACAACCAGATATGTTGGAGCTGAGAGATTGATTAGTGAGCACAAATACACGCTTACTATGGAGACTGGGACTTCATCATGTGTTGAGGGTTGATTGTTTCTTAACACCTAGGATTTTCCAACATGAATTTTTACAAAATAGAAAGAGGATGTGTATATGATTCTTAGATTTCCCATCAGAGGAGAGAGTGATGTACGATACACAACGTGGATATAAAGAGATTACTAGATTTTATGTATATGATGATATTAGGAGATTAGGAATAGAGCATTACAAGATTAGATGGCAGGTGCTAGAAAACAAATATGAGTGTATTGATTGTATACTATGTACATTGATTGGTGGGATAGTTCTTCCTGACCGTCGGGGTCATGGATTTCCTGTCGAGTGGGGGGAGATGTTAGTTGGGATGCTGGAGAGAGAGGTTGTGTATGCTTGGGGTCCCTGTCTGTTGGGCATGTTATATTTCCATATGCATGATATAGTATATAGAGATGCACAGTCGATGAGCTGCGAGATTACTCTTCTCATGGTTTGGGCATGGGAGTGTATTGCTATGTTTCGTCCTCCTATTACTACTGAGTGAGAAACTAGATCTCCTTATGTTTTTCGATATGCAGGAAACATCACACAGAGTCATGTAGGAGATACAGGTTTTTGGAGACATGCACAGGACACATTGGTTTAGTTTACATGGAGGCCTTACATAGATTGTGAGAGATGGTCGGATGAGGATAGGCATTTACCCTACTATCAGCAGACATAGTACCTGATTGGGAGGCTATTTCTAGTGTGCATATCATAGATAGACATCTTCCAAACTGTGTTTTGAGACAGTTTGGTGAGGCGCAGGATGAGCCTAGAGGATGAGCAGAGTTTGTTGGATCATCTAGAGAGGTTCCTTTATGGGGGCCTATGATACCAGTGGCTACTGCAGAGTAGAGATTCAGGCTTTACAACCTTTACAGTGGGGCTGGAGGGGTGGAGCAATGGATCTTGTTACTATAGCTGCATATGATACCTGGTGGGTAGAGCATCATCCCGTGCCTTACATAGATCTGGATCAGCCGACACCAGTGGAGAGATGAGGGATAGGGCTGAGAGGGTGGTGCAGAGGTAGAGGTGGTGGAAAAGGTGGTGGTGATGATGGTAGAGGTGGTGGTGGTAGACGAGGTCAAAGAGGATGGAGAGGTGGTCAGGTAGGTGGATTATCACCTATCCGAGAGGTTGAGGCTAAGGACGTACCGATGTTGGACCTCAGGGGTGGAGCAAAGGATGAGATTGGAGGTGAGGATGTTGTCGAGGAGGCAGTTGCAGAGGATTATGCAGAGGTAGAGATTGATAGAGAGGACCATGCAGAGGAGGAGGAGGCCGAGAGAGAGTACATGGACATTGATCCTCTTGGCATTCTAGCAGGTTATGGAGAGGATGATGTGGAGGAGGAGATACCCATGGAGGAGCGGGAGAGAGAGAGCTCCAGGATAGGATAGTAGAGGGGAGATGGGATGAGGAGGCTCCTAGAGATAGTGGTAGGGATTCATTGGAAGAGAGGTTGAGAGTTGTTACTGCAGAGCGGGATTCTTTACAGATGGAGAGAGATAGTGCTCTCATGGAGAGAGATCAGGTAGTAGCTCAGAGGCAAGAGACAAAGCAGGAGTATACATAGATTAGGTGCCTCTGCACTGGTACCCCATCCGATGGATTCACTCATGAGCTAGTCAGAGCAGTAGAGAGGGCTTCATATTACAAAGATCTATATGAGTCAGTGGTTCCAACTGAGAGATGAGATCCTAGCTTTTTAGAGGTATGCAACCAGAGATCACAGAGCATGATTCAGACTAGGACACAAAGCACGAAGGGTGTGGAAGGACCATCGAGGACAAGTCCATATGACAGGTCTTCCACCTCATAGAGAGTACCTCCGAGGCAGTTTCCTCCATGTTTACCACATGGTAGTAGCAGTAGTGGGACACATTGACACTTTCATATTTGTGGACATGGTATTTTGATCAGAGAGCCTATGAGCTCCTTTTTATTTATGGATACATTCTGACATTGTACTGTGACACACGTTATTTTGAGCGATATATATGTGATTTTTGGCGGCTTCTATATGATATGCAATTCTATTGTATGATGATGCATTTTTTTTTCTATATGATTATGTTTCCTAGATGATGTATGTACATGTGTTATGGATGATGGTTTCTACATTATGATGTGTCTATGCAGTCTATGATATCATGATTCTATATGATGATGGATGTAATGTAATTTTATGATAATGGGATGCAATGTGATTTTTATACAATGCTATCTACATGAGATGGTTATATACATGTAATATTTCCATTATAATGTACCTTATGATGATTGAATGCCGATTATGCTATTATTTTCCTAGATATGCAATGGGTATGTCTAATGTTCCTACTTGTTTTAAAAGCAACATAACTATATGATGTAATATATATAGACATATGACACTGTTTAAATAGTTCTTATAGAATGTATGCATATGCAGATTATCTATTTTTTTTTTGTTGTGTCACAGGACTATCATTATGTCGGATAGGCGAAATGTTAGCATGGATGATTTAAAAATGTTAGTAAGAAATAAATAATGTTGATTGAAAGGACATATGATATTCAATATTTTTCCATATATACACTAAGCTTTTCATTTTATCATCATTGGGCGGGACTGACACAAATGGATAGTACACACCATGATATAAGATAGACCATAGTGTACAAAGTCATCCACCTGCAAAAACAAATAGTCATAGATAAGGAGTGTCTTAACTCATACTAAGGGCAAGATTGCCCCAATCATTTTGTCTAGACATACCGCATACAACAAAAAAATAAAAATGAGTCATGATACGTCATTGCTCCTCTAAATCCTTTATGGGACATCCTTGAGGAAACTAGTAACATGACTCAAAATCTAAAGTTTAAAAGATAGTTGAAAGACAATAGTCAAAGAAAAAGAGTCCAGAGACATCCTTGCTTCTCTAAATCCTTCAAGGGACATCCTTGAGAAAGCTAGTAACCGGACATATGCACAAATCGATCAAAAGATAAGACAAAGTAAGATATAAAGTCAAACAACCAATAAAATTATTTGCCAAAACTTGATCTTGTGTAATTGTTTGATGGTTGACATAGCTCGATGTGAGGGATGACACATACCGTATAAGACGTTGAGTCTGGTTTCAACTTGGTGACTATCTATGTAAGGCATGACAAAGCCTAGTTTCATAAGACACATGTCATATAAGATGTTTGAGCCTGATGACATTGATGTGACAAGCTACATGAGACTATGACAATTGATGATGTTCATTGACAAGAAAGACATATCTTGTTAAGACATAAGTTGATCACTTTGACAATGTGTTTAATTTTGACTTGATGAAAGTTTTGAGATGCTTGTCTTGTTGATGCATGACTTGTTTTGATGTTTTGACTGTTATAAGTGTGTGTGTGTGTGTGTTGAAAGTGTATGACTTGAGATGATATACCCTAAAGGACTAAACTAATGTGGCCTTGGGGGCTCATCGATTAATTAGCCTTGCCTATGTTGTACACACAGAGACCACATAGTTCGACCATACTTTAACTAACATAACTGACTAAAAATATGTACTTAAGTTGATGATATGCAACGTGTGTGATAATGAATGTGATAAAACCTATTGGAGTGACCTAGTGCGGCCTTGAGGGCTCATCGATTGATATCCTTGCCTATGTTGTACACGCAGAGACCTCGTAGTTAGACATGACCAATGAATTTGATAAATACAAAGAATAAGTCATGATTTTATGTGTGTAAGACATGAAAAACCTAGATAGACATACCTAATGCCTCAGGGGCACATTGAATGATGGCCTTGCCTATGTCCAGTCGTAGAGGCAACGTAGTTTGACTATGTCTATGACTGACTTGACACAACTGACTCCATCTCTATTTTTGGGATTTTTGAAATGTTTTTTATTTTTTTAATTTTTTTTTGTCTTTTTGAAGTTTGTTGATGTTTTTTAGATTTTTTCATGATATTTTATGATGTTTTTGAGCTTTTTTCAGGATATTTTTTGATGTTGGGTTGCTATGTACAAGGTCCACATGACATAGAACAAGGATTTTCCCCCAGTTGAGAATAAGAAATATACGATGGAGTGGGGAGATGAAGTAGAATTGATGTCAATCGTTCCAAGTAATGGATAAGACAAAAATTTATTATGAGTGAAGGTGAAAATTCTGATTGGAATGGTGGTAGATGAAGGAGCGAAGTTGACTACACATGGCGCCTGTTTGCCAGGTTTTCACCATGCTACTTATCCATAACGCCACTGAATTGGTTTTCACTATTGAATGAATTATTTCTCTTTACTATTTTGTTGTTTTTCTAATTTTTTTGGTGTTACAAAGACGCCTGTTTGCCAGGTTTTCATCAAGGTAACCATTTTTTTTTGTATTTTCCCCGATTAAGACATAGTTCTAAGAAGCTACGCATAGAACTTCTTTAGATGAAGGCTATTGATTGGTGACAAAAGTGGTTCTCCTTCGAGGGTAGAGAGTTGATACGCTCTTGATCCAAAAGCTTCAGTGACAATATAGGGCCCTAACCAGTTAGGTTCAAACTTACCTGGTTTCTCTCGTTCAACTTGATTCTTGGGGTTCTCCATTAAGACTAGGTCACCAATGTCAAAATGTTGATTTAGAACTTTCCTATTATAGCCACAATGAAGACCATTATGATATGCTTGCAAATGATCTAGTGCCTTTTGGCTTCGTTTGTCTAGTAATTCTAACTCCTGTAATATGGATACACGGTACTCTTCATCATTAATATGACCTTTCAAGGATACCCTCAGGGAAGGAATTTCAACCTCAATAGGTAATATAGATTTAGATCCGAATACTAGGGAGTATGGAGTGGCGCCGATGGGAGTACAGATACTTGTGCGGTAAGCCCATAAGGCAGGATTAAGCTGTAAATGCTAGTCATGACCAACATCATTGACAATCCTTTTTAGGATTCTGATTATGGTTTCATTAGATGCCTTAGCTTGGCCATTACCTTGTGGGTAATATGGAGTGGAAAAATGATGTTTGATATGGAATTCCTCAAATAGATGGAAAAATTCTTTGTTTTTGAATGAACGACCATTGTCTATGATAATGGATTGAGGTACCCCATACCGAAAAATTATGTAGTTTAGGATAAACTTGGATATTTGTGTGCCAGTTATGTAGGTCACGGGAAGAGCTTCAATCCATTTGGTGAAGTATTCAATGGTGGTTATGATGAACTTATGGCCATTGGATGATGGAGGGTGTATCTTACCTATGAGGTCAAGTCCTCATTGGGAAAAGGGCCATGGTGATGTAATTAGACGAAGCTCCTGTACTGGTGTGCATATCAAATCTCTGTGTATCTGACACTATCAATATTTATTTACAAAGATATATGAGTCCCTTTCCATTGTAGGCCAATAATAACCTAATCTCATAATCTTATGGGCTAAAGTAGGACCGTTAGAATGGGATTCACATATACCCTTGTGTACCGCTCTCAAGGTTGTTTGTGCTTCTTCAACATTGAGACATGTCATTAAGGTGTTATCTAAGGTACGTCTATACAGGGTATCTCCGATGATGGTGTATTTGGTAGACTTATGGATAAAGGTTCTACGTTGGTTTTTTGACAAGTCTAGAGGTAAGATTTGGGAATTTAGATAGTCGTATACATATTTGTACCAAGGGGAATTAGGAACAACAATCGTATACACCATCACATAATCGGGGACATCATAGGTAGGGACCAATAGCTGTTCGACCAAAAACTCAAATTTAGGCACGTTGCTAGGAATATCCAATAAGGAACCCATGGTTGCCATAGCATCTGCTGCCCTGTTCTGAATGCGTGGTATTTGTTGAAAGGTGATGTCATCAAAATACTACTTGAAACTATCGACCATGCACTTGTAGGGTGAAAGTTTCTCATCTTTAGTTTCATAATCATCATTTAATTTTTGGACTATTAGCTGAGAATCCCCATAAACATGTAGACTCTTAATCTTCCATTGGGTTGCCATTCTTAGTCCTGTCACTAAGGCTTCATATTCCACTATGTTGTTGGTGCAAGGGAAAGAAATCCTGAATGATTTAGAAATAGTATCGCCTTGAGGTGGAACAAATAGTATGCCTACTCCTGAACCACGATTAGTATGTGACCCATCAAAGTATAATTTCCATTTGGTTCTAGTGTCAAATTTGAAGATAAACTCGTCAGGAAAATATGCCACTAAAGGATGGTTTGCCTTCATGGGTGCAGCCGATAATTGATCTGCAATTACTTGTCCTTTTATAGCTTTCCTCTCCACATATTGGATGTCATATTCACTAAGTATCATCACCCATTTAGCCAATCGGCTTGTTAATGCTACTTTGCTTAGGAGATATTTGAGAGGATCAATCCTTGCGACCAACATGGTTTGGTGGTTTAGCATATAGTGCCAAATTTTTTGAGTAGCAAAGACTGCCACAAGATAGGCACGTTCTAAGTTACTATAGTTTAGTTCATATCCCACCAAGGTATGACTGATGTAGTACGCTGCCCTTTCATGACCTTAATCATCATTTTATGCGAGAAGGGCTTCTAATGTTGATTGAGTTGCTAAAATGTATAGTATCAAAGGTCTGCCATTTGTAGGTGGCATTAACATAGGTGGAGCAAGTAGATAATCCTTGATCTATTGGAAAGCTTCTTGATACTTAGGTGTCCACACAAATGGTACTCCTTTCTTGAGAAAATGTTGAAATGGATGTATTTTGTCTGCTAGTTGTACTATGAAGCGCTTGATAGACTATAATCTTCGTTGTAGTGTTCTTAGCTGACCAATACTGGCTGGAGGAGGCATTTATATCATAGCTTTTACCTTTGCTGGGTCTACTTCAATGCCTCTTCTAGAAATGATATACCCTAGAAGTTTTCCTGATTTCACTCTAAAGACACATTTCTTTGGATTTAGTTTGACTTTGTAATTCTCTAGCCTTTGGAATATCTTGTCTTGAACTTTCAAATGATCTCCCCTTGTTACTGATTTAGCTATTATGTCATCGACATAGTCTTCCATGAGAGTATGTACAAATTCATGAAAAATAGTTGTCATTGCATGTTGATATGTAGCTCCTGCATTTTTGAGCCCAAAAGGCATAACATTCCAACAGTATGTTCCCCACGAACACGTGAAAGCTGTATTATGTTGGTCTTCAGCTATGATTTTGATTTGGTTATACCCGGAGAAACCATCCATGAGGGATAGCTTCTCGTATCCTACTGTAAGGTCCATTATCATGTCAATTTTCGGCAAAGGGAAGTCATCCTTAGGACATTCCTTGTTGATATCTCAAAAGTCTATACAAATGCGGATGCCCCCAGTTGGTTTAGTCATTGGCACAAGATTTGAAATCTAGTCTACATAGTCTATGGATCTTATGAATCTGACATCCAATAGTTTCTTAAGTTCTGCTTTGACCAGTAGAGTAATTTGTGGATGCATTTTCCTTAACTTCTATTTGACGGGCTTAATACCTGGCTGCAATGGTAAATAATGCAATATAAGGTCTGGATCCAGCCCAGGCATGTCAACATACGACAATGCAAAGTTTATCTATCTCTTTGTGAAGAAGTCTAGAAACTCTTGTTGTTCTATCTCTGTCAAAGAGGCTGCAAAGTATATTACCCGAGGGTTTTCTTTTGTGTTTATGTTGACTTCAATAAACTCCTCTACTAACATCAGTGACTTTTCCTGAGCAATGAGGATAATATTCAAACCTCCATCCTTGGGTGCCTCAAAGAGGTTTTTGCCCTCAGATATGTCCTTTATTTTTACTATTTATTCATCCTAAGGCGCTTTTCAGTTTTCACCTAGGGACTCGTCATTTTGCTCATTTTCATTATTTTTATTTTTATTTTCATTTTTGTGACTAGAGGTGTAAATAGACTCCCCAAAATATGTTTTGTCATCCAATACTATGGTAAAGCCAACTTTATGATCCCCTCTTGGTATGCCTTCTCGAAGTCCCATGAACTCAGCTATTGCTTCATCATTCTCAAATATGTCTAAGATGGGTGTACCTTGTTGATCCCAATTGATAAGTTGGGGATATACGAGGGGCATTTCATCATTGGAGTTATCAAAGGTGGAAGTTGACAAGGTGAATATAGAGTGGTTAACATGGTCACAAAAGTTTTGGACTAACTCCTTGTTATTTTTCCTATGGGTAGGTAAACTCTGATGTGGGAATATTGTAATGGCTAGGTCGTTAGAAGATGGTTCGTCAGGTGCCCAAGAAGCAAGATCAAGGGTTTCCCAATAATAATGCTTAATCCATTCTTCTGTGGACAAGGGCTTCTTATTACGGGGGCTAGATGGATTTGGTACGGGTTTTATCATTTGGTCTAGTTCTCCAAATAGCTTATCTAGGTTCATGGTGCTGGTAGAGGAAAGGGAATCCCATTCATAGTTGCTTGAGTCAGGGGATTCATCGTAAACTAGGTCAAGTGGTTCATGAGATATCTTGATGTCTTCATAAGCACCTACTTCCTCTTGAAATGGTGATGAAGTACTAGGAAATCTAATTCTAAGCAGTTGAAACCCTAACCCTAGGCCTTTCGATTGTGGTGAGATGGTGATTGGTTTCATCCTTCCATTTTGATGTATTCCTAACCCACTATGTCTATCATAGCCTTTGCTTTGCATTATCTTAAAGCCTTTTCCATATTGATCCTTAGCTATTTGAATAGATGGTGAGGGGTATTCATTATCTTCTAGGTACAGCCAGGAGGTAATATCACCTTGGTCCATAACTTATTCACTTAACTCTCCCCATTTTGTCAATGTCATTTTAGGAGGAACATGAAATGTGACTACTAATTGTCTCTTATCTGCTGTGGGTAAACCATATGTCTTAGGTGGAACTAGCTGATTGACACAATAGGATTCCTTTATGTGATACTCTTCACAACCCTTGTCTTGGATCTTGACCTTAGGTCTGGATGATGGTGGCTTTGATGAAATGGACTTGGTAAGATGTGATGGATAAACATATAGAGATAAAGTGGATGATGAAGCTTATTGATTAACTGGCACTTGTCGTTGTGGAATTTCCTGTAGGCTTGTGCAATATTGAAAAGGATCTGGATCACCATCAATTGTGATCTCGATGCCATTATACGAGAATTTAAGACATTAGTGAAATGTGGAAGGTACAACTTTCATTTCATGTATCCAAGGTCTACCTAACAACAGGTTGTATGGAAGGGTGGGATCAAAGACTTGGAAGCTAGTGTCCATAACTGTAGGGCCAATCCTGATAGGGAGTGTGACAACTCCTTTGGATGATCTTTCCTCATCATCGTAAGCCTTAATGACTATACTCTTAGTGGTGTCCACACATGCTTATGAGAATCCTAATGCCTTAACCAATTTTAGGGTACAAAGGTTCAAACCTGCTCCTCCGTCTACCAAGACTTGTTTGACTTTGGTTTGATGGATTAGAACTTCAAGGTGTAATGGGTCATTATGATTAGTCTTCTCAATTGAATAATCCTATTGAGAAAATGTTGCATGATGGGAATTGGTTAAGTATCCTACCATTTCTTCAAAACAATTTATATCTAAGTTGGTAGGGATAGTTGTGCTTTGTAAGGCTTTATCGAGAATGGCTCGATGATCTGGTGATAAAGTCAATAGTTCCAAGATGGATATCTGTGTTGGGGTCTTACTTAGTTGATCAAGCAAATTATACTTAGACTTAGAAGATTGTGTAGGTGGCTTAGAAGAAGGACTTGGAAGAGTTATCTTAGTTCTACATGTATTTACAACACATTCAGGATGCTTCTTAATGGTGATGGTATGGATATTTTCATTTGCAGCTTGAAGGTGATTTATGATCATACCTGGTTTATAATCGTACTTAACACTATTATAATTGGTCGAGGTATTATTCTTAGTTCCCAAATTAGAGGCCTTTCCTTTCCCATGGTCATGTAATGGATCTGTGAAGACCTTGTGATCATTGTTCTTGGTATGTTTCTACCCATTGGCCTCTATAGTTCCGTCTTCAACAAAGTATTGTATGATTTTTTTTAGTTGTCAACATTGTTGTAGGTTATGTCCCTTTGTTTGATGGTATTCACAATAGGTGTTATCATTCCACCATGAAGGTTTAAACTGTCTAGGATCATAATTTTTTGGTTCTAGAGGTTTTAGGAGATCATGTTTAATCAGCTCTTTGAAAACCACATCAATTGGTTGCCCTAAGGGTGTAAACTCACGTTTAGGAAATCTCCTATGTGGTCATTATTGTTGTGAATTTTGGAAAAAATTTACCGTTTGATCTGGATTACTCATCATGTCTTGATTGGGGTCGTAACCTCTAAGTGTGATGACAAGTCTCGCATGTAGGGCCTTAGCATCAACAATACCGTCATTTGTAACATTTTTGTTTCTAGAACAAAACTTGTTTCTATCATTGGGAGCGTTTTGATGTTGAACAACTAGATTTCTACCGAGTTCTTTAATTTATCCTTTGTCAATAAGGCCTTTTTCAAGGATAATGCCCTTCTGTACCAAGTCTAGAAATGAAGTACAACAATGTACTCTTAAGTCACTTCTCAATTTTGGATGAAGATTTTCAAGGAATATCGTGACTTTTTTGTTTTTCTGGTATCTCAACTAGACATCTATTAGATAAACTTCTCCATCTCTAGAAGAAAGTGGTGAAAGTTTCACCTTCTTCTTGCATGGTGTGACACAAGGTAGCTATGGTTATTTCATTGTCTATGTTAAAGGCAAAGTGTTCGACAAACTTCTTAGCTAATTCACCCCATGATCGTATGCCATATGGTAGTTTAGAGAACCATTCTAGTGCTATCCTAACAAGGGTTCACAGAAATAGTTTCATTAAGTATGTGGGGTCATATGATATGTCCATGCATGTTGTAGAGAATTCTCTAATGTGTTCTAAAGGATTCCTCCTCCCATTATACTTAGGCAAATTTGGTATAATGTATCCATGTGGGAAGGGTGTCATGTATAGCGCTTTGCCAAAAGGACATGGACATAAATCTTACGCTGAGATAGTTCATTTGCTTGACATAGACATGTTGTCCATCTATTGTTGAAGCATTTTCATTTGGTTTTGGAGAACATCCACTTGTGTCAAGGACATATTGTTAGCGTTGTTAGGATCAATGTAGGTGTTCTGAAATGCTATGTTCTATGATGGATTGTGATATGGTGAGGGTATATATCCTATCAAAATGTTTTGATTTGGTATAGGAATATTTCCTGTCTGAATGTTCTGATTTGGTATAGGAATATTTCCTATCGAAATGTTTTGATTTGGTATAGGAATATTCATGCCAACTTTGGATCTCTTACCAGTAGTGTTTGTGCCAAAGGGGTTCGATGAAGTTGCTCCCGCAGTAAATTGTAAACCTTGTGTTATGTTGAAAGGGGTTGTGTTTACAATTGATGATGTTTGAGTAGGTATGCTAGTTGGTATTGTTGCGGTAATTTGAGGAACATATACACTTGACGTTATGGTTTGCGTTGGTTGAGTAGATGGTGTTTTCAAAGTGTGAATATCAAATCTTGGTGGTAGTGTGGCACCTTCTACTAGAAAATTTTCTAGATATCATTGGGGATCATTTTCCAAACACTCATCCATAAAGGATGCAAACTCAGGATCTTGTATGGTGGTGTCTATGTCTTGAACATAAATTTTTCCATGTGTGTCTCTAGTGATGTGTTTTTAAAGCAAAGTTTTGTGTGGTCTCTCTTTCCTTGATGGTTGGTTTCCGAAAGGATTGACAAATTCATTAGGGTTCGACATTGCTCTTAGAACTTGTTTCAACCATGAAAAGTTTCTCAAAATGAGGTAATGCAGACTATGTCTAAAAACTAATATGTCCTATTTCTACGTTTTTTTTTGTTTTGGGATTTTCTGAATAGAAAGGATGTCACTAAAAATTAAGGATTTCCAAAATGATGTATACTATGATGACGTATACTAGGATGGACAGTATGAATTGTTTTTGAGTAGACTATGACGGTAAATGATTCTAAGACGGGTATAACCTACCACCTATGGAATAAATCCAAGCAATGATCTAACTTTACGAAGGAACCTGATTGTATAACAAAGACAACTGACAAGGTGAATCTCCCAAACTAGACTGTTGAGCTGGAAAGATTTACTAATAGGATAATAGTGACTAGGTTCAATGATAATGAAAAATCAGAGTATGAATGTATCCAATGATACAAAAAATTATTCTATTCTATGATATGCAACTTCCTATGGGGTGTCTAAATGTTTGCAACTTATGATGACTACGACTAAGATGTAAATGAAACCTAATAATGCAAGGGTTTTGAGAAATTTTTCCAGTTTCTATCCAAGGTTGATCATAAGAAACAAAAGCAAAAAAGATAGTTTTGTTTTCAGATCGAGTTTGCAGTTTTTTCAAAAAATTTTGTTGACAGTCAATTGCGGTTCTAGTTTCAGATGCGTTGATGGATTTGATAGATGTGTTTTAGTTTTTTGATGCGGTTAATTGACCAAACCATGTCTCAAATGCCGATAGACAAATGCGACCTTTCCTAACTAATGCAGTTTATACTATGATAGATGGGATTCATAAATCAAATGCGACTCATGAAACATATGCGACTCAAGAAGTATATGCGACCCAGAATGTAAACTCTATGAAACTAAACCTATTGATAGACACATGTGGTTTTTTGTTTAACAGTTGCGGCTCACAAAAACACTTGCGGTTTTAAACATGACAGTTGTGACTCATAAAGACACAAGTGGTTTGATATATAACAATTACGGTTTTCTGACAACAATGTTATGATTGACTCAGTTTAATGATCAAGTTTCGACAAATAAATAAAGAACAATCACAAAATACAAAGTGTTTCAGTTTGACGTGTTGAATCTATTAAAACTAAAAGACAATTACAACCTAGGCTATGTTGGATAGTATTTACTGAGTTCTTACTTGGATTTCTCCAGCTATCCATATTCAAGGCGGATGACTAGTAGCTTGAACCCACTGGCTCCCCTCCACGACACTCACTTATACGGGGCAACCAAGCTACTGTACCCATGAAACTCCCATGACATACATCTCATCTCAACACATGAACCGTAAGAATGTAAGATGGCTTCACAGGTCCGACCTGCTACACCAACAAATAGAAAGGATTTTGGCAAAAAATACAACAAGGTTTTTAGTAAGGGCATTCCGTTTGTGGGGCACCATCCAGTAAGACGAGAGACCATTTTTTCCCTTCTCGTCGGAATAGTGAGCATAATTTCTGGGGTTTCCCCCAAAAATCCACTTTTATATACCAGCTGGAAGTCGTTGGCTAAAGTGTGTTACTGGTCTGAGTCATCTTGGGCTAAGTACTTCTTCCCACCAAGACAGACCCAAGTTTTAAAGTCAGTAAGCGTTTCTCTTACACCCAAGATCACACGAATGTGCAAGGGGATAGGATACTTCGATATACCGAATCGTAAAGGGTTTACAAAATGTTCTTTTGCACCAGACAAAGAAAAAACTGGTAAATTTTAATCCAAATGACAATTATTTAACTACCAAACACAAAAGTTATTTTTTTAAAATTTAAAGCCTTCGTCAATAGGTCCTGCATGCAATTGATTAGTAGTTTATTGGTTGTCTTCGTCATTCGTCCTGCGTCCTACAGAAAAGAAAGGGTTTTGTTTTTTCAAAGTCTTCTATGCTTTGTCCTGCAAAAACATTGTTATCCTCCTAAAACACAACTGCAAACAAAAGATTAGAGAAAAATAAAACAAAATGAAAACAACCAAAACACAAAAATATGGAAATTAAAAATGATTTTTTTTACCAGGAAAATGTGTCATTTCAATTCACTGATGCATCGTGATATTGACAGTCAGATGCATTGCAGGAGGTCTCTGATGTGGCTTGTGTTGTCAGATGCATCACATTATTTGTCAGATGCGCTTTGCGAGCTCAGATGCGTTAGTCAGATGTGGTTTGCCATACAATATCTACAAAAAATAAAATGTAAAAACGGAAATGGAGTTGCGAAGTTTGAAGTGTGCTTCATGCCGGGTTCACCAAATGTAACGTAGATGAAACGAATGCTGCAATCAAAGATGGTTAAATCTAATCTAACATGCATAAATCTAAATAAAAAAATAAAGAACGAGATAAATGAACTAAATAGTAAATAAAATAATAATCAGAACAATCTCACCAAATATCAATCCACTTCCTCAAATTATCTTGATTATTTTTCTCCATTTTTCCGTGTTGGTATTCTTGCCCTCAGATTTTCTGTATGTATGCAAGCATAGCTTGGATGTATGTCTAAGAAAAATATCGAAGATTATAAGTTCTTCTAAAAAGTATATAGATTTCGGGAGGAGGAATATTGGCAAAGATCAACCAATTTATAGAAAGTTGGTTTTCGAATGATCGGCTCAGATTTGAGAGAGAGATCAATGATCGAGATTGATGAATGCCATGTGATGTGAGTATTGTGTCAGTTAGAAAATGTGTTAGGAAATTTTGTAGGATAAAGATTAAATTA
Organism: Sequoiadendron giganteum; assembly: GCA_007115665.2. Taxonomy (NCBI): domain Eukaryota; kingdom Viridiplantae; phylum Streptophyta; class Pinopsida; order Cupressales; family Cupressaceae; genus Sequoiadendron; species Sequoiadendron giganteum. The sequence goes on from CM021106.1 coordinate 225,781,434, forward strand.
GAATAATAATTTAATCCGGTGTTAAGATTGTTCAAAAATATTTAAGAACAAGAGTTTAAGATTAAGTAAATGATTTAATCTTCAGTTGAAAGTCTTCAAAAATATAAGAATTAGACTTTGAATGTCAAAGATAAAGTTAGAACTTGGAGAATGACCTGTTCGAATGCACACATGAATTAATTAATTAAATAAAGATATTTAGTTAATTATTATGTTCATGCATATGAGTTAGAACTAGTTAATTGACTGGTTGTGATAGAGAGTCCTTTCATAGAGACGATCAGATATCGAATCCGGAGATAACTGGTGGATTTAAATAGATCTCGAGTCAGATGGTGAGTGAATAATTAGTCAACTAGACGACATAAGAATGTGACAAAATTCAAAATTGAAATATTTAATTAAATAAATAATGATTTATTTAATTGACTGTTGAAAAGGTTAATTGAATAATTAAATAATGAATATTTAATTATAATCAAAATATAACAAAGGGGTTAATTAAATAATAAATTATTTAATTAAGAAAGAGAATTAATTAGTTAGCGACATAATTAAATAAATATAATTTATTTAATTAATCAAAGTTGAATAAGGGTCATAATGAAATAATTAAATGATTAAAAGGTTATTTAATTAATAGAGGAAAGATGTGTTTAGAAAGTAATTAAATAATTAACATTATCTAATCATGACCATGGACATTAGAAAATTATGTCGAAAGTGGTACTCGCAGGCTTAGACCAATTTTTGGTGTCTATAGGGGGTGCCAGATTAAACATTTGCACTTTAAAATTGTTCCTTGCTTTGGTATATTCAGAGGAATCTATAGATCCATGAAGACAAATTACAATCAAAGCATATGATGATGAAGAAAGAGCTTCCAAAGGCCTCATCATGCTACCAATTAGAGTGGGACCTATTGTGAAGAATACCTTTTCTAGGTTCTAGATCAGGATTTATCCTATAACATACTCTTGGGTCGCCCATGGATCCATGACATGCAAGCAGTTTCGTCTACTTATCATCAATGCTTAAATTTTCCATATGACGAACAAGAAGTAACAATACCGACATACCATATTAGCAATCATATTTGTTCTAACCTTAGAGAAATTGAGGATACATTTGTCCCACATAATAGAGAGGCTTTGGCCATTTCTACTTCAAAACATAGTGAACAAGTGGGGGAAATGATAAATTTTTTTGGCACCAAGTTAAAATTAAAAGATAACGGGGTGGGAGAATATTCTTTATGTCTCTCTAATCTACCTGTGTCCCCAAGATCCCATGGTCAATCATCAACATCCATACAATAGGCTACAACAACTTCAGTATCGAGCACACAAGATTCAGTTTCCATCACCAAGTTTGATGGAAGATTTATCAAAGTAGATACTCAAGAAAGTGAAACAGAAGATAGGGCTATCCTGGATTGGCTCTATAAAGATGAAGATGAATCAGACCAAAATGTCAAGTTACCCACTGAGCAATATGGAAAGGGTTATACAATAATGCAAAAAATGGGGTATGAAGGAGATGGCCCTATAGGCAAGAGAAAAGAAGGTATTGTTGAACCTATCCGATCAAAAAGAATGCACCCTAGAGATAAAACTGGGTTAGGATATGGTGAAGATGCAAAGGAAGAAATAGAACAAAGAAAGTCCAATGAGGAATTAGCTGAAACAATTCTTAGAATACAAGAAAATAATTCTAATGTTGACTCCAATGAATATGAATGGGACACCATTTTTGATGATACATTCTGGATGGACAAATAGGTGGATATGGTACAAAAATATACACCCACACTCACACAAGAGGAAAGCTTAAGGCCTCCACTTGATTACATCCTACAAAGTGACTATGACTCAAGTGATGATGATTCAATTCAAAATGATACAAATAATTGACAGGAGGAGACCATCATAGACCTTCCCCACAACAAAAATGATAATAGTATCATGACCTTAACCACTCGTGAACTTACCCAGCCTAATGATCCATTTACCTTGGTCCATCCCAAACTTATTGACTGGGAACAAATTGCAATAATTGATATCCGAACTTTTCCCAATGATGAAACCGTCGTAAAATTTCTTTGTTCATCCAACTCAGAAACAGGTTCCACCAGCAAGTCACAAGATCAAAGTTTTAGACAAGAAAGTGCCAAGTTTCTCAGCTACAAAATTAACAACATAAAAAAAGATCTAATGGTGAAAACCTAACAAAGGTAGTGTTAGATCATGAAAAGAGAAAAATAAAGAGTGTATCCAACAGTGAAAACCTTTCAAAGGCACTAGAGGATGGGAAAATTGACACTCTTCCAAAACACTATCAGGAAAGGTCTTCCATTTTGATAGAACCAATAGAGGCACTCAATATAGGTACTACATAACAACCACAAGTCTTGCAACTTGTTGCATCCCTAACAGAAGAGGAAATCCCAAAATTCACAAAATTCCTTAAGAGTAATCAAATCAATTTTGCATGGTCATACTCAGATATGCCTGGATTAGATCCAAATCTTATCATGCATCATTTATCAATCAGTCTGGGGGCGAAACCTGTAAAGAAAAAACTCAGAAAAATGCACCCACATGTTGTATTACTGGTCAAAGAGGAATTAAAGAAACTGTTAGATGTAGGATTCATTCGATCTATAGAATATGTGGAATGGATCTCCAATATTGTACCAGTATTAAAGCTAGATGGACAAATCAGAATTTGTACAGATTTTAGGGATTTAAATAAAGCATGCCCAAAGGACGATTTCCCTCTGCCCAACATAGATATGATGGTAGGTTTGACTATTGGACATGCTATGTATTCACTAATGGATGGATTTTCGGGATGCAACCAGATACAGATTATGCCTGAAGATCAAGATAAAACAATGTTCATATGTCCTTGGGGTACATATTGTTGGAACGTAATGCCATTTGGACTAAAAAATGCAAGAGCTACATACCAATGAGTAATGACTACAATTTTTCATGACATGATGCACACATTCATGGAGGATTATGTAGATGATCTCCTGGCCAAATCATACACAAAGGAAGGAAATTTGGCTATCTTATCTAAAAAAATTGTCAGAATGGAAAAATCTAAAGTTAGACTTAATCCTAAGAAATGCGTCTTTGGGGTGAAATCTGGAAAGTTGCTAGGTTATATTGTTTCAGAAAAATGAATTGAGGTGGATTTGACTAAGGTACAAGCAATCCTCAATATACCACCACCAAGGAACATCAGTTAACTATGCTCATTGCAAGGATAGTTGCAATCCATCAGGAGATTCATTGCGCAACTGGCAGATAAGAGTTTACCATTCACTCATATCTTACATAAGAATGTTCCATTTAAATGGGAGGATAGATGTGAAGCAGCGTTTGATCAGAGAAAGCATTATCTAATGAGTCCACCAGTGCAAGGTGAACCACTTATATTGTATATTTCTACCACAGAAGTGTCCTTGGGAGCATTATTGGCACAAGAAGACAAAATAGGAAAGGAGCGAGCAATATATTATATCAATAGAACATTGACAAGCCATGAACTAAATTCCACCTTCATTGAAAAAGCTTGCTTGGCAGTAGTGTTTACTTCTGAAAAGTTACGACACTATATGCTGGCTCATACGATAAAACTTGTGGCTAAGATTGATCCTTTAAAATATCTTCTAAGTAAGGCAACCTTAACTGGTTGATTGGATAAATGGGTCATGATCCTAAGTGAGTTTGAAATTCATAATGTGGATCAGAAGGCCATCAAAGGATTGGTAATAGAGGATTAGTTGGCAGAGGCACCAATGCAAGTAGAACATCCAATACACATTGATTTTCCTCGACGCTGATGTTTTCATGACAGCCACTAAAAAATCATGGGCACTTTATTTTGATGGCTCCTACACTCAACATGGCTCAGGGGCAGGAATCGTTTTCATCACACCTCAAGGACATACAATTCCAAAATCTTATCGGCTAATGTTTCCTTGCACAAATAACATAGTTGAGTATGAGGCATTGTTAATTGGAATAAGAATTGTATTAAACTGGAGAATCACAGAACTGCAAGTTTTTGGTGATTCACAACTTGTCATAAATCAAATCAATGATGAATATCAAAGTAAAGATGACAAGGTAATGCCTTACAAAAACATGGTGGATTATTTCAAGAAATACTTTATTGATATCAAGTTCACGAAAATTCCACATACTAACAATAAAGTTGTGGATGCCATGACTACAATTGCATCACTGCTCTAGTTGTTAGAGAACCAAGCTCAGTATGATTTCCTGGTGGAACAATTGTTTTCTCCCGCCTATGATAATCCAGAAACCCAAATCATTTGTCACCTAACCGGTTCTGATTCTCCCTTGTATGGTCAAATCTATGCTTATCTAAAATATACCATTTTGCCCCTAGATTTGTTTAGGAATCAAAAAAGGAATTTCATACATCAATCTTCTCATTACACCTTAATTGCTGACATCTTGTACCAACGTGTTCTTGATGGTACCCTCCTGCAATGTCTCGAATGCGATGAATGGGAAAAAGCCTTACAAGAGGTACATGGTGGTATTTGTGGGAGTCATTCAAGTGGACTAACCTTGGCAAAGCAACTTGTTGGAATGGGTTACTATTGGCCGACCATGGAGAAAGAATCATTCATCTTTGTGAAAAAATGTTCAAAATATTAGATTCATGGGAATATCATTCACGCTCCTACTCAAGAATTACAACCCTTCACCACAACATGGCCTTTCGCTCAGTGGGGATTGGATCTGGTTGGCAAGATACATCCATCATCATCAAATGGAGACAAATTCATCATCATAGCCACTTAGTACTTTACTAATTGGATTGAAGTTGTTCCCCTAACAACTGTTACTGGCAAACAAATTTCATCCTTCATTTTGAACTATATCATATGTTGATATGGTATTCCCAACTCTATTATCACAGATAATGGAATACCTTTTAAAAATCAAGATGTTGATAAACTCTGTGAAAGATTTTACATCCAACATAGGTTCTCTACGCCTTATTATTCATAGGGGAATGGCCAAGCAGAGCCTTCAAACAAAACAATTATGAAGATTTTGAAGAAAACAGTGAATGATGTCGGTCGTGATTGGCATGTCCAATTAAATCCAACATTGTGGGCATACAAAACCAGTATTTACACGCCAACGGGTGCCACTCCATATGCTTTGGTTTATGGAGAAGAAGCTATTTTTCCATTAGAAGTTGAGATTCACTCACTTCGAGTATCGCTAAAGGGGCTCATAAATGATGAGGATTACAGAGTATCCAAATTGCAAGAGCTAGAACTGCTTGATGAATGACGAAAAAGTGAAGCTAATCATTTAAAGGGGTATCAACAAATTATGTCCTGCAGTTACAATCACAAAGTCAAACCATAAGCTTTTCAAGTGGGTGACTTAGTTCTCAAAGAAAACCCTCGTAATCAGCAAGATCAAGAAAATAAAGGAAAGTTCGAGCCCAATTGGTTGGGCCCATTTGTCATCATTACAACATATGGATCAGGGGCATATCAGTTATCAACATCAGAAAGGGACCTCCTTGAAGATCCGACTAACAACATCCACCTGAAGAAGTTTTATGTTTGAAAATATAAAAAATAGTATAAAAAGTCCTGGAAAAATATCAAAAACAATGTAAAATGTCATGAAATTTTTTATAAAAATGGGAAAATGTCCTGGAGAAAACTGTCATTAGGGTGAAAACCTAGCAAATAGGCAATCCTTTTGACATACAAAAAAATCAAAAAGAGAAAAATACAAAAAAAAAAAAGAAGATCAAAAATACCAAAAAAAAAAAGAAGAGCAAAATACAAAAAAAAAAGTGCAATCAAAACAAATGGTGAAAACCTAGAAAACATGCATTGTTTGTGATTTATTTGGCTCTTCCATCTATCAAGATACCTTCTGCATTATTCATATCCATCTTTCATTAATATCACATATGGGTCTGGCCATCACATCCGCACCATGCGTCTAAACATTTCCTCGAAACAACAAGGATTTCATCATGGCTTGATGATTAGTGTTATCCTTAGCAGTAGTTTGTGTTTAATCAGAAGTCAAAGTGCAAGGTCATTGGGGGCAATCAAATTTTGAGCTTTTTGGCAGACAAGCGACAACATGTGTCAAGTATCGAAATATCAGAACAACGAATTATCCAATCAAACTGGGTTTAAACAACTGTTTGACAAGAAATTGAACAAATTGGATGATCTTAATCTGACTAAAATAAATGAAAAACTTAAAGCATACGTTGAATTTTTTTTTTGACATTTGATGACATCATATCTTTGGAGTGGTTCAATGATGTACTGAACTAGAATCACAAGGAAGGAGTATGATTTTTCTTTGGTTGTTGTTTGTAATCTAATCACTATTACTGTGCAAATTTGTCATGGGACATGCTCTACAATGTATCATTGATGACATTTTGGGATTTGCATAGGAAAAGGGTTAAATTTTGTTTGTTTATGCAAGCAATACTTAGGTCATCTTGGTTCAATTATACCTCGATGCTTGTATTAACTTGCTACATCAAAAAATCATGGAAGCAATACTCAGGTCATCATTGATGCTAATATCCCCTTTGATGCTTGTACTAACTTTCAACATATCAAAAGGCTCAATGATGAAAATTTACGCACGTAATTGGCTCACAGAATGACAACAGTGCACTGGATTCATTTAAGCATTTTAGGATTGCATGATTCATTTAGATTGCATTCATTTTTGTTTTTAGGGTTGTATGATAGATTTTTGGAGGTTTGAAATGCTACATATCTCTTTTAAGATGTTGATTGATTACACTTGGATATTTATTGCATATCATGTTCATTATCATTTTCATATTTCATCATTTAAATCTCATTTTTTTATCATCATTTAGGTTATCATGATCATTTCAATTACATTTGTGCGTTTTCATTATCATCATTATCATTATTAGGTACCATTCATTTTTATTATCATAATCATTATTTATTTACATATAATTTATTATATCATATCATTAATCATTCATCTCATCATTTATTTTGAATTTTTCACCTCATTTTCATATCATTTTCATAATCACCATTTGCATAATCATACATTGACAAAAAGAAAGATGCATCCATTAAATTTATTGCATACATGCTCTATACATCATGTAGAAAAATTTTTATACTACGAAATCAATTCATTTTGTAGGATCATTCAATCATAAAGCATGTTCATCAAATCATGATTTACATCATACAAATTGCATCATCACCATATAAGCATACGTTGTAGTAAAAAAAAAGCATCATCACCATAGTTCATATGAATATGCATATATCATCATAAAAAATGCATGCATAATCATAGACCACATAGCATATAGAAAACAAAAATACATACAACCATTCATCATAGCATAATCAAAGACATATGCATATCAAATCATCGCTGCATCTCATAATCTCATCAAAATAAATGTCCATGGGTACAAGGATATCAAATGTCTGAACAAGATATATAAGTACAATACAAGGAGTGTATACATAATCATCATTGAGGGGTATCTGGATGGGGATCATGAATAATACTACCTCCAAAGGTGGTCGGTCTCTATGGATCTCTTCTACTTGAAGCACCTATCTCTCATTTGACAGGCTGTGGAACACTCCTGGTGGAACTCCTGGTATGACTGTGTGAGTGGGAACGTGATCGGGTGCCTGACTGTGTATAGGCTATCCTCTGCTCAGTGGGTACTGCCTCAAAATATCTCATCCTGTAATACTCCACCTGCCGGGTAGTCTCCAATCCCTCTACAACAACCTCTCTAATGGAGGTGCTCTCAACTGACCTCAGGAGTCTCTCTGCTACTCCCTCTGCCTGAATACACCGCTCTCTAAAGCTATCTCACTTTGTAGTAAGCTGGGCTATCTGTGGGTTGGAAGGTGGTGGCTATGCAATCTGCATATGTAGCTAGCTAATAGTAGCTTGTGCTTGTGCTAAACAACTATGAAGAGTCTGAACCTCTACCTGTAGAATGTCAAACTATCCCTGTGACGGAGCCCTGATGGTAATACATGGAGCCGAAGTACTGGGATGATCCACCACTCTAGCTATATGAGGCCTCATCCTGAAGGGTACATCAAAGAAGTATCTCTGTCTGCCACCTCCACCACCTCTGTCATCCCCATCATCATCATCATCATCATCATCAGAGCTATCCTCATCCTCCTTTGTTCTGTGTGGCTGCCCTGTCTGTCCCTGTCCCTGTCCCTATGCCTGTGCTTGTGCCTCAGCCTCAACCTGTACCTGTGGCTACCATCGTGCCTGCCATATAACTGGTCCACCTAATAGTGGGGTAGGCTCATCTGGACTAGTCAATCTGGGAAATGGATGCATGTAGAAATACGCAGCGTAATCATCTATCATGTGTGCATCTATGACGTCTAGATGGATGGCCCAAAACTCTAGCTAAAGATTGATGTACTCTGCTCTCATTGCCTCAAGAGTAAGGAAGGGACCCCACTCTGGTACATCCTCCCAACATCTGGCATAATGAGCCACACCCTACGACATCATCTAAACTTTCCCATACTACCTAAGTACCCACATAACCAGAAAATGCTCAATAATGAAGGGGGTGTGGCCAATCAAGTATCTCGATATACCACAATAGGGAAGCTCTATGTCATTATCATCCCATGCATCACAGTCAAGATATGGTCTCTAGATGACTGTATCCATATCATCTAGAATACGTCGCTAATACTGTAAATTTTCCCAGCATAGGCTGAACAAGGGGACATATATACGCATATACATATGGGTGGCTAAGCAGGCGATCTCTCTGTATAATAGGGTGGGTGATGGCGATGTGCTCCCATGCCCAGATCTAAAGCAGTTTAACCTCATAAGATATACTCTTCCCATCTGTATATACCACCTGATGAAGATCGTGGTATAGATGGGCAAGCATGCAGGGTCCCCATGCATATCTTGTCTGATGAAGGATCATGTCCTCCAAAATCTGACCCCAGCCTACTGATAGTCCCTTTAACATACGATCAGGACAAAGGAAGCCACCAATGAAACTTTCCAAAAATGATGGAAGTGGGGCATAACCCTCTACCATATCTTGCCATGCAATCTCATAACCACCAACATGAGGATCTTGGAAGATTCATTGCAAGGCATCGGTAACTCCAATCTCCTTGTGATCATAAATCACAAGTTCACAAGCTATGGGGATGCCTAAAATCTTGTACACATCCTCGGGTGTAACAATGATCTCTCTAGTTAGAAAGTGAAAAGTATCATGCTCACTATGCCATCTCTCGGCTAATGCAGTCAATAGTGCTTTGTTGACCCTATATTGAGGGATCTTGAGAAGGGAACCCAACCCACATCTAACAATGACCCCTATCTTTGGCTGGGATAGTCTGGGAATCATCTCCCATGTGCGGGGAAATCTCTTTGATATAGAGGATATTAAAATCCTCCTATAACATCAATACATCAAGATTAAATCATCAACAAGGAATATCAAGAAATCAAGCAAATCATGACAATCAAGTAAGTGAATTATATCAACATCAACATCATATCATTACTATTTTTTCTTCAAGTAGGAAGTCAAATTTATCAAACTCTACTATTTTTTTTTCATCAAGCATAGAAATAAATTTGATAGCCAATCGAATCCACATCAACATCATTACTATTTGTTTTTCGGTCATGAAAGCAAATTTATCAGAATCATTTTACTATTTGTTTCTCAAGCATGAAGACAAAATTATCAGATCATTACCAAAATCAAGTTAATCTATCCTTGGTGTTATTCAAAATAATCACATCAATTTTCTAATACAACAACAATCATCAAGCAAGTATCAAATCAATCTCAAAATTACAAAATCAATAAAAAATCATGGATGTGCTAAAACAGTTTATCAATGCACTAAAACAATCAATGCGCTATTTTATCCATGGATGCGTTAAAATAGAGATTGTATGCGCTAAATCATCTATGCACTATTCTATCAGATGTATGCGCTACAATATCTCTCCCATGCACTATTCTAGTGTATGCACTAATCTAACATCATATGCGCGTGGTCTTCCTATATGCGCTATTTTATCGATCCTATGTGCTATTTCATCTATGCCCTAAACTATTCATCTCTGTGCTAGACCATTCCATCAATGTGCTAATTTGTATGTGCTAATCTATCTAATATATGTGCTAATCTACGACTCATGTGTGCTAAATCAAAAACCTATGCGCTAAAACAAAAATTTGAAAATTCAAAAAATTGAAAAACTCGTAAAAAATTCAAAAAAATTTCACAAAGGCAGATCATGAAATCTTACTCGAGGTCCATACGATGATGGTCTCTAATAACGACGGGCTCGCTTGAATCAGTGGCGCTCGTAGTGGATCGGCATCTCAAAATTCTCTCTCAGAGCTCTGAAAATCACAAAAGGTTACTATTCAAATGACAATGACTTTTTACCTTTTCCACCTTTTAAGGGGGTAAAAAAGGGAAGTTATTTTTATTTTTACTATACAACATGCTATTTTGAGAGATAAATCGGAAATTTCACTTCAAAATCATGCAACTTCTTTCAATCATCATCACTATCATTCAAATCACGTGATTTATCTCCTGAGGGGGCATATAGTATCATCAGTTAATTTTTCAAAGTCAAGGGTAAATTTTCGAGATCGGAATTTTTCTTTGAAGCAATGCATAAAACACATCACTTCAAAGAGGGGCAAAATGTATACATCTAAAAATAGTCATTATAAATCAAGCCTGTTAATTAATTAAATATGAATTATTTAATTAATCTTCTAAAGTCATCTACATATAAATAAATTCAATTATTTATTTATATTGCTCATTTTTCTAAATCTTCTAGTTTAATTAAATAAATAAGTTTATTTAATTATTGCTATCTTCTTCTTAATTAAGTTAAATAAATTTTATTATTTATTTATATTAATTATCATGATTCTAAATTTGAATTTTTAAATAATAGAATATTTTGCTAACTCATCCTTCACTCCATATTTATACTAAATATTATAAATATTTAATTTAACACTTTTACTCTCACCTTTCACATAATTAAATATTAATTATTTAATTATGGAAGCTTCTAAATTCAATGTCACATGTAATTAAATAAATTTATTTATTTAATTAGGATTTATCCTCAACTCTCAACCAACTTTCATAAATGAAAAGACAAATGACAATTTGTTTCCATTTTTGAATGAGGGTTTTGTGTGTTGAAAACATTCCTCCATTATTCTCTCAACCTTCCATCTTTCTCTCAACTTCCAAAATCTCTCATCGTTCATCTTGATAGGTTTGAATTTGATCGTTGATCTTTTCCAACTAGATTTTTGCCTCCAAAAATCTATAAATACAACCATTTTATGAGTAGATATAATCCTAGATTTTGTGAATTTAGTGCAACTATTATAGTTGCATTCGAATCAACATTTTAACATAGCATCTCAAGTTCATAGCATTTTGGTTTCATATAATAGCTCAAATCATTTAGCAATAAACATTCATTGTTGCATAATCTCATTCTCCTAAGTTGTCATTCCAACAAGTTGCTGCTTACACCAACTGAGAGCCAATAACTTGCATCGAATCCTTGGAGATAGAGGACAATGGAACACTTTTGAAGGAGCTGCAGTTATTTAGAGTTTGTTTTATCTTTTTAATTAGTTTCCTTTGATTTAATGTTTCATTGGTGTGTTGGTTTATCATTTTAATTAGTCCACATATTCTCACACACACACACACATATATATATATATATATATATATCTGCAACAAGTAATTACATTGCTCCATGTTGGCTTCAACAAAATAATAAGATGAATACAAATTGTCGGACCAAAACAATAAAGATTATTAATGTGAATCTACCAAGGTCAGCCACAAAATAGTAGAGACCCAAAGAAATATCCTCGAACACAAAATAACTTCAAAGATTATTCCTCGAAGATCCACAACATGCTTCAATCACTTTGTTGGTAATGAACATGCAAAAAATGAACATGTAAGAGAAAATCATTGATCACGAGCACAATGATCAATGCTGACGTGCAACATAGATAGAGAATAATGTAGAAACATCAACAAACACCATAGGATCATACACAACAACTCAGATTACCAAAATCACATTATCTTCTTCAAGGAACACCAGCTACAGTAACAGAATAATTGTTGAAACACAAAAACTCATAACTTTCTCAAATCTTCATGCGCACCTTTGAAACTTTCGATGGGTAAACTAGATAGGCTAGAAAACAAACCCTTTAATCCAAAACTTCTCACCATCAACATACTGAACTTTCCATCATACTGATCTTCACTGCTTCTCAAACAATCTTCAACATATTTTATTATAATTTTCTCAATATTCTCGACATACACAGTCTTAAATACATTAATGTTAATAGTGTTGACATCAATGACAACCACAACATCCAACATTAGGCCATTAATGTTTCCTTTCCTAGTTTAAACACAAGTCTTGTAAGCCCCATGAATTGTTGCATTGTTGAGTCTCCACAAAGAAGTTGTTATGACCATTCAATCCCCAAGACAATTCTGCCATGAAGTATACACTATTCCAAGGTGTGTTGGATCAAGCCTCAAGAGTTTAATACTTAGGGTCTTGAGTGGATCACTTAGGTACATCAAATGAAGTTGGTGTAAGAACCCTGTCATTTTGAGTTGTTTTCCTAAAGAAGGTCCTTCCTCTACATCATCCAAGCCCACATGCTCTATTATTCTCCTACTTCTATGCATGATCCAACAAAAGAATGATTTTTGATGCTGTTGGGAAGAGCACATTCAATTTTTATACATCCACCACCTTTGCATCAAATTTCCATCACCTTTTTTTGGTTTTCCAACTTAGGAAGGAGGAAATAACGGAGTTTTTACATCAAATTTGATTATATCAACTCAAGTATCAATGTTTGTAGTGTTGAAATTTTAATTATGATTGAATTGTTATAATTTAACATTATAAATTGGTTAATTATATAGTTTTTAGTAATTCTATTAGATTTATATACAATTGAATGTTGAAAAGGAAGCAAGTTTGTGAAAAGCTAAAATTGTTGAGGAGTTTGATGCAAGAAGAAAAAAAGACTACACATAATTGGATAGTTTCTCCAATTGAATATATTTTTTAAGGTATGTCAAGTCTTTATACACATTCTTTACATTTTCCTTCATTATTTTATGTTTCTTTATCACTTCTTATCATACATGCTTAATATAATGCTTTGATTTTTTTATCATGTTGATTTTGGGATTAGATTTTTCTAAGTATTCAAAATTACGAGTGCTCAACATACATAGCCTTAATAAAATGCATTATATTTTACTAAGAGATTAGATTTGATTTTTTTAAAATGCATATTCCATGTTCATCATTGATTGTTTTTACTTTTTGACATCTATGAGCATTCAAGGGGGTTCCTTTGAAAATTATCATTATAACCTTAGCACCTCTTGGCACATTTAACCTATACAATTATTTACTCCTTGTAGTGGTTTGGCTGCCATTATAGTATCATGCAGCTCTTGGAAAACCAAAAAAATTATGGTTTACATTCCTTTCTAATGCAGGTTCATGGAGTATCCATACACAAAAGATGGAATGCTTTTGTTCTTCATGTATAATTCAATATTGAAATGAGTTTAAGGAGTGGGTTGATGAATGGTGGCTAAGTTTTCTTAGCTCACTTGATGCGTATCAACTCTCAATGGCACTAGAATTGACACAAATACAATCATAGGATGACTTTGATCACATAGCAGATCTAGTTCAACCAGGTAATATATCTACTTGCATAGTTTTTTAAATTCCTAATGTTATCTTACTTGTAGTGTTTTTGTAATGTTGACTAAATTCATCTAATTTTTTGCACATATATCAATGCAGGGCATGTTTATGCATTTAATGTAGATGAAGACAATGAAGAGGGAAAAATTATTACTTGTGTCATGTGTTGAGGTAAATAAGAAATTGGAGACCCCAGTTACAGATGGAGAAAACATCGAATACCCTACAAGCTTGGTGGTTGTTACTGGAACATGGCTTAGAAGGTACCCATATAAAAGTGTTAATGTTTGGTTATTTCAAGACTTTGACACACATCGAAAGATTCTTCATTACTCAAAATTTGTTATGGCATACAATGTTCATTTTATCAAGTATGGGGATAGACCTTTGAAGAAGAACTTGTGGAAGGTGTGCGAGTCTGACCATGATGCAATACTTGACACAATAAAGAGTAGAGTAGACCCAGATGGTTTATTGGATAAATTTGTAAGTATGCACATTGAATTTGGAAATTCATGTTATTGATATTAATGTATTGCAATTGATAGTTAGAACTTTCATTGTCACATTTCAACTTTACTTATATTTTGGTTCCAAATTTTATATGGCATAGGAAGGACTTACTACTCCTCTTTAAGTTAAACTTTATCTTTTTTTGCTGCTGCATTTTTACACATATACAGTGCACATTGGGTAGATTATATGCATATTTATGGTAGGTCTATTTACTCACCATATTTTGTTGTGTTTCACTATCAAGTCAAAATGACATGATGCGGTTCCCTTAGTGGTGGTAAATGGACCATCTTCTTAGGTGTAACAATTTGATATAACATATTTAATATGACCATGTAATTTTGTTTAGCTTTGTGTGGTAAGTATGATCTACACTTTGATGTACTCATGAAAAGTAATAAAAAAAGTGTCATGATGATATAATGTGTATGAGATTAGCATCAAGGTACATTCACATTTTAGAAAAAGATGAATCATTTGCAATAACCGTATTATTTTATGTCTTCATTTTATTCTTTATTTTTAAGATTCTACTCTAAGGTAGGTTAATAATGTGATTCTATTTATTTAGTGTCAGTTGTAAAGTTCATATTTAGGTTCTGGACAAGTTTATCAACAATAGTAAATCAAATCATAATCTTCAACAACTAAGTCATTTAAGCTGTCATTTACAGAAATTAGTTAGAATTTGTAAACCTTGGATTTGAATGTCTTATTGGAATTCATAGAAGAAATTTAATTAACTACTCATTATTCCAAAGCCTTCACCGCTCTCCATACTCTCCGACTGGCTCAAAGATCCTATTTCACACCCTTGCATGTCAGAACATTCTTGGCTACATTGCACCAACGATTTCTCTTAGGAGACTGAAGTGTGAAAGGGTAGAAAACTTTGATGAGCTGCTACTTAAAAATTGTGGCACTTAGAAAAATTTATTTTGAATATATAGGATCACATAGGGCCCCTCTACAATAACCTCTCTCGATTTTTCATATCTCCGATCCATGTGCTCATGGTGACAAGTTTTTAGTTGATGGAAAAAGTGTTAGATGCATGTAGTGTAAAGTTGCAAGGTGGTGTAACCAAACTGATAGTTCCAACATGTTCCTATGGGTAGGTTTACACTAGGAAAGGTCTTGTTTCATACCCCAACATGCTGGAACCTTCCGAGCTACATTGCATTGATGATATCTCTTAAGAGACCAACGACCAAAAGGGAAAAAAACTTTGTCGAGTTGTTACTCAAAAACCATGGCACTTAGAAACATTATGTCTAAAGGTAGAAGATCATGTAGGGACCCACTACAATAACTTCTCTCAGGTTTTGATATCTCCTATCCATTTTCTTATGGTGATGAGTTTTCAATTGATGGAAAAATCATTAGATGCAAGTAGTATAAAGTTGCAAGGTGGTGTAATTTTCATTTTGTTCATTGTGAGACCAAACCAACAGCTCCAACACATTTGAATGGGTAGTTTTATGCTAGGGAAGGTCCTATTTTGTACCCAAACATTTCGAAACAGTCCGAGGTACATTGCACCAGTGATATCTCTTAAGAGACCAAAAGGGCAGTAAACTTTGACGAGTTTCTACTCATAAATCGTGGTACTTAAACATTTTTATGAAGGTATAAGATCATGTAGGGACCCTATACAATGAAATCTTTTGGTTTTTGATATATCTGACCCATTTGCCCGTGGTGACGAGTTTTCAATTGATGGAAAAGGCATCAAATGCATGCAGTGTAAAGTTGCAAGGTGGTGTAATTTTTATTATGTTCATTGTGCGACCAAATAAAAAATTCCAACATGTTTGTATGGGTAGGTTTATGCTAGAGAAGGTTCTATTTCACACCCAAACATGTTAGAACAGTCCGAGCTACATTGCATCGACGATATCTCTTAAGAGAAAAAAGTGCAAAAGGGTAGCAAACTTTGATGAGGTGTTACTCAGAAATGGTGAGACTTAAAAGAATTTGGTATAAATTTATAGGATCAAGTAGGGACCCTCTATAATAACCTCTCTCAATTTTTGATATCTTTGATCCATTTTCCCGTGGTGATGAGTTTTCAGTTGATGGAAAAAGCGTCAAATGCATGTAGTGTAAAGTTGCAAGCTGGTGTATTTTTGGTTCTATTCATCATGTGATCAAAATGAAAGTTTAAAAACATCTAGATGGGTATCTTTATGCTAGGGAAGGTCCTGTTTTACACCCAAACGTGCTGAAACAGTTCGAGCTACATTGCACTGACAATATCTCTTAAGAGACCAAAGTGCAAAAGGGTGAATTTTTTTGACAAGCTATTACTCAAAAACCATGGCACTTATAAAAATTTCATCTAAAGGTACATGATCATAGGGATCTTCTACAATAACCTCTCTTAATTTTTGATATCTCTGATCCATTTTCTCGTGGTGACGATTTTTTTAGTTGATACAAAAATCATCAAATGCATGTAGTGTAAAGTTGTAAGGTGGTGTAATTTTCATTATGTTTATTGATGGCACTCTCAAATTTGAGATGCCTATTTCAAAATTTTTTCTTTTGCACTTTTTGAAGTGCACCTAATGAATCAGTCTCGACTGACCCATTTTGAGGGCTTGTAATTTAAAGCCTGTTGATTGTCGTGCAAAACCCAGTTGCAGAAATACTTAGTAGACATATGTGAGCAGACATGTCAAATTTGAGCTTCTCACGATGAGTTCTGATAGCATTTCAAAAAGTGAAGCTGGAAGGTTTTTGCATTGTTCAGCTGTTTGCAGACAATTTGTTTTGCGAAATAGCTTCCTGTTTGAGCTTGGTTTTTGCAACCAATTCACTGTCATGTCAAAATGAATGCTGTTCCATATTCCCCATATCAACATGATCTCGAGTGTCAGTTTTCAGAGCCTCACGATCTGATTTGCTATTTTTAGCAGATCAAAACCGAATGCAGATTGTTCTGTTTTGCAGAGGCATTCTTGACAGCGTTTCTGAATGGTCAATTTCAATCGTTAATATCTTTTGACCGGTGATGTTTCAAAGTAATTCCTTCTGCACACATTCTCAGGGTATCTAAATGTTCCATTGTGTCTGATGGCGGCTCGTCAGGAGTCATTTTGCTATGTTTACAAATTAGCAACCAGGTATGTTCTAGTTGGTTCAAAACAGTTGCTGTTTCAGAAAAGTTTAATCGGGCAACTTTGCCAATTAATATCCAGTTCCTCATGATCTTTTTCTCTAATCTATCTATTGCATTATACTTTTGGGTCAAATGACTATGTGCTTGCAAGTTTTTGAGGTCTCACAAGGTCGTTTTCCCAATTTTCAAGATCGATTCCTGAAGCAACTTGACCTGTTTTACCTATTTTGCAAATGAGACAGAAAACAGTTTCTGAGGCGGACCCAGTTCATTTCTCAACTTCACATGTTTTCAAAAGGTAGTGACAAATCATTTGAACATAACTTTGGTTTGAAAACCAAATTTTGTTTAGTCGGCCCACTTGGGGCCTGACATGCTTTGCACAATCATGAGGTTGTAAATGTTGCATTGTAATTTATTGAAGAGTATTCTGATCACAAAATGCATGAATTATAAGGCACTGTTCCATTAGTGGACTCCCAGTTGTTATTGCTATAAGTTCATTCAATCGACTTGAATGAAGTAATGCCATTCACCATGGATAAAATCACAGTGTGCTTCAGTCTTGATAAGTTTATGAGCAATTACATGATGCTGAAAAGGAAAACATGTCATCATGGTAATTTCATTTTAAACTTCATAGTAATTGGGACATGCATTGGGTAGGTATGCGAAGTGAGTGTGGAGGTTTGATAAAGAGACCGAGAGCTTTGTTTTAAAGATGACAAACTCATGATCAAACATATTATAATGCAAAATGGTGCTAAGACTTGTATAAGGGAAATATGACAAAATAGGTAAAGGGGCCGAGCTACATTTGAGGGATGGAATGAGCGCCATCATTGCAGGATAAAGAAGAATACATCTATTGAATAGGCATTAGAAATTTCAGAGCAATACAGCTGACAGGGGCTTGACCTCTATCAACAAAGGTTTATTTGTTGAAAATTACTGAGCATTTGTATTGTATGCAAAAATTGGAAGCATAGGAAGTGCACACATTTTGTCAAAAATTTCCACTCTAGCCTTCTTACCAGCGCCTGGAAAACACGGAGCCAGTGGTGAGTATGTCAAGAGAGAATTCTATGTAGGGGTGCGGTTGGCAGTGAGGTCAGAAATATTAAATGCATTCGTTGAAATGGCTTTAGAAACTTCCTAGCAAATGCAATATGCAAGGACACTAGAGCAAGAGGAGTCTGTAGTGAGCATAAAGGAGACTCGTGTGCCATGCCAACAAAACAAGGGTAATGCCCACGGCCACGCCAAGCACAAGAAAGGAGGGAGAACCATGCATAGAGGGCCCGCAGTGAGTGAGCAGATGGAGGAGCCCGCGAGCTGCAAGTGAGAGGAGCAAAAGGCCCATGCCAAACGAAGAAGGCCAACGAGAACCCTCGGCCAGTAATGGAGGGGAAAACAAGCTCACAAAATCAAATTTGGGGTATTTTCGCACACCTCGCGGGAATTCCAATGACGTGGGCAAAATGTCTGTGGGGTGTGCGATCATGGGAGGAGCCCGAAATTAAATTTTTAAAACTTTAATTTTTTACATAGTTTTAAAAAACGGTGGTGGGTCCCGGGAGAATTTTAAAGGGCATAGGTAAATTTAATTGTTTACTCCATAGTTTACTGGGTAAATAAGATATTCACTGGAAAATGATTTTATTAATCATTTTATGATGCATGAGGTGAATAAATTTATTCACTGTCTATTTGGTGAATGTTATTTTACTGAAAGGGGGTAAAATAATTTGCCTAGGAAGGTAAATGGTGAAATATTTAAAATACCCAATGTGGTTTTTATTTTAAATGATAAAACATTGGGAGTATAATTGCCCCCATGAGTAAATTTTAAAAAATGGAGAACTTATAAAGTGAATTTATTCACTTTGGAAGCAAAAGTTCATTATTTGCCAAAATATTGCTGCAGCAAATAAAGAACAGAAAATAAAAGCAATTTGTGCACGGGAGATATTTTGAGCAGTTGGATGAAATTTGAAGAATCTCCACATGGGCAGATTTTCTGTTGCTGGGCAATCATGAGTAGATGCTGTTTGAGAGAATGTTTGTTGCTGCAAGGAAGAGGAGAAGATATTTTGCATAATTATTGATCAACGGTGAATGAAGATTCCAGATGGCAATTGCTGATCAAATTTGGGGCTTCTTCTATTTCCTTCATTCTTCTATATCTTCTTTCATTCTCTCATTGTAAAGGGTTATGGGATTAGAGCTCTAAAATCAGTTCTGAGATTAGAGAGTTCTGAGAAGGCTCTAAGTTTTGTATTGGATTGTGTAGATAGAAATTTGTATTTTTTGAGTCATTGTTTGAGTCTGTAAGCTGCAATTTCATGAATTCAAGAGTGAATACAACCAGTTTTTGCAATTAACATCATGAAGTGCTTTCACATTCATGAATGTCATCAGATTGTCTCCATATTTGTACACTTTCAGTCATGTAAATTCAATAATACAAAGTGTCTTTGAATTTATCTTCTCAAGTTTTGTGAGATTGTTTTGTCTGTTCACTGTTCTGTTTCAAATAAATGGTTAGAATAATTTGAACATATGACTATGATTTCAGGTGTGCAGATGGGATTTAATAATGAGAATCTGATTGATATTAAGAGAGGGATTGCTAGTGTAAGGCACTAACAGTTGATGCAAAGCATCAACAAGTTTAATCCACTGGTTGAAGGCTCTGTGCTGGAGAGTTTATTTTATGTGTTTGACTCCATGACCCAGAAGAGGCACTGATCTTTTTATGTAGTTTTGTGCATCTCATAAACAATATTAATTGCAAAATCATTTTTATCTTACTGTGTTATTGTGTGTCCTGCTTTCCAATGGCTGAGAGAGGGTTGAGTTACTGAGAATTTAGCCAGGTTTGAGGTTGTCAATGCTTCCCTTAGTGTATTTGCATTGGAAATTATCTACTATAAAAAGCAATGTTAGTGTGTATTGTTGAATTAAGTTTTAAACATTGTTTAGGTTTACCCACCTTGGTCTTGCAGAGCCAGAAGTGTAGGAGATATCAGTCTTTGACTGAATCTTGTCAGTTGGCCACTAGTGTTTGTAGTTATCCTTGATAGGGGCTGGCTACCTCTTAGAGATCTGCAAATTCTAGCTAGGTTGCTATTTTAAACATGAACATTTATCATGCAACAAAACCGACAGTTCCAACATGTCTAAATGGGTAGGTTTATTATAGGTAAGGTCTTGTTCCATACCCAAAGATTTCAGAACAATTCGAGCTACATTGCACCAATGGTATCTCTTAAGAGACCAAAGTACAAAAGGGTAGCAAAATTTGACGAGCTATTATTCAAAAACCATGGCACTTAGAAATTTTTTGTTTGAAGGTACAAGACCATGTAGGGCCCCTCTACAATAAACCCTCTTAATTTTTGATATCTTTAATCCATTTTCCCATGGTGATGAGTTTTCAATTGATGGAAAAAGCATCAAATGCATTCATTGTAAAGTTACAAGGTGGTGTAATTTTTGTTTTTGTTCATCATGTGACCAAACCGAAAGTCCCAACATGTTTAGATGGGTAGGTTTATGCTAGGGAAGGTCCTATTTTTTACCCAAGCATGCCGAAACATTCTGAACTACATTGCACCAACGATTTTGCTTAAGAGACCAAATTACGAAAATGAAACAAACTTTGACAACCTGTTACTCAAAAGCTATGGGTCTTACAAACATTTTGTTTGAAGGTATAAGGTCATGTAGGGTCTCTCTACAATAACCTCCCTCAATTTTCATATATCCAAGTCATTCCATTGTGGAAACAATGTTTTAGATGTTCCAAAAAGTGTTAGTTGCATTTAGTAAAAAGTTGTCGAGAGGCATTGTTTATATTCTTCATCTCTTAGGGGTAAACTAACAATTCAAACACGTTGGTGTGGCTATAGAATAAGTACACTTTACAAATTTTGGTCAACATAGGTGTCTTTATAATCTTATGACCGAATAATCTACACTAAAGAACTAGTCTCTGTTGCTTGAACTCAATGTAGTCATAAATGTTTTGGTCAATATAGGAAAAGAAAAATTGAGATGAAGGAAAGTGTGGGCATGAAGAATACATCTCTAAATTTTAAGTGTAGGTTTGACCAACTAGAGTATGGGTACTTGAATGGATGGGTACTTGAATCACTTGAATAAAATTATTGGAAACATAGTGTAATTTTTTTGTAATTTGTCTTGATTAAAACTTTGATTCCATAATTGTATGCCAAAAATATGTCATCGAAGACCACAAACACATACTGGTGTAGGAAATTCAATAATTAACCAAAAGATATAGGTAAAATTAATGTGAAATAAGTTATGAAGTTAATATGACATCAAAATACCACACATATCACTAATTATTATTTCTTTATGTGAATAATCACCTTAAATATATAATTTCTACCACACGCTATGAAGACATAGTTATATCCTTAATATTTTGATATACACACACATTTCCAATATAGCCATCACTACTACCTCCTCACGGTAGTACACACAAATATAAATTTACTTATAAATACATGTGGCAACTTAATATATAATTCATAAAACTATAATGCTTGTAGATTATTCCACATGAACTCTAGTTTTATTGTAAGTACTCCTACAACATTGTTCATGCTTCTAAGGTGCCACATGAAAAATAGCTAGGTCAACTCTTTCCTTGATCAAGTATCTCTTATATTTTGTGCTAAATTTCATCCTTCTCCTAAGTAGACCTATGATCTATTTTGGAAAGGATATTCAATAACCAATTGATTTGATTTTTTACCATAAATTGTATTTAGAATACTTTTTCAATTTATAATTAAAGACATCTTCATCCTATAATAGTACATTTTCAAGCATCTATTGTTGTGATAGAGAAGATCCATGAGTGAGAAATGCTATTGCTTGTGAGCTTTCCTATGCAACATCTCTAACTAGACAGTAAGAAGTAGGAGTTTTTGTATATTATCAATACATTATAACATTATTTAGTAGAGACTAGGCTATTTTTTCTTATAATTTAGACTTGTTGAGGTCAAAATATTATCTTTTGATTCATATCATCCACTATTGGGGTTTGGAATGGTATATGTCTTCCAAGAATTATACCACAAAATTCTAGAGGTATGAAGTCACATGTAATAATATCTTTCTCATTTTTAGTTGCATATTTGAAAGTGCATTGTATAATTACATGAATTTCCTTACCATGCTGCAATGATCCTAGAGAGTATGGGCTTAGATGTGTTGTGGTAGAGAGACCTAGGTGTTAGATTGCATCATGCATTATTATATTCATATGATTGATGATATCAATGATGACATGGATAGATTTTCAATTCACCCAATAGTTCATATTTACTTTATAATGTTCAAACTTTAAATATTTGAAGTAAACCATCTATAAATATCCATTGAAGCTTAGATTTATAATGCAAATATGGACACCATCGAAAAAAAGATATGTATTAATCGAATAGCCATATAGGCATACATCAATATGTGTTGATATAAGTATAACATATATATAAAATAACCATATAGGCTTACAAAAATGCCACATAGGAATACAATATCACACATTTGCAATACAAAATATATGTCCAAAAATGCCATATAGGAATACAAAAAAGGACCCCAATAAATAATCATCCCCCTCTAGGTGAAGAAAACATATCACATGCGACCTTTTGATTGTTAGGGGGACGGAGATGTGTATGAAAGTGGTCTACTTTGAATATGAGGGCTAGTCCTCCTATTTAATTCTTCATGGAGCCATACCTATTACAATAAAAAAATATAGACATTAATATGTAAAAATCACATTATAAAAATGAAATATTTAATAAAATAATCGCTTACCACCTCCAAATGATCGCTCTGCTTATCCACAACAACAAAATGCTCACCTTATAGAATTTGGTGTGTTCTTGGTAATGGTAGGAGTATCCTCTTTTGGGATGACTGGTGGACTAGTAATGGTCCTTTTAAAGACAAGCTTTGGGAAGCTCCTTTTAAGGACCTCTGCATTGATTCCTTTGGCTTATATGTGGCTGATTATATTTTTGATGCCAAATGGAAAATGATTAATTTGGTGAGCATGGATCTTGAGCCTCTCTTCTATTTTTTATCTTTGATTTATATCCTAGCCTCCTCTCTTGCTGATAGAGTGGTTTGGTAGTTTTCTCCTAATGGTCTTTTTTCTGTGTCTTCTACTTTTTGTAATCAAACTCACATTTTTGGTCCCCATCCTTTATGGGGGAATCTATGGAATTTGAAGCTCCTGCCTAAAGTCGATATCTTTTTCTAGGTTATGTGTCAAGATAAAATCTTGACAATTAATGATCTTTGAAAAAGGGGTTATGATTTTCCCAATAGATGTTTCTTGTGCAAGGAGGCTATTGAGGATGTTAATCACTTATTTGTTGGTTGTTGTTTCTCCTTGGAGGTCTGGGACCATGGTCTTCATTTGTGGAATTTATCTTGGGTTCTTCCTTCATCTATTATTGACTTGTGGTCTCAATGGTTGGCTCACTCACCTAATCCTTCTCTTTCCATGTTATGGTGTCTCATTGTGCCACATGTGATATTTGGAAAAAGTCTAGTAATAGAATTTTTTGTGATGTGGAGTTAGATCCTTCTAGACTTGATTTCAAAATTTGTGAGGCCATTAAATAAAATTTCCTCTTCGAATTGATGTTTGTGAAGTATCATGGTCCTAAGGTTTTTATTTCTAATTATAATTTGATGGTTGCCAACAGGTGGAATTTATCTTGTGATATTTCTCTCCCTATGAAGAAGCCTAAATCTTCCAGGGGAGTGTTATGGAATGCTCCTCCTTAGGGTTGGTTCAAAGTTGGCTTTGATGGTGCGGCTAAGGGTAATCCAGGACCTATTGGTTGTGGGGGAGTGTTACTTGATTATCATGGTAGGTTTGTCTCTATAGTGTCACTCCCTTTGGGAACCCATACAAACCATTTTACAGAGGCATCAACAACCTATCATGGCCTCCTTCTTGAAAAAGAGATTGGTATTAGGAAAATATGGTTGGAAGGTGATTCACTTAACATTGTTAATTTTTTAAAGAAGAATCCTCCCTCATGGTCCATTTTGCATATCATCGAGGATTCTTTAGCCCTTCTAAGCTCGTTTGATGATTTCTTTCTGTCACATTTTTTTTGTGAAGCAAATTCCTTAGTTGATGGCTTTGCAAATGTGGGGGTTTCTTCTCATAAGTGTTCGAAATCTCATGATGCCATCCCCATTAATATTCAAAGCATAATTAATCATGATCAAAGATTATGTCAAGTTGGTGGTCCTTTTGGGAGGTCAAGGAAATTTATTTTTGTTTTATCTCCTACATATTTGGATTAGATGTATTGAGTTCAACACCTATCCATGTAATAATTAAAAATATTATGGTAATGAGTGAAAGGACGTGGTCATTATTTCTGGGAGTCCTTGTGCTATTAGACTCACACAAATTATGGGGACCTTATTCCCTTGTTCTGGATCTTTCTCCTTGTTTTTTTGTGAACCAAACAAAGGAGAAGATGACTGTGTGGGGTGCTCTTGCTACCATGGGGGGTGATTGTTGCAAAAAATAACCTATTACTAGCGAAAAATTTAGAGACAATGATGTGGTTTGGGAAATCCTAGAGAAGGGGGGAGTGTGCCTTTATCTTCTTAAGCTTCATGGGTTTGATGTGAAGATCACTAAGGATTTTTTTAAGGATGGAATAACCGTGTGCTACATATTAAAAGTGTGGAGGTGAAAATCATAGAAGGATTTATTGCTGAAGTGATTGGGCTACTTACTAAGGTGAATAAATTCTACAGGGATTGTTCACCCTCAAAGTGTGCTTTGGCCAGTTTTTTTAAAGGAAAAGAGAGGGTCAATATCAAGAGTATGGGCTATGGCAGGTATGACCACTTCTCCATCAAGCCCATATGGAGGGATGTCACCTTGGATATCATGAGGTATTTTACCCTAGATGGCAGATTGTTGTCCATCTATGGCTACCATTTCATGCTTTTAAACCAATTTAGGCACAATAATTTGGTTTCCTTTCCATTCTATTTGTTATATTATCATTGGAAAATGATATTGAGGAGAACATAAGAAATCCTAATAAATCCATTTTACATGAGGGACTCATTCTCCTAATTATGAAATTTGTGAAAGAAAATTATGTCCCTAAAATTACTAAGATCTCTAGTTGGAGTAAAGGTAAGGATGCCATTCCTAGCTATGAATTAGGGGACTTTGTTGAGGAGTGGGAGGGGGATGATGAGGCAAGGTCTTCGAAGGGGATTTTGACCTCAAAGAAATCTAATGGTAAGAAGTCGAAGAAGAACCCTAAGTCTGAGGTATCTCATTCTTGGTCCAATGGGTACAATATAGATGTGGACATGAAGGAGGTTGCTTCGCCTCGTACTAAGAGTGTGGCTAAGGGGAAGAAAGGGAGTCAAAAGGAGGCGAAGCTAGATCAAAGGAAAGGTAAAATACTAGCAAGAGAAGGGGATAAATGAATTGGGGATAATTCCCCTATCAGTCAGGGTTTGCTACTATTGATGGTTAGGGTAATGAGTAGGGTGTTACCATATTGCAAGGGTTAGTTGGATTTTTTGGCTGACACCATTGTTAAATCAAAGAAGCTAGAGGACAAGGTTGAAGTGGTCAAACTGGATGTTTGTCTTGATAGTGGTGTTTCAAAGGGTAAAGGTAGGGTGTCTAAGAACCAACCTAAGAAGTTAGCTATGAAAGAGCCTCTCAATTCGGAGAAGATTAACATGGAT
The DNA here is from genome assembly GCA_007115665.2 of Sequoiadendron giganteum. Taxonomy (NCBI): domain Eukaryota; kingdom Viridiplantae; phylum Streptophyta; class Pinopsida; order Cupressales; family Cupressaceae; genus Sequoiadendron; species Sequoiadendron giganteum. The sequence goes on from CM021106.1 coordinate 225,807,801, forward strand.
CTTGTGGTTAGAACGACTGAGGATGGTGTGGGAAATCTCCTCTCTATGTTCAAATGGTTCCTTTTAGAGGTTAAATAAATCAACATCAAAATAAATGCTTTGCACAATATTAGTGTTAATTTGGTTAATAACAATAAAAAAGAATGGATTGTACACAACATGGTTAAAACTATGAATATTGTCCTTGATAAGGTGGTAGATGATGTTGCTAAAATGGGTAGGGACCATGAGGATAGGCTAATCTCCCTTGATGAGAAAGTCAATAAAATATGTGGAGATAAGAGTAAGATTGTGCAGGTTAGTATTCAGTCTCTCCATTCTAGTGCCTAGGGGCTCACTATTCTGAATGAAAAATCCCACATGTGGACTAGTGAATAGCTTGATATTGGTGCTTGAACATGCAAGAGTTTATTGCTGAAGGTCAAACAAATTTGATGGAGAAGAGAAAGGATGAGGGGCCATGTGTGAGAACCAAAAGTAAGACCAAGAAGAGGGCTGGCATTTTGTTTTAGGAGCTAAATGATATGGTGGAGATGCATGAGAATGTCATCTCCAGTAATTTAGATGTTGCTAAGATTTTAGATCAACTTCAGTAGTCTCTGTTTTTTTTTACTTTTTTGGCTGATGTTTTGCTGATGGTTTAGCTATTGGTTTGTTTTTTCTTATCCTTTAATAGCTAAGTTTCATTTTTTGGTTGGATACCTACTATCCATGTATTTTATTTTGTTGCCTATTCTCAATGTAAATGGTTTTTGGGCCCCTTAAAAACCTATTTTTCCTTAATAAAAAACAATGGCATGCTCAGGCGGTGGCATTCCAAATTCCTATAGAAACCATCTAGATAGAAATCAAACTAAAAATTAATAATCATTTGATTTTTCAATAATATACAACTATAACAATGAATGCAATTTAAAATTTACTAATCTGCCTCATACCCTTATCAAAGGAATCAAACTATCTATTGTAGTAGACACACCATGCTCCATTACCCTATCAACATCAAAAGGAGTCTCTACTTGCAACATCTAAAAATAAAAAATTATTCATAGATTATTAAAATGGTATGCTAGTGATGATAGTTAGGAGGATACAAGTGAAATAGTATGCTAAAAGCTAGTGATGCCACTAGCCTATATTTTTTGAGGTCAAGAAAATGAAAAAATAAAATTCATAGATTATGAAGTGCATAACAACCTGAAATCAGATTAATTAAAAAGTACAAAGCATACTTACAAAATATCTATAATATTCAAGTCATTAAATATTACTCAATTATGAAATACAATGTATAGTCTATATTACCTAAGTGAAACTTTGATGTCCACCTCTACTGGGAGGTGTTGTTGTTGAAGCTCCAAGATTAACCTATTCAACATCCAAAATGAGAAATAAGAATACAATTCATATAACAATGCTATTCAAATTTAATATTTATAATTATTTATTAGTTAAAAACATTCAAAATACATGTGGCTGTGTAATAGGGAGGTGGAGGACCACTGAAAACAAAATGAACACTGTGACCCTAAAATTTCATTATAATCATTAAACTAATTTTAACCTTGCATTTTAAACATGAAATTTAGTAAATTAAATTCAATGAACTTGCTAACATTTACTTGACTATCAAGATCGAATGCCTCATGAAGGAGGGCATCTATCATCGCCATCTAATCAGCTATAGATGTATGTTGTGCACCTATGTCCTAGATATGCATGGGATCATAACCATAGGGTGACCTACAAGCCTGGAAAATATGAGTTGGAACTCTACTCCTTGAATACTTTCTCAACTCACCATGTGCTAGATGACTGGCATGCTATATGAGGCTCTGGCTCAAGGAAGTAATCAACCGTAGTGTATCAAATTCAACACTCTCCTTCACAATAGAAGTATAGCCACATGCTCATATCTTTTTCTAGCGAGTGCTTGTCTCACTAGTCATTGTGGGTCAAGACGTACCCTTGCTCTATCTTGTGTAGAGCCCTCACCTCTACCCTAAAATTACTACATATCAAAATAGTTTGGGATTTTATTGAGGACAAACTCACAATAGGGTTTCCTCAAAAAATATTGTGGAACCTCATTGTTGGTGCATGGAGGATGGTAAAAAACCATCCACCACCTTTGCCAAAAATGGTTCTTTATCCCTTAATGGTTGCACCAATGGATAGGGAACCTCTTGCTTGAAGGATGCACATATTGATTTATTCTAGGGTTTGTGAATAGGGCACACAAGTCAAATTTTGTAATTTTTTCATCTTTCACTTGTTTATATGTGTAGACACCTAAAATTTTCCATGTCATAATATTACCTAGTTGATACATGACCTTGTAAGACATTTTGTAATATTTTATCCCAAGTCATTACATTATCCCACTTATCCCATTTATTCCACTGAATCACCTTCCCAATTAATTAAATAAATCTCATTTATTTAATTAATTCCCACTTCACATGTCTCAAAATAATTCAAATTAAATATTTGAATTAATCCCTCACTTATTGTCACATTGCAACATGTGTCACATGACTACAACTCTTCACATGCATACATAATTTAAATAATTTTATTATTTAAATTATGAGATTCCCACTCACATCCTATTTTTACCCCCATTCATTGTGCGTCATAGGCATCTTTTCTCTCCAAATAAATAAAAGAATCCCACTTATTTCCTCACATCTTAATTTTAGCCTCATGTCATAACCCACTTAATGTGCATCATAGGCACTAAAATAAACTTTTAATTGTAGCCATACATATCACAAATTTGACTTTTAATCTTGGCCATTGAATCGAACAAACCTTCTCCTATAAATCAATCCTTTCACAGGTCATTTGGGGGGATCTTCTTCTAACATCATTACTCTACCAAAATTTCTTCTTATTTATCTATTTTCTTCTATTATCTTTCATCTCATTGTTATGCTACGAAATTGAGCAATCAACAATCAAACCTTCAAAATCTTGCATTCTCATGTAGGCGGAGAAGAGCAATGGAGATAAATCAAATCTAGTTTGGATATCGGTTTGCTTTGTTTTCTTGTTTTCATTTCATGCTAGTTTGTTCTCTATTGTGCTTGTTAGGGTTTTCATATCTTTTTGTTTTAGTTTTATATCTGATTTTCCCTAGCTACATTTGGTGAATGCGATGTGAATCCTTTGATCTAGCTTGTTTTTTTGCAAGTTTCATTAACTTTTTATTGCAGATCTATCAGTTTTTGGAAAAAACCCCAGGTGATCATAAGGATTTTTAGTAGCAGCAATATCAGTCATACACATCAAATTGGAAAGTGAAATTTTTTGGGTGCACTCATTCTATTATCTTTATCTCTCATTTAATCAATCAATTCTATTTGAAAAACACTTGAATTTGGAGCTTTAAAATGAACATCTTGTTTGCAATCACACTTTGAAATTGGGCTTAAAAAGAATCATTGTCTTTCATCACACATTTTGGCTTTGGGTTTAAAAAGAAAAAGTGTTTGAACTATTTTACACACATTTCAATTTTCTAAAGGGAAATTAACAATTGCTAGTGTGAATCAAATGTGTGTGTGATCAAAAAAACCTCACTTGGTTCTCTTTTGTCAAACCCTTCATAGGAGGCCTGCTAGGGGATTTCATCACCCCTAGGGATGACCTCAATCAAGGTGTGAATTGAAAGACACGCTTCTTTGGGAGTTAAAATTTTGTCACTCTTGGCTAAGCCCCAAAGAAATTTATACCTTTGGGAAGTGAAGGTGAAGGGTGGGTTACCCCTTTCTCCTGGCTGTGTGGCAATATTTTTCTTTCAAATTATCCCTAGTCAACTTTGTGCAACCTAGCTTAAGACCTAATTGGCCATACCCACTTGACTAGTTCTAGGACTTGTGATGTGTCTTCTTCAAGTGCATGCTTAATCATCACATTCATAATTTCAAATTAAAAATTGCTTATGTGTCTTGTGTGTGTGATTCATGTGTGTACATATGTAATCATTTGTTTGTGAATTGCCATATCAAACTATAAACACCAGCATATAAACATATCATTCTAATCATCCTAATAATCCTTTTTCTAATTACATTCAAATCAATTTCATCCTAATCAATCCAAGTCATCCAATCTAATCATTCCACATCATCATCGCCTTAATCCTAAGGAAGCACTTGCTAAAATGGTCCTAATCCTTAATGATCTTAGTCACAAGCCCAAATTCATACTTCGAGAATCCCCTTCACCTAATCATGAAGATAATCCAAAACCATATATCCTCCAAGGTGGGTCAAACTTTGCTCCTAGTGATGATGAAAACTTTATAGATCTTAGTGATGATGAAAAATTTGTTGAAATCTTAGGTCACCTTAATGATACTATTGACAAGGGAAATAACACCCTAAGTTTGGAATCATACACCATTCCTTTTACTAGTCCTCCATCTCCATCTAATAAAATGCCTATCTCAAAGCACACTAGTCCTACACCAACACCACCATCCAACTTCTCAAGCTCTAATCCATCAAAAAAATAATCCTTTAACGGTTTTCTCCAAAGAATACTAGCACGAAATAGACCATCCCCATGTCAAACACCCATTAATGAGCTTACCAACGAACCTTTGAATGTCATGTCTATTCTTCCAACTCCATCATGTGGTACACAACCTATTGATCTTATATGTCTAAATCAAATACCATCATTCCCTCATGTTGTTGATCATAAAGAGCATGCCAAGCCTCTTCTAGAGTCTTCCACTTCCATTTCCACTAAAATCCAAGAGCTATGTCAAGAGCATTATCCTAAGCATGAGGAAACATTAACCTCTCATTCTAATCAAGATCTCCACCTTTCTAATGATCCCACTCATAACATACTTGGTCCTATTCATGATGAAGCTTCCCTCTATGATCTAGATCCTACCTATGATCAAGAAGACTATGATGATCCCCTTAGCCAACTTTATGCATTCCATGGTCAAGAGCCTATCACTTCACCTATCCATGAACAAGAAACCTCCATTTCTCCTATAGACCCCCTACCTAGTCTTATCCATGATCCCACATTATCCACTTGTCATGATGAGACACATGCCTCCCAAGTAAATGTAGAAGATCAAACCCATAGTGTGGATCTAAATGAAGATAATCAAGATCCTAATGATCCTTCCACATCCACTATAAACCCCATTTCAAATCCACCAACATGTCCTATTTGTCTATCCATCTTTATTCATGAATGTTACTCCTTATAAAAAAAAAAAACCTTTATCCACTTCACCTTATTCATCTAATAATGAACTCAAGTCTAGTTTCCAAAACACACCTAGTCCCATTGTCCATCACATGCTTCAAAACATGAACTACCAAGGTAAAGGTTTAGGCCTTCATGAACAAGGTATTTTGAAGCCAATCCATGTCAAGGTCCCTCCACGCTCTTATGGTCTTGGTTATACACCCCAAGGACACCAATCTAAAGATGTTGGTACTTCCTCCATACATCATAAGTCCTCTTTCCACCATAAATCCTATCATACGCCTAAAACATATGTTGCCATTCCTCATCCATCATACTACAAATGTCAAAAGCATGTGACCGTACACCTTCCACCATAAAATTTTCCACCATTGCTTCCAACTCCTAATATCCATCAATCTAATCTACCTCCACTACTCCCAACACCTAATATCCCCATTATACAATCCCCTTATCCACCTATCCATAAATCCTCTAAAAATCCTAATCATGACCAATCAATGCACACATTGTCTAAACATGAAGCTTCCACTCATTTCACCATACCCATGAAGGGTCCCCATGCCCTAGAGCACAAAAGCAAAGAAGAAAATATAAATCCATCCAAAAATCAATATAAGCCCATACCTTCAAAAGAAAATTCTAAAAGAAAAATGGTTTGGGTACTTAAGAAAAAGGGAAACAAGTCAAATAAGGCATCTACATCTCAAAAATCCCAACCATCCACTTCCACCTCACATTACCACTTTGTTCAAGAATCTCATATTTCATCCCACAAGCAAAATAAAAGTCATAAAAATACTAAGTCTATGTGGGTACCTAAAGCACTTCATCACCCATCTCCTAAGCAAAAATCTCCATTGCTTCCTACACCCCCTCCACATCAAAATATTCAACATTTATCACAATGTGTGCAACCATTGGTCATGGTTCCCTTCCATTTCACAACAATTCCACATACCTCCATCTCCTCACCCTTCACTCATTATCCTACATATCTCTCCCATCACCTTCCTATGGTCCATGCTTTTGGCTAAGCCTCCCATCCATCTTCCCTACATAATCCATATCATAATCCACCAATCCCTCCATAATCCACATCATAGTCTATCATCTACCTACTCCATCTCCCTTTCATGTCATCCCTTACCAACATCTATGAGAATAATAACATTTGACATGGTCCATGGGATGACATCCATCTCTAGTGGGACTATCACCTTTCATGGAACTAGACACTTGAGTCCCTCCTATCCATATTCCCCTTCTATCCAAAAATCAAAAAAATAAAAATCAAAAATCAAAAAAAAAAAGAAAAAAGAAAAAGAAAAGAGAAATCCCTTCGTCTAATGGTCAAAACTTGGTAAATAGGCACCTTGGATAAGTACCATGATGAAAACCTGGAAAATAGGCATCATGTGTAGGTTGATCTTCTATGTCACTTACACTTGGGGGAACTTTGTCTCATATGCACTATCTATCCTATCATGTCATTTCTTATCATATCATTTCCATCCTACCTACCATCTTTATCCATCATACCCATATAATTATCATATTGAGTCCATTCATCCTCTCTTCCTCTTTTTGATCTTGATAAAAATATGGGGAAAAATGTTGAAACATGCTTTGGATATCTTTTGATATACCTCATCCTTCCAAACAAGCCTATCATTATCCTAGTGTCATAAGCTTTGTCATGAAGAATCTTAAGTATTGTACCTAGAATGGGGCATGTTATTCCTATGCAACATAGTCTTTGGAGAT